>VZTM01000408.1:14748-117101 GCA_013400555.1 Jacana jacana | reverse complement strand
CTATGACTTTACTTGAGGAGAGTGACAGTCCAATTTAAGCAGATGTGGGTTTATGTATGTGGAGAAAATATTCAATCACATAAAGCTGTGTATAAAATCATAGGTCAAATTCAGGACTGTTTGAGGTTGCTCAAGAAGTTCTTTGCAGCTAAATCTCTTTTGGATTAAATCTATTGGTGAAAATGGTACTTTTTCTTCCTTTTGCTTAAAACCTCTAGTGTCAGAGCATAATCATCATAGAAAACATTGATGTTATCCTAAGGAACCAGTAGCTGTTGTGTAGCTTGAGTTGCATACATTATATTGCACATAAGCAGCTCCATTTTTGTATTAATTAAAATACAAATACTGGTGGCACAAACTTAGTTTAGATGCAAGTTTAAATATTTGACTAGTTGATGGTAGTGCTCATCTTCTGCCACTGCCACTTTGATGCTAGTGCTTGAAAAAACAAATTTTCTAGTAGATAAAGTTCAGCTTCTACCTTTTTGCATTTTAAAGTATTATGAACTCCCCATCGATGGTTTGCTTTTCAGTATCTACTGACTCCAGCTCCAAGAAATTAGCTCCTGTCTGTTGTGAAATGGAGAATACTGCTGGTTAATTGACTGATACAGGAAACTGAAAAGCAAGAGGTTTTTCAAAACACTTGTAAATAAGAGAAAAGCTCACTTAAATGAGCAAATATTGCACGTATTCACTGTCTGGCAAAGTGACTGACGTAAGCAATAAAACCATATTTTTTCAAGTAGGTTTCTGCGAAACGAAACAGGGAAATAAGACTGAGTAACCCTGTGTCTCTGCCTCTTGCACTGTGGTTGCTCACTCCTCAAGCCACTGTTTTGATCAGCTCATTTTGCTGCTTTTTTGCAGGTGATGGAAGAACATGGTTTCAAGCAAAATCAGGGGGGTTGTTTTGGTTTGGGTTTTTTCCTCCTTTTATGCAGTCTATAGTCTTGGCTGTTTGAGCATCTGTATCAGCAAATTCTACTGATGTGTTGTTTTGGGGCCAGCTCTCTGCATCAAATAATAGATTCTCTCTCTTTTTCTCCCCCGGCTGTTTGTATTTCATATAAGACCTAACTGAAATTATAGATCATCATTGAAATCATTCCTGCTCCACATCTTTTTATTTTGAACCAACAATAAGAGGATTCTTTCTTTCTCCCTTGCTTTTCTGGCTAATAAGCAGACCTGCTACTCAAGAAGAGCAATTTTCGACCATGCTGCTTGGAAAATCTGTAATAAATTGATAGTGTGTGTTGTCCAAAGTGATGATATGTTTTTTTTTTAAAATAAGCAGCAATGATTCCCAATCAGCTTTGCTATGCATTTAGCTTCAGATTGGCAGGAAAGCAAAAGAGTTTGATGAATGTGCCTTTAAAATAAAGACAAATTAATTGGGTGAAAGAGGATGTCACTTTGGATAGCTTCAAGGTATTTTTATTTTATGGACCTGCCTACTTTTCAGGGCTTTTTTGTTAGAAGAAGAAAAATACAGGTATTTTTGAAATCCATGTTTGAGATGTTTAAAAAAATATATATAAATACTTCCTTCTGCAGTCGATTGAATGGAAAGATATTTATGTGCTGAAGCCTGTGGTAAGCTCTGCAAAACATGTTCTAACTCCTTAGAGTGATGTTGTCATCATGCTTGGCCACTAAGACTCAAGGAGAATAAAAAATGGTTTGTGTTTTTTCCTTTTTTTTTCTGTCTAGTAGTCTATGATGACCACTTTGTTTCAGAAGAGAGTTCCTCATTTAGTTTACAGTGCTGTTTTCATAGGTGAATTTGGTATGTAATTTAAAAAAGAAAACCCAAGGCACCAATGTTATTATTTTCTTTAGCTGTTGTCTGTAGACATTAATATTCAGTATGGTGAAGTATTTCATTCTCCCACCCTCAGGCTTATTTTGCAATCAGTAGCGATTTCCATTTTTTCCCTGGCTTTCTGAATTTCCTGTTCACACACTGATATTTAACTCCAACTGTGTCCTGCTTTTCAAAGAATGTAATAATAGATCATGACGACAGTAGCAATTAGAACTAATGGTCTGCTTCTTAGAGATGTTGAATATCCATGAATCCTGTTGAAGTTGGTAGAGAACTGATCAAAAGCTCTCAAAAATCAGGCTGCACTATTTTAACAACAATCTTCGAAGGAATATTGGTTGCTAATGCTTTTTTTGTGTGTGTACAGTTCTTCTGCATGTTTCCCTATAAGGCTTTCCTTGATTCATCAGCTTCCAGTTTTACTCTGTGAGCCTATTGGTCTGTTTGTTATTATTTTCCCTCTTTAATTAATAATATATTTAAATACAAATATATATATGCACAAATGTATAACTATGAACTATAAAATAATAGAGATTATAAATTTTGCAGGGGTGGCTATAGCTTATTTGTGGTAAGGAAGCTTATGGATTGTTACCAAATTTGACTAAATGAAGAAGGGATTTTTCTTGCTGTTTAGGGCATCTTTTATTTCTTTAAGCATTGATGAACAGCCCTTGTTAATACTAGATAATTTCTAGTAAAGCAAAATTTCACACTAGACATTTTGCTTGAAAAACGCGTAGTTCACTAATATGTATAAGCCTAAGTCTGAAAAGAAGTTTCAACACAAACCAGAAAGAGATTGTAAGAAAACTGCTGAGAATTGTAATAGTACAGTATTTCTTTTGCCTTCATTTTAAAAAAATATTTGCATAATTTGTATTTTTATTTGACAAAAAACCCACCCAACCAAAACAAGACAGAAATCCACTAAAAGAACAAAACCCCAACTCTTTGATAAGCCAGGACAAAGGCACAAATGACCAAGCTTGCTGTTCTGTTATTTCACCAAAGAAAATAGTTTTCATCTCTTCCTGTTGTCCCCCCAGGCTATCTCTACTTGGAGCACAAAGGGTCCCTCTGACAAGTTTTGAAATACATATTTTTAGTATAAGTCTTGTCTTCTCTAATCACTTCTATGCTGATATTTCACAGCAGCATATAACTTAATATAAATTTGTCATGTGAACTGGACTAATACTGCCAACGTCCTCAGGGGCTGCCATACCCCACTCGGGTGAGTTTCAGTCGGTTTTGGAACAGGTCATAGTCAAGTCAGCGACATGGAACTCCACATGTACGGTGTGAGATAGCCTGGCAGAGGGCAACTCCAGTCTTTCCTTCTGGCAAGACTGGTTCCTCAAAGTACTTCTGGCTGAGAAAAATGACCAGAATCAGGCAATCTGAAGCTTTGTCTCTGCTAGAAGTTTGCTCTCAGAGGTAGCAAACCCATCTTCTGTTGGTAGCTCTGATCTGTTGGTCAACCCTGATTTGATTTTGTCAATTAGAACACTCCTCTAAAGAAATTAATTTATACCATCAGGCATAGTTTTTGTCCTGTCGCCCGTGGTTGTTGATCACAGAGAAATTCTCCTTTCTTTTTGAGAACTATTTTGTGTATTGACAGAAGTCTTTCATGCAGGCCAACCTGAGGCATTTGACCTATTGCAAGGTATTGCTCCTCATTCTGTACAGATACCTTTTATTTCTTTCCCTAGGGCTCCAAAGAGAGATCTTTTCAGCTGCAGTAGGATGTCTCACCAATTTCTTCAGGACTTAATTCAGAGTCAGTACTTACTTTTCTGCTTAGGTAGTTGAACAACAGTTGCCACATTTTCCCCTTTCCACCATCAAAAGTGATGTGTTAAGTAGGTATTGAAAATAATGTGCTTATACCTTTCTGTCCTCCCCTACCCTGGCAGAAAGTTTTAGAAATAACCCACAATGGAAAAAATTGTGGTGTTTTTCACTAACCCTGATACTAAATTGTAGAATTTTAACATAGGCAAAGATTCCAACACTTGACACAATTTATAAGAATTGTGCTTTAATGCTGCTGTAGTGACTGTAGAAATGAGTGTCTTCAGAGTACTTAAAACAGGTTATCATCCATTTAAGTGATCATAGTCATTTTTCAGTTCTCTCTCCACGTGAAATGCGATGCATGACCTTCACTGCGTGACTTTGCTGGAGCTTGGCACCCCAAGCTGAGGAGTTGTTCATGAGTGAGGTTCTGCCCAGCTGCATGACAAGCTGTGGCTGCTCAGTTGCCAGCATTGCTATGGAGTTGTTCAGGGGCCTGTAATGCTGTCTGTGATACGTTGCTCAGGAGTGCTTTTTCTCCAGGTCTGTCTGATTTCAGATAGGGTTTCAGTTTTCCTAATGGATGTGTCACAGACTGTCAATTACTTATATAGTTTAAGTGAAACACACATTGTGATATTTAAATTATGTATCTTCAAAATGTGAAATGAATCATTCTAGATTCCATGTCTCATATCTTTATTTTCTCTTTTGCTTCTCTGCTTGTTCTTAAAAATCTTGGGGGTGATATTAAAGTGTAGTTTTTAGTAAGAAGAAGAATTAAGCCTTCTCTTCTGGGTTTAGTTTTCCAAACTCAGTGCTCTAACTGAGGAACTTAAGGCTTCACAGGAATGAGGATGGGAGTCATAGGGCTGGGGGAAATCACCCGTTCTTTGGCTGAATGACGTGTCTGTGTGAGCTTTTTGCTGCTGTAGCTTATCTAGCAGCCTTTTACACTGAGCTGATGTGCTTACTGTGGAATTCCAGCATGTTATGTGAATGCCAGGCCGGCTAGTAACTTGCTATGCTTTCTATGTTATATACATCTAAGGACTTGCCTGCTGTCCATAATCTGAATCACAGAAGTTCAATTCTGCTGTTATTTTTAGGGTACTTGTGAGAGAAGGAGCTTTCCCATCAGTCTGTCACTGCAGCTGTGGGATGAACCAATTGGTGGGATCAGTATTTTTCAGGGGAGTGTGGAAAAATCACCATTTTGTGTTTTGCCTTGATGTGAGGAGCAATGCAAAATGACGAGTAGCAGACAGTCAAGCCTGGTGTTTAAAATAGCAGCTGAATTGCCTGCATCAAGTCATGAATATGCTGAAGACTCATTTTTAAAAAACTACACTGAGCTCCTAATGTGTTGATGGTGCTCCTGACGTACAATTAAGCATTTGAACCTTTCTTTAATCTCTGTGTACAAGAAGATAAGGGATGCTTGGAGAATTGTATCCGTAAAACTATTTATACAAAGCTTATAATGCTAGCACTTTTGATGTCCTTTAAGCTTCTGCCTTCAAATCCCTGTCAGCTCAATCCACTGCATACATTTTCTAGCATCAGCCAAGAAGGGGAAAAATGTGCTCCATTTCTCATATGGCAGAGCCAATGGTCAGGATGAATAAGAATTCCTCTAGCTAGAGGAGAAATCTTTTCCTTCATCAGTAACTTGTGACAGACCATGGAGATTTAAGAAATAGATAGATAGATAGTGATAGATGTTTCTCATGAAGTGCTTACAAAGAGGTTTCAAGTGATGAAGGTTCAGTACAAAGAGAAAGGCTGTTTATGTACTTCAGACTGTTAATTTTATTCTGTATATTTACATTTCTGTATGTTTTGTCAGGGGTCAAGCTGTGGTCATATGGGAAGTATTCTTCAGTTTGTGGGCCCACTATACAGGCACGTACAGCAGCCAGAGTAAGCAATATTTCAGGTTGATCTGACGTTTGCAGCAGCTAACCTTAGCCTGAGCTTATGCTGTAGTCAGGGGGTATAAAGAAGGGAGAAGACTCCTTCAGAAGGACTAGTCATGATAACAAAGTTAAGTTCTTAAGATGTGAAGTTAGCCTTGATGTTCAATTCCTACACAGATTATGGTGATAACCTCCCATACACCAGTCAGGTGTATTGCCATTTGAAATAAAGAACTTGCATTTCACGAAGTGACTGAAGAAATTATTGACAGGAATAGCCAGAATTGCTGTAAATCTCACTGCAAGTTATGTACAAGCTTGAGTTTATGCTTACTGTACGACCAGGTTAAAGATAGCCTTCAGTGAAATACATCAAGAGTGTACAAAGAAACCAACTCACCCAGAAAGCGAAATAAATTCTTGAAGCTGATGTGTGTGTGTGAAAAATGCCAAAAAGGGCTGAGCTACATGTATTTCCTTGTGCCCTAACAGTCTTAGTATCCATGGTAATCTTTCAGATCGCTTATTTATGACAGCAAAGTGGACTCATTGTTAGCGTAGTTTACATGGTACATTGTGATTTGGTAAAAAAAAATTAATCTGTACTGCAAGCACATGTGTTAAGTCCTCTGTCAGTTGAAGAAGTAGGGTGAGTGCTGGATGGAAAGGGTTTGTTTTTCTGTGCAGCTGATGCGTTGAACAAAACTATAAAAATATTTTAATCATTGTTTGATAATATGTAGCTGAAAAAAAGGGTTATACTTTTAATGCTTGATTATTTTCAGGGCAATGATAAAAGTTAAGTCTCCTTAGCAGGAACAGGCTGCGTAACACTCTTGAGTTCTTTCCCCACAGCTGAAGGAGTTTCATAGCGTAGATATTTCAGGTTGCTAACATGGTGTACGCGGAAATGTTGAGGCTTATTCACACTTGATGGTTATTTCTATCCCTTGCAGTTGAAGTATGTTTGAAAGTGTTAGAGCTATTTAAAATTACTTTTGTAAGTTGATGAGGGTTTTACAGTTTGGGTTTTTTTTTAAGTTCTGTGAGGGTGATAATGATGAGGGTTGTGGGCAAACGCAGTTTGACTGCTGCTCGTATTTCCTTTGCAATGTATGAAATGATTCTTTTTATGTTATTCTGAACTTTAAAATAATCTACTCCTGTATGAGGATATCTGTGATGTGGTACATGAAAATGATGATGGAAAAAAAAAAAGCTAGGAATCTCATGAAGTAGAATATGTTAGCTCAGAAACCCTTCATGTCACAGGTGAGTTGTTATACAGACAACCAGGGTTTTTTACATAAGGGCTCCTATGCTCTGACATTAGGTTATTTCCATATGTATTATAGGAGTTAATGAGAAATAATATAAAGTTCTCTTTTCATATCATAGTTATCACAAAATCATAAAAATGTGGGCCTTGTTCTATTTCTATCTGTTTTAAATTGGTTATTGGAAGGAATGTTTTCCACAATGAAAGGGTTTGGGCAGGTATGTGTTAAATCCTGAGCTTGATAATGTTGGGCTCAGTTACAAGTGTATGAGTTTTTTGTGAATGGATTAAAAAAACAGAAACAGTAAAACTGATTCTAAGTGCCCTTCTAAATAAGGTGAAGCTCATAGTAATTGACTATGTATTTGCTAGCAGCAGGACTTAGACTTAAGAGATAGGAGTAGATTACATGTAAAGAGAAATGCTGTGTCATTTAAAAAGATAAATCCCATGAATTAAAGTAGTGTTTCTTCTTTCTTCATGTGTTTGTCTCTTTTTTTCTGTAAAAGAAAATGGCTATCCTAATTGAGTCTTGTCCTGGTTAATTCTTTACTAGTCTATTGCCTTGGATTTTGATAGGTTCTGAGACGAAAAACATCCAAAGATTTATTTGAATTTTAAGAAAGAGAAGTGTTGGAAGAATTTTTAAGCATAAACTACCATTTTCATGTAGGATAGCCATAAGGATATTTTTGTACATTCATAATTAATATTTTTTTTCTTAATTATTTGGTTTGTGGCCAGGTGATATTCTTAATGCAAATTGTTGCATATGGTAATTTATCTGCATTGAGAGTAGAATCCATTAGGCTCCTAAGGTCAAAGGTAAAGTAAATTTTTGCCACATTATTATTCAAATAGCATAGAATAAGTACAATTATTAACATCCTACTTCTTCTTTTTTTCCAGATTTCTCAGGGGACAAAATTTTGCTTATTCATACCTTCTACTGTGGCAAAAATGAATTCTTTTCCTCACCAAAAGCCAGCAGCATAACGTCCATCTGACATATGCCTCAAGGAACTCTTCTTTAAAGTCGTTTGTAAGTATGTCAAATTAAAAAGTTGCTTAGGGGTAGCTTTCATCAGCTGTGTATCTACTTACAGCTCAAGAATCAGCAGCCTTAGCAGGAGAACTACCCTTAGTAGCTTGGCTCTCCATCATCAGCTGTTTGTTCTGCAGGGAAGGCATAGGAAGACGGGGCAGAGGTGGGCTGTGCTGTGTCCCACCTGCCAACTCCAGCCAAAGCTGACCCCCATAGAGGGCAAACCAGAAGCTCTGGGACTGTATGTGAATAGCATGATCAGCAAGATTATCTGCATTGTAAATGAAGATGTAGGCTCCTGTTGCTATGACAATGAATTTTAGAATTTTCAGTGTCCAAATAAGGGGATAAATAACTGGAAATGTAAGAAATGGCAGGCGGTTAAGATGGTCTTGGCTGTGTTGGTGCTTGAGCTATGTGCGTGTCCTGGGGCCTGCAGGCCCAGGTGTCTCACTTTTAACCCAACACAAACTTGAAAAAATTAATGAAACTCCACATTATATATATGCAATAATGGATATTCAAACCTCTTGCTTTTTATGTAATGAGGTAAATTTTGTGCATGTGGAGTACACGATACATGTTTTCAAGACAGAAAACCATGTTAAGAGTAGTTTGGGCCAGTTCCTTTATTTGAAAGGAGGATGACTTTTGGAAGAATGTGTTCTCTATTTGGAAACAATATCTTCTTGCTGTGTCAGGGAAAAAAATATAAATGAGGCAAAAAAAATAAGGAAAAAATTCTGAATGAGGAAAAATTGCTTGTTCATACTGCTTCTGTAGAGGTACAATCTCGTGGAAGAGATGCATGTGACTTAATGAATTGATTAATACTAAGATGAATACTAAGAATTGATTAGATGTGGTGTTGAGGGATCTGGTGTAGGGGAGAACTTTGTAGAGTGGGGCTGATGGTTGGACTCAATGATCCCGAGGGTCTTTTCCAACCTAAATGATTCTATGAAACTGTGCATGTAATAAGAGGCCTCAGATTAACCTATTTCCAGTACAGTATAATGCTACCTATGACTTTATCACTATCCTAGGTAAGAGAATAATTGATGCTTAAATTTGATTGAAAACTAAAGTCTTTGCTTTAGAGAAATTTAATTTTATCTGTAACATTACATTTATCTCTTGCACTTAAAATAATTGAACAATTCTCCTCACTTGGATAATATCTCTTCTTCCATGGTTCCTGTGGGGGTTTAGTCTATTGACTGAGGATTCTTCAGCAGAGCTTCCCTCATTCTCTGTTTGTTCACTTTTGTGTCTAATGTATCAGTTCAGGGCTTGTCTACACAAGATACTGAGGGAAACTGATGAAAGTCAACTAAATGTAGGAATTTAAAGAGGGCGGCTTAAATCCCCCAAGTCTCTGTGTGCACTGTCCCGTTCATAATTAAAGTGGCCTCCAGTGAAATTAGTTTAATTCACTTCGAAGCCAAACCAAATTAAGGCCACATTTTATTCCCAGATAAAAGTGTTTGCAAAGGAGTTTAATGGACACAGACAAATCCAGGTTAAGTTGATTTTCTTGAGTTCCACTCTGTAGACAAAACCTTAGGAATAATGCTTGATTGCCACTTTTATTTTTTTCTTTCTTCTTCTTTACCTTTTGGTCTTATAACTCTGATATTTTAGACTTAGGAAGGTAGATGGCCTACAGTTGTGCTAGTGACTAAATGTTATCTTACATGTATTGAGAGTCTACATTTTATAAATAACATATAAATAAGTTGTTATCATTATTTTGTCTGCTTCAACTGATGCTTTTTTTTTAATTCATCAGTGTGTCAAGATCTTGTCCATCTAGCAACTTTCTAAAGCATTTTTTTACAGATTTTGCTGAACTGGGTGATGATTATTGCAGATAAGTTGTGACCATATGTCCTTTCTACCATGTAATTAAGCGGTGCATCTTAATAGAGAGAGCTGCCATTCTGGTGGCAGACCTCAGTCAAGTGCAGCTGATTTGAATGGAGTCAAATTAAAGGTGCTTGTGTGCCTCTGGTCTTCCTACCTCAAAGGAGCTGGTCTTCCTACCTCAGTACAAAGGCTTTAGGGAGCATTTTGGTGATGTGTATGATAGTTTAACTGGTACAGTTTGTACAGATACATATCCTGAATAGGGTTTTGTTTCTTTCACTGGAGTTCTGTGAGCAGTATGGGCTTAGTAGTACACAACAGGTTGCAAAATTTAGGTCCACTTCATCTGTGATAGAAGTTTATAATATAAATATTGGTCTATGGGCCATGTTCTGCCTGTGAGGATAAAACCTGGCTTTCATCTTTCTACTCTTGGCAACTAAAACTGGAAGCTATTTGAAGATAAAAGTATGTTTAAAACAAAACAAGCACAAGGCTGGTGAAGTAATTATAGAAACATAGAATTGTTCAGGTTGGAAGGGACAGTTAAGATCATCTACTTCCAAACACCTGCCATGGCCAGGGACATCTCCCACTAGACCAGGTTGCTCAAAGCCCCATCCAACTTGGCCTTGAACCCCTCCAGGGATGGGGCATCCACAGCTTTTTAATTTGGGATTAATACCACATTCTAGAAGTAAAATACTGAAGAAATATACTCTCTTTTATTCACCCTTTAAAATTCTGTGTTATAGGAATCCAGGCATAAATAGCTACTCTTCAGTTAAGTCTGTTGTGATCTGAGGGCAGTTCTGAGAGTGTTTGGCTTAAGCAGCTTTATGGATTGTGTGAAAAAGCTGCCTTGTGTACAGTAACTTATGGTCAAATTTGAATTTCGGGTGGGCTGGATGCTGGTAGGAATGTATGACCACGCAATGTAATGACCATGCAAGTCAGAGCAAAACTAGAGAGAATTTGTATAAGTCGAAAGCCTGGAATCCCTGGGAGTAGCAAAATCACTGCAGAAAGAGCTGGGATGTCCTGAGTGAACAGGAGTGGGATATTTCTTTGAAACCAGTTTTGTTGTATGTCATTCAGTCACCCAAGATTTACTCTTGTTAGGAGACAGTGAACTTGTATTTGAATGTGTTTATTGAGACACCACGTGTCTTTCCAGCTGAACTCATTGTCTCTAAGAAAAAAATGTCTTGAGAATGTAAGCATTTTCTGCAAAACTTGATGTCTGAATTTCTGTCCAAATTTACTAAGTGTACATACACACAAAACAAGGGGCAGGGGGGGACCAAAACAAAAAGCCCCAGCCTAAGAAAGACTTCTGTTCTGTTACAAGAGAGGCTCACAACTAAATATTTGTTCTGAGATGGCTCCTGGCCTTTTCAGGTGGGTAGGCATGTTAAGTCAAACCTGCACTGAACCTGCATGGGGACCATCATGGTGATGTAGCAGAATAGTCAGTCTTGCTGAAACATGCTAGATTGAAACATTGAAAGGTATCTGCAGCAGACAAATTTGAAGTGTTAAGGTAGTGTTATCTTCTATACTTCTGCATCTCTTTAGCCAGTGCATGATCTCAAGTGGTATTTTCTGGCTGATGGGGATCAGCAGCTGCAAGTGAAATGTGGAAAGCCAGGATTTGCAAGGTTCTCAAGCCTAAATATGTTCTAACGCTTCAAAAGAAGGTAGGGTGAGGGAACAGCTCTGGTCACCCAGACCAAAAAATTCAGCTATGCTGGATGGTGCCAGCAAGATGTTGTCCTAGTGCAAAATAAAGATACATTGCAAGCCAAATAGTATTGTGTAGGAACATGCCTGTGCAGTGTATTGAGGTGCTAATTTAAGACCTTGGAATGTGGGTTTTTTGGTTGGTTGTTTTTTTTTCATATTTGCATTTATGTATGGGGCATTGATATTATGAGTAGACTTGTCTTCTGCCACCTTACTACCTTCAACTGTCATTTTCTGAGCATAACCTAAGAGGAGGAAGAGTTAATTTGTGCATGAATCCAAGAGGAAAAAGTACATTTTAGATCAGTAAGCAAACCTTACAGTTAGCAAAACCCACCATATCTCTGTTTGCCTATGACCTTGCTGTGGTCTGTCAGCAGAACACTTTACCCCCAGCTATCCCTCTATCATGTAAGGGAGCTTTTGGTTTTGCTCAGTATATTTTTTTGTAAGTCAAAATTATGGAAAAGGCTCTAAAGACCAAGGAGAATACTAACTACTATTGCAAGCAAAGGAAAAAAGATCATATCTAAAGCTGTATTGCTTTTTGAAGTAAAAGGCTACAACTGCCTTGCAGAGAGCAGTTTAGCCTGGCCCCAGCTATGGATTCCAGGCAGAATTATGGACTCAATGGTAGTGAAGCAGGTTGCAGCAGAATGGGTCTAATTTAGTTACTAGAGGAAATAAAAACAAGAGAAAACTCTTCAATCTTCTAGGATCCTTGGGACTTGTAAAGTTGTTGGGGGAGGTGCTAAGGCAGGTGGTTTGCATCAGTCCCTGATTTGAGTGGGATCTCAGCATTTGCTTGAAACTAAGTGCATGGTTCTGTGCATTTTTGAAGCCCTGCTACAATGATTTGTATAGAAGTACTTTAGATTAATGTGATTCAACATCCACTTACCGTTTACACCATACTGTTAAAATTCTATAAAACATCAATGAATTTTTCTCATTGCACACCCCATCACTGTAGGATGTTGTATTGTACTTCACATGTACTTACTTAACTCTGTTTTTTTTAAAAATAATTCAGTGTTTTGTCCCCAGCTTCTGAGGAAAGATTGTTCCCAGTCCTTGTGTCCCTGCAAGCCCTGTCTCTTATTTCCAGTCTATACTTACTTGTGGCTTGGTGCATTTATGATGAGCAGTCCGTCCAGTTCTCAACCTTGTTTCATTGGCTTTGCAATTCCTGCTCTTTTAGTGACTCTTCTACTGACTGAAGGATCTAGGACTGTTTGAGGAGGAGGAGACTGAGGGGAGACCTCAAAGCTCTCTGCAGCTACTCGAAAGGACATTGTAGAGAGATTGGTGCTGGACTCTTCGCACAAGTAATTAGTGATAGAAGAGAATGGCTGCAAGCTGCAACAGATAGGTTTAGGCTGAATATTGGGAAAGAATTTTCACAGAAAGAGTGGTCAGACACTGGAACAGGCTACCCAGGGAGGTGGTGGAGTCACCCTCCCTGACTGTGTTTAAGAGTAGATTGGATGTGGTGTTGAGGGATCTGGTGTAGGGGAGAACTTTGTAGAGTGGGGCTGATGGTTGGACTCAATGATCCCGAGGGTCTTTTCCAACTTGAATGATTCTGTGATTCTATGACTTGTCCAAAGAGAAAACGCTGAACTGCTGATGAAATGCCTTTCATTTCATCTGTTTCAGTCTGAGGTGATCTCTCTGAAACATGTTGCTGAACTGGCTCCCAGTATTGCAGAAGAAGCTTTGCCAGCATCTGTCTTCTGTTTTTATCTTCTAGTTCCACTTTGAATATTGGAAAACAGAAACGTGTTCGTATGAGTAATTGTTTCTGGATTTTTCCAATTGTGTCTTGGATGCAGACCTGACTATATCTGTACAGAAATAAAAATCCATTTATCTAATTATAGAGATGATAATCCCCAGCTATTCAGGGGAACACTGAAACAAAACATGATTGAAGCATTACTCTGAATACAGAAAGTTTACTGATTGAGGTTTCAGTGTGCTGAATAATATTGAAGTTAATCTAAATAAGGGGTATGAAGCAGTTTCATGTTGGAAATGAGGTGGTCATCCTGAAGGCAAACCATAGTGCTCCCAAGATTGTGTCTTCATTGGTGCAAAAACATTAGAAGTTCGATGTCATTCCTTTCAGCTGCTCTTGGCAGAGCATTGTCTTTCTGTATTGCAGATTGGTCCTGAATCTTACTGTTTAATCACCTTTTATGAGGCATGAAATGCTCTGAACAATGAACTGCTCCCACATATACAGGGCATTCCTACTCGGCAATCTGGAAAGCTGAATGCCTACATTAACTACCCGTTCCCTTAAAGCTGGTGTTCCACTCCTAAACAAATCTTCTTTATCAGACCTGATTGTTTCATTACAGATTTTTCTTAATAGTTTTTATCTTGTGTATGAATGTTTGGCGAAGTGTTATCTAATGAAAACTGGAGCGTCTTTAGAAACGTAAAAACTAAATAAAACCTCTTTGGCTTAATAAAAAATGAAAGTCTGTGTGAAATTGTAAGTAAATGCATTTTGCATGCAGAAAAGAAGGAGAAATTGCACAGCCTGAGCTCAAAACATTTAAATGTTTCAGTAAGAAGAAATGGTCTTATTTTGTGCATTGGTTCAATTTCCTGGTATTGTCAAGGTTGTAGAATTATGACATTCTCCATCAAATATGGCATGTCAGAAAGAATAACTATCAGAGTCTGGAGCTGTGCAAAGCCAGCATCTTTCTGCCTTCACTAAGCTTCACAAGCACCAATGTCCCATGCAGGAGTTGACTGCGTTTAGCCTATATGTTGCCAAAGCAGCTGAGAGGAACCAGTAATGGTAACGGCACTTGTCACACTTCAAAGTGGGGGGGAACTGGTGTAATGCAATTGGTGAGTGTGTATCCATTGGCTTCCTAGAGCACTGAGCCTGGGCTATTGCTGGTAGTGCCTGTTTGGAAAACTGTAGAAGGTCAAAGTTGCATTTTTATCCCTGAGTCTTCCTCAAGGTTTGTCCACAATGTACTGTTTGTGCATGGTTTTCTTGCTTTTCCTCCCTTCTGTTCTGTCAGCTATTTGTGTACTGGAGGCATGGGATTTGTTACAACACACTTGCTTTTGCTTCATTAGTTAGACCTATGCACCTCTTTCTGCTTGTTTGGAAAAAAAGTATATATTCATATTGTTTAACTGGATGGAGCTATTTGATTTTAAAAAAGTCAAATTTAACACTCAGATGAAGAATGTTTACTTCCAAGTATGGCTCAGTTTTAAGAGGCGGGTACTTACAGGAGTAGAAAAGATCAAATATAACTGAGATGGTATCAAAGGGATTTCAAGTCCTATTAACCCATCTGAACATTTAGATGCAATCAGCATCTCTTCTTTAAATACTTTAGATGTGCTTGTCCTTGCAATATACAACAAATAATCCCATTTTACTGAGTCTTGTATTTGCATTGTATAAATTAGGAATTATTTAGGGAAGACATTTGGCTAGGAGGCGAGTGAAAAACAAGGTCTTCATTGTGTTTTGAAGGTCGAGATGTTTCTGTTTACTTTCAGTTCAAAGTGCTGTTTGTGTATCATGTGCAACACATGTATAAGGTGGATAATGGTGCCTTCTCCAAGTGTGTATATTTAAAGTGTGGGTTGTGCTAATGCTTTGGCTAGCTGTTGAAGCAGAGGTGGTGGCGGTGGTTTTGTAGGTGAGGAGAGACGATGCTTATTTAGTGAGAACAGTAAATCTGGAAGCCATCTGGCTTCTGAGTCACTGCCTCCTCCTTTACAATTTATTGTCTTTTCTTGTTTAGCAGTTTTTACTATTCCATCCATGTGGGTTTTCACAGTTAATAGTAGTTTTCTTGCAAAGGTAGTGCTTTTTTGTTTTCTTTTTGTTTTGTTTTCTTTTTTAACTTTTTTTCTTTTTTGGAGGGGTGAGGAGGGGGAGTGTGTTGGCTTATTGGGTTTTTTTTCCCCCCTCTTAATTCCAGAGAAAGCAACTCCCTCTGGCAAAAAAAGAGTGCTGGTTCAAATGTATATGTGGTTTCCTGAGGGGCATTAAAAGGACTGTGGCCAGCGGGTCAAGGGAGGTCATCCTCCCCCTTTACTCTGCCTGGGTGAGGCCACATCTGGACTAGTGTGTCCAGTTCTGGGCCCCCCAATTCAAAAAGACAAGAACCTACTGGAGAGAGTCCTGCAGAGGGAGTGGAGCACCTCTCTCACAAGGAGAGAGGACAAGAGACCTGGGTTCATATAGCCTGGAGAAGACTGAGAGGAGATCTCACCAGTGCTCGGTTTTGTTTTCTGCTTGGCTAGGGTTTTTTTGTTGTTGTTGTTTGGTTTTGCTTTTTTACAAGAGCTGTCAATATTTGTGGGTTTGGTAGCACCACATTCAGTTTATAATGTTTTAGGAACTTTGTGAGGCCTTACTGATATATGTGGAATGAGTTTGCGGAGCAGGTCACACTTCAGTTGCAAGCATAGCAGAGATTAGTTGCCTCTTACAGTGTTGGATGAGCTTAACTCAGCACTGTTGAAATTTGGAGTTTGCATGGAAACTGCAGGAGTCCAGTTCTATAGATCTTATTTCATTTTTAAGTAATTCATCACAATGAACCAGTGTTACTTCAGGTAATCACTAGTGGCTTTTTTCCTGTTTGCTTTACTTATTAATGTTCATTAATATGTTTCATCATTGGTTCTTCCATCTTATCAGACATATCTATCTGAATAAATGCTATTCATCTATGTTGTCCTGTTAATAACGTAGGACTGATGAGTACCAGGAAGAATGAAATAGCATGGATATTTTAGTGCCGTTGTTCCAAGCACAGTTGCAGGACCCAGAACCTAGAGAATTCTACAGCATAGTGCACAGGTACAGAGGGAGCCTTGGACTAAAAAACATTTTTCTCACGCTGCCATGGATTTGGAAGGTCTGGATTGGGTGCTCTTCCTTGCCACCTGACACCTTAATGGGTATTTTCTACCTGTACAGCCATTTATCAGTATATAATGGAATCTGGATAGTATTTCATTTTGGTGGCCTTTTTATCTGGTGGCACCAGATGCGATCTATCTGGACTTATGCAAAGCATTTGTAACTGTCCCACATGACATACTGGTTTCTGAACTGGAGACACACAGATTTGATGGATGGATCGCTCGGTGGATCAGGAGCTGGCACTCAAAGGCGTGCGATCCGTGACTCAATGTCCAAGTGGAAGCCAGTGATGAGTGGTGTTCCTCAGGGGTCAGTACTGGGATCAGTGCTGTCAATATCTCTCAAACATCTTTGTTGGAGATGTGGACAGTGGGATAGGGTGCACCCTCAGCAAGTTTGCTGATGGCACCAAACTGTGTGATGTGGTCGATACCCTGGAGGGAAGGGATGCCTGGAGAAGAGAAGGCTCCAGGGAGACCTTATAATGGCCTTCCAGTACCTGAAGGGGGCCTAGAGGAGAGATGGGGAGGGACTCTCGATCAGGGAGTGGGACCATAGGATGAGGGGGAATAATTTATAACCAGAAGAGGGAAGATTTAGATTAGATATCAGGAAGAAATTCCCTACTTACTGAGGGTGGTGAGACACTAGAACAGGTTGCCCAGAGAAGCTGTAATGCCCCATCCCTGGAGGGGTTCAAGGCCAGGCTGGATGGGGCTTTGAGCAACCTGGTCTGGTGGGAGGTATCCCTGCCCACGGCAGAGGGGGTGGAACTTGATGATCTTTAAGGTCCCTTCCAACTCTAACCATTCTGTGATTTTAAGTTATTATTTTTCAGTAAAACAGTGGCTATCCTGTCCCTGGCTCTGTTGCGCATGAGCGGTGTTTTCATTAGCTGTCAATGCACAGATATTACCAGTATTATATACATAAGAGAGAGAGAACTTTCTGCATTACCAGAAAGAACCTCTTTTGTACAAAAGATGTTCATAGGCAGGTTACACAGCCTTTGCTGGGATGATTTCAGAATGAAACGTGTCCGATGACACGGTTACTGTATGGTTCTGATAATCGTGAAATCCAGAGGCAGTTACGAGTTGATGGGTGATGCTGTAAGTACAGAGGGATTGGTCTTGCCTTCTGTTGTTGAAAGGTTATCTTTTCAATACATTTTATCTCTTCTGTTGAACATACTGAAGTAATGCTGATACTAAGGCAAGTCATGAATTGACTTCTTCAGTCTGGTATGCACTTCAGTTTGGCAAATTTATGAGCAATCCAGCCCCCCCTCCCAGTGACTGTACTTGAGTGCCCAGCTGGTGCTTGTTAAATTAGCTGTCATTACACTACTGAGTCACTTCTGATTGTTATCTGGAATTCACGAATGCTTTGTATAGGTCACCTGTGGCAGGTTCTTTTAGCTTGATCCATATGTTTTCATCCTGCTGGTTAAGATTTATTTAATTCTTCCTCCTAATCATTGAAGAAATAAATGATATTCAGTTTTTTGTGATCTTTTTGTATGGATGTTAGTGCTGTTTAGTACAGTGCATGAGTATTTTATATATTTTAAAATCAGAGTAGCATTTTTGTCCTGCGTTTGCATTGAAACAGATTCAGTTGCTACAAAGCTTTGATGCTAAATTTGGCCATAATCCACTGAGGTAGTTCTCTTCCTGGAGTGTCTGTGTTCCCTTTTTAACTAGTCTCCTCACCACTGTAGCTTCCTTCTGTTACTATCTTCATTATGTGACATTTTAGACATGTTTCCCTTGTCTGGTGGAGAAGGATGTGTCATTTAGGGTCCTCCACTGACTTGCTCCAGTACATCCATGTCTGTCTTGTGCTGGGGAGCCAGAAATAGACATAGCGCTCCAGATGAGCTTCACCAAGGCTGAAGGACCACCTCCCCTTCTATCCTAATGTGGCCCCAGCATAATGATACAGTTGTGTAAATAGCATAAAAGCATAAATGTAGAAGTGATATAAAACATGCAGGCTGTGAAGTGGTTAGTTAGGTTTAGCAGCAGTGTAATCTGCCTTGACACCAAAAACCATGGAATTGCATAACCATGGTCCTCATGCTTCTAATTGCTTGGAGTACGTTGGGTTTTGCACGCAGTCCTGGTTGAATGAGGCTGGGAAGGATCCCACCCTCCTGGGGCAGGAAGTAAATTATGTTTGTGTTCTACCTGGGATATGTATGTGTAGAAAGAGGCAATTCCTAATAAAGCAAAGGCTTTTAAGGTTAAATATAACCAGTAGTAGGGAAGGACTGGTTTTCATTTGGGGAACATTGAAATCTACTGATTTCCAATTTCTTTCACAGTTTATTTCTCTGTAGCTGTGGTACAAGCAAGAGCCAACCAATATCATCTGCTACCAGTAGGAAATCTCCATGCTAGTCCTTACCCTTGGCACGTGGTAAAGGTGCATCTGAGCCTGTGAGGAGGAATTAACAGGAAAAATCTAATTCATGTTCAAAGGTAAACTGGTTTTGATACTTGTTGTGTATCATTTAACTTCATACTGTTTGCTTTGCACTGCTTCTGCAGTGGTACAGGCAGGGTAGAACTTGGGACATGCTTTAGTATAACTGTTCTGAATGCCACTTGTCTTAATAGCTTGTCTAGCACCAACTATTTTTGATGTGCCTGCTTTAATTTTTATGTGATATTTGTAAAGAACCTTGCCTAGTGGGATGGCTTACACTTTTTCAGGAACAAAAAAAGTAGGTACAAAATGCACTGGGACAGATGTATTTCTATTAGCCATGGAATTGGCAAGGAAAAACTTCCATGATGAACATTGTGTCACATTTCCCTTGGGGAAAAAAAAATATTGGTGCTGTTCTCTTATGGTGTTACTTATAGTGACTTTAGAAAGCCCTGGATATATGGATGGGTTGGGTGGAGTTTTTGGAGAGCATGGGGAATTAGATATAAAACCAGTAAAGACCTTTGTGTGCCCTGATTGTATTAACTAGTACTCTAGTTGCATCTCTTGGAAGAACGACAGGGATGAAATCCTGCCAGACCCTTCCTTTCTGCCCCTCCCAGCTGGGCCTTGGTTGGTCCAAGTGTTGATACTGTTAACTTGTTGCAGGAGTTCCTGATATGGTTTCTGGAGGTGGCTTCTCCACTGAACTATAGAAATGCTACAATAGAGGAACCTAGAAATATACCTGGTACCCTGGATCCTCTGTGCCCTTGGTGCCAAAACTTTAGAACTTGACCTTGGATTGGAGTGTTTTCTACCGTAGGCTCCAGTTGAGGCCAAGGGCACAACTGCCCCAGGGGCTACCACACATACTGTCTCCTGTTTGATCTGTTCAAAGGCTTGTCCATGCTCAGGAACCCAGTTGAGAGAGTTCTTTTTTCATGTCACTTGATAAAGAGGACTCACAATCTGATTGTACGGTGGAATATGTGTTCTTCAGAAAACTGCAATGCCTAGTGAAGCTTATATAGTCTTATTGGTTAACTGGTGGGAATAGGGCTGTTATTAATCACATTAATTGGGATATGATGTCCACTTTGCTGTTTTATTCCTCTAAACTGGATCTCTTGTGTACATCCTTTGATCTTCCTTTGACTTAAAAGCCCCATGCAACCTGGCCTTGAACACCTCTGGGGATGAGGCAACCACAGCTTCCCTGAGCAGCCTGTTCCAGTGTCTCCCCACCTTCATAGTGAAAAATTTCTTCCTGATACCTAATTTAAATCTACCATCTTCCAGTTTGAAGCCATTACTCCTTGTGCTATCACTACATGAATGAATGATGCCTCTGTTTGGTTGGACCAGAGTCTTCAAGTTGCAGAATTATTTACAAGATGCACATAAGAAAAATCAATAAAAATATGAAATGTTAAGACAGAGAAAACCTTCCAGTGTGAATGATCAACAGCTTTTAGGCTAAGGCAGAGATGGATGACAAATGCTGTTTATTTTAATATGCAACTTGGATGTTTTAGCATTTTTAATAGTCATGTTTGGGGAAGAGAGGAAAAATGTGGCTTACATCACTTTGGAGTATATTCTAAAATCCTGTTTCTTCTTCGCCTTGGCAGATGGATGCCTTCTAGCCAACCCGCGAGTCCTGCTGCTGCTGCATGTCTGGCAGCATCTCTGAATGATCTCATGACTCTTGATATGGATGCAGTCCTGTCAGACTTTGTTCGGTCCACGGGGGCAGAACCGGGTCTGGCAAGAGACTTACTGGAAGGTAAGCTTTCAGGAGAATGGCATTTCCCGTGGTATGAAAGTGAAATGGCTCAGATGAAAAGCGTCCAAGAAGCTGTATCAGAAAAATGACTGTGTCTCTTTATTTTGTTGTAGCTGATTGAAGTTTATAAGCTTAGAAGCGGAAAGACACCTTTGATATTTGAAGGCATTCTGTAAAAGTTGGTTTTGTTAGTTTCTTCTGATGTGGGGTAACAAGTGTTGTGAGACAGGAAGCTAGAAATGAGTCCCGAGATCTCTGTAAAATGCAGGTGGTTCAGAGGGGTCGATACGTGCCCGCTGGACCCTTTCCCCTCACACTCTTTTTTTTTATCTTAATCTGCTTTAAGAAATTATGTGTTAAGTTGGAGTAACTACTGAACAGCCACAACAGACTTAAAAGTATATACATCATATCTTCCTTTTGCAAGAGCAATCTCACTTTATCATATGTATGCTGGAAGCTTTAAATTTTGCTCTAAGTTCTTCTTTTACTCCAGGTTTTTCAGTAGTAAGGAATGATATATTATTAACACAGAGGTGCACACATTTTGCAGCATTTCCCAAGTCATCTGTTTTCTGTGTGATAAAACCTCAGAATACCTTGCTATGAATGTCATTATTGGCTTGCTCTATTTGAGAGCTCTGCTCTGACTGATGTGATCGATCTGTCATTCCAGTGTAGAGTCTGTCTTAGTCTGTTGGTCTTGTAGAAGAAGAATATGAGCAGGTTTTTCTCAGCAATATCAGGACAGATTGAGTTATTGTGATGACAGAGCACTGCCAAATTTGAAAAAGTGTTCCTACGTATCAGAGGTGGTTCAGAAGTTACTTATCTTGTTTTCCTTGCTATATTTTTTCCTGGCTATAAAGGACAATGCTTGCAAATAAATAACACATAATATTTTTTTGTGTTGTACTTCTCATTTCTGTAGATGATAAATTAAAACCATACATCTTGACAAAGAAATAAGCGATTTAGTCATTCAGGCTAATAGGCATATGCATCTAGCCCAGATTATTTCCTCCTGCCCAGGAATGTTTCAAAGTAAAATGTATTGTAGCTAGTTCTGGACAAGGTGTGCATAGAGGAAATACATAGAGGCACTGCCACCCTTACGCCAGTATGACTGTCTTGTGTGGTTGTCACAGTGTGTAGATGCTCTGGGCTCTGTGAGCAGCTCTGAAACCCATGGAGTAACTTCTTATGGATAAACAATTGTTAGAAGAGCAGCCCCTCACACCACAATGCACAAGGCTGTAGGAAATTTATGGCACCTGCTCTTGCAATCATGATGTCTGTATAATATTTTCAATTCAAAATTTGAAAATAGGTCTGCATAAATATTTGTGAAGAAACTTCAATGTTTGGTTGTAGTTTGTAGTCCCAAAATGACTGTCATGGAGGATTTTGAGCCAAAAAAGCTTGCTTTATAGATCCTCATTTCCATGTAATCACAAGTTTTGGGCAGTTCCTTTAGAGTCCCATTGCCATTGTCTCTTTCTGATCTGGTGACGGATTCTGGTTTTATAACTTGCTTAGACTGAACATGCTTCTATGGAGCGTACACATCTTTTTCAGACCCATTTCTAATACAGCTTCATTTTTTTTCATTTTTTGGGAGAAATTTCTTTAATTTCACTGTCCTGTAGATGACCAAGGATACCACTTTCTGCTTCCTTACCCAATTATTTTAATACACTAATTGTTTTGCTTTGACTGTACTGTGGGTGCAACATGACAGTAGTGTCCACAATATGGGGTGGTCTATGAAGAAGCAAAAGGGTGAGTTAAATAGACAGACAGTTGTAAAAAACCTTAAAAAATCTGTACATTACATATAGATTACATACAGGTTTTCTAAATTGCCTGAAGCTGTCCTAAATATTAACTCTGTTGATGTTTCTATACTCTGCCTGTCCTGCTGGTAAAAATCCCTGCAGTTTTTTTCTGTTGAACTGTGTTGAACACAGTTACTTGTTTCACTAAAACATTCCACTTGTTGCACTTGACAGGTGTCTTCCAGAAAGTGTCCATTCTTGATTTGTCATGAAGATATAAAGATATTTTAAAAAATTAAACAATTACGCACACACACACACGTATATACACATACATTGGTTCCGGTTTATTCACATCTGGGTCTTTTTGCCAGCTATTAGTATCCTAAATAGTGTTACTAAATCAATTGCTTTTCTATATAATTTTGATAAGCTAAACGTTGAGCTCCCAGTCTCACTTTCTGTCTCTATATCTTCTCTATTATTCAAAAGAATGTATACAAAAATGGTTTGGCTAGTTTGGGGTGTATCATTCCAGTGCAAAGAGGGCCTCTTTGCAATTACATCGCATATCCTGCTGCTCCTATCCTTAGCCAAGTTTGCTTTAGTGTTGCACGGGGGGTTTGTGGTCAAGTCTATGCTCAGTTTGGTGTTTCAATGTTGCCAGTTGTAGAGGTCTGTGCAGTTGCTTAACTGTTGAAGGAATTCAGATTTCACAGACTGAAAGTCTTGAAGGCGTTATATCATTGGTATGAGGACTTTGTCATGCATTTCTGAAAATGGATGTGAATGCAGGCTTTAAAAGCTGCATCAAAATTAAAACTGTTTGTTTTTTCTTTAGCTCTGTCTAAGACATTAATTTTATTTTCATGATATTGCTATGTCTGCATTTAGAAAAGCCTTATATCTGTCTAATCAGCCATTCACTGGTGGATAAAATTGCTTTAGAAATTTGTGTTTCATTCCTAGTTTTCAAACACTACTTATTGAGTCTGAAGGGCCAGCTGTAGGTTACTTGCTACTTCCTGTTTGTGACACAGTTACGGGAACTTACACATACAGACTTGGAGAAAGTGCAAGGAAAGGTACGTGTGGGCAGAAGGGGCTTAGCACATAGACCTACGCTTTAGTAAGGCATCTGTCTTACTGTTCCTGTTTTCTTGAGGGTTTTCTTGAGTCTTGTAAAGACCTTTTCTTCCTTTACAGTTTATTCTGATAATTTGGTAGATTTATGAACAGCCCATTTCTGCTGTTAAAGAAAACTTTTGAAAGCTGAGATTACAATCTGATACGTCATAGAGCTGTGTGTTATGATTGATTCAGGGATTATTTTTTCCATGTAACTATATATGAATATTTCAAACCTAAGACCTTTTCTCAGCTGTTAATTATAAAAGTTTTATATTTATGGCTAGATGTATATTGTAAATGCACACCATTTGTGCTAAGTACTAATTAAGAATAGCAAAGAATATTAGCTTTATAGTCATGTAGAATTATGCAACTGGCGTACTGTCAAGGATAGGTTATGCATTGTCAGCAGAGGTTTTCATAGCACAAAATTGTTTACCTTAGTACTTACATGCATGTATTAAAGATATACCATCAAATGAGTAATCGAAGGTTGTTCTACTCTCTGGTGTGCTCTGGATGCTTAGTAACTCAGATGGAGAAGCTGAGAGCTCAGGATGACTTTAAAGCTACAGAGTGTGACTATTCTGTTCTCCCCGTTCTGTCCCCATCTTTTTTTCTCCCTTGCTTCTGAACATCCCAATAACTGCATGCCCACTTGGAGGGTGAGAAACAGGGGTAGCTGAGATCATGAGAAAACCTCTTTTGTGCAGATCATGTGTGGTTGACTCAAACAGCATCTTCTCTCTCTCAGTTCAGGAGGCTTTTGTCTACCCTTCACTGTACTAATGGAAATTTTGTCTTGTGCCCACAGTGTGCTTGCGTGCCTGAGCAATAGCTGAGTGCGCTATTTCTAGGCTGAATTCTCCAGCTGATCTGTCTCCACATCAGAATCTGCCTTCCATCAGAAGCTGCAGTACCCTGTCTGCTCTGTTAGTTGCTGGCAGTGTCTTGTCCATAGAACACTTCACGCTTGGTTTTGGTTGCTTGTTCTCCTCGGTGCGTCTCTGTGTGTTTTATACTGAAGGGCTTTTTCTCCCTCTGCTCAGCACTCCTTGCTTGCTTTGTCTGAAGGCTGTCCTGGACCACCCAGACTGCTTCCATCCTTTTTTGTTTTCAGTTGAAAGAAGAGCTCTCTACCAGCCCTGCCAAAATTCTTAGCTACTGTTATAGCTCAATTATTAAAATGGGAAGCACAGTTCTTTTAGCTCGGTTCTGATTACAAGACTTTGCAATGTCCATCCTTGTTTAAGGCGCCAGGGAGGACACTTGGTTGATAGCTATTTACACCTTTGTTTCTAGTCTTGCAGAGACTTTAAAGTGAAGTCCCAGCAGGAATTACCTTTTAAGAGCCTGCACATCTACAGAGAGGTGTCCTCAAGCTCATGGCATCTCAAGATATCATTAATCCTGATGGTTTTACGTTAGTAACTTGAGGTCAGCCAAATAATGATGAGTATGTCCCTGTGTAAATAAAAGGACACCAAAAGCTATTTGCTGACTGTAATGGATAATAAATAAAAGCATGGGTTGGGAAGAATATATGAGCACCACATATGTCAGCGAATTATGGAGTGGAGAGAGTGACTGTGACAGTTGCTTGGCTCTCTGAGTAGCATTTAACTTGGGGTGTGGAAACTGGATCTGACATTACACAGTGGGATGCTTCAGGAATCAGATATGCTTCAAGCAATTCTCTGTATCAAAAACATCTGCTGCAGACCTGAGATCGTGTCTCTCTGCACTTTCCTTCAGGAGGAAGGAGGATTGTAGAAGTTTGTCTCTTCCACAAAAACCCACAGCAGGTTTACTCCATCAACCTGCCTGAAAACAAGAGCAATGTCATCACTGTAAATGTTACTCCAACAATGTTTCATATAATTCCTTGAGACAGAGGCTTCATTTTGATCTAGCAGTGCCCAAGGGCACAGTGTGAACCTCTATTCCTGACTTTAAAAACACTTTTTTAAAATTGCATTCAAATCTCACATTTAATCTTGTGCACCAGGACAAGATTGTTATGAATTCTTTTCCCTTGTATATTCTTCCAAAATAGATTTACACACACACACACACACCCCTTTTTAAATGTATGGTTGTTGGTGGTGTTATCCTGTCTTTTACATGGAACTTACTAGCTGTAGGAAACTAGATGGGTCAAAGACACTCAGATACTTGTGAAGAAGGACACAGCTCATCCCATATTATTGTAAAAGAGTTTTTCCATTCAATGGAAGCATCTCGCATTGTCATTAATTAGCCTCATTTTTGATAACAGGAACTCCAGAAAAGCAGAATACTCTATTAGAGTCCATTTATATGTTTAAGGTTGTAGCAAAACTCCACATCAGAATGAGTTTGTCTGTTCTACTCAGCCATCCTTGCCTGGGAGATCTGCTTCTGTCGCTGTTTGATTGTTACAGGTCACCAATAGCACTGTTTCAGGTCTCTCTGCTTTTGATACCGATTTTTTTTTCCGTTCATTTTATTTTTCAGTGACTGTGTAGCTCTTGATTGCTGAAGATACATACTCAGCCTTTAATCTCATTCTTAGAGTATGTTCCTCATAGTAAATATTCATAAATTTCAACTGTGTTTCATTAGCTTTGCCAATTATATGTTAGTGGATTGTAGACATTTGCTAAATAATTTGTTTCTTAGAAATGCTGTTTTCCAGCTTCACTTTCATTTTTGGATGATTACTCCCTGAGCCTTTCATCTCTTTCATTTAGTTCACTACTATCTGAGATTTTTACCTTCTTTGTGTGCTCCCAAGGACTGACAGCACGCTTCTGTACCTGAGATTATGTAGAGTAGGTATAACATTTTAGGAAAGTTCACTAAGTATCCATTTTAAGATTATTTTTCTTCTGCATATTTGCTAACCAGCTTTTCAGATTCCTTTTGACCTTTTTCTTGTTCACTAATATATATTCTTTCCAGTTTACTTACCTTCATCCATAATCAACTTATTGGGAAAAGTGCAATTTCCAATATATCTTTTAACCACTCTTTCAGTGAAGAAGTTGGCACCCATATCTCTCAACTATATCTGGTCTGTACTACTGCTTTTCTTTGAATTAAGTCAGTTCTGATTTCTTTGAATTGATGTTTATAAATCATCAACTGTCAAACTCAAAAAAACTCACTAGTTACTCATTCCACGAGTGAATTGCATCCACATGGTCAAATCCAAAGGAGGCAGGTACCTATTGTTTTGGCCATGATTGCAAATTCTTGAGAAATCACTGGCTGGGACAGTTATTTATCAATCCCCTTATGGAAATAAAGACAGCATGAACCACTAGAATTCTGCTGGAGAACCTGAAACTGCTACTCCACTTGCTTTTTGTGACCTGACCTTTTGAGTGCTGCATATGCCACTTACATGGGTTTTGTAACTTCAGTTTTATGCTCTGCATTCAGTAAATGCTTTTCCTGAGATTAGGTCTGATTGCTCTAGGAAGCATTTATCATTATTCTCTTATTTGCTGATGTCAGTGCCTCAATTTTCAGAATGGGGAACAGATCATAAATTTCCAAATTTAAAGCACTGAAAGGAATTGAGTTTAAAATGAACCCATTTCCAAACTTTTTAAGATAATTTATTTTTTCACTTTAAAACTAATCTATATATTGCTGTGCCAAAGAACTGAAAGAAGTGTGAGTATTGCCATTATAAATTATATACCAAACCCCAACCTGTACTAGAAAAACTGGAGGTGTTTCAGACATGAGAACTAGTTGAACACAGCAGAAGGGGAGAGCTGAATGGAAGGTTTAGAATTGCTTTTTGCTTTTCTTTTGGTTTGGAATGAAAATGCGCTAAGTAACAGCTAGCTAGATGCTATGAGATTTCCATTAGTTACCCAGAGATTTGGATTTCAGCCTTCACTTAATTTTGAGGATAATAGTGGGGAAAAAACCAAGTAAATACATCAAGAAATCCTAATTTGATTTTAAAACAGGCTAAAATAAAAGCCCATGCTCAAGTGGTTGATATTGACAGAGCAATTTCCCAATAAATGTGACTGAGGTGGGAGAAACAACAATGTCAGCAAAACAGTCTGAAAAGCAGCCCATGCCAGTAGGTGTGTGTGTCACTGCTTTGTGCGGGGTTGAATCAGTGTATGGATTACATTAGTGCCACCAGAAAAACATGAGATTGGCTGCAAGGCTCTCCAGGTGTCCCTTTTCCATGTGTGTGCTGGTTAACAGCGGCCAGACCCAAAGGCACCTCGAAGTTGGTTGAAAGAGTTCTTTGCTGTGGGAAAAATCTTAAGCATAAGGAGATGGGTCTGCGTGGAAGAGAACTGATTTCAGCTGTGTTTGATCTCCAGCTTCCCCACTGTCTGGGAATGAGGAGGGCATGTCCCTTGTCCTGCCAGACAGTGTAGGCTGGCACCTTGCACCTGCCATGCATAGAATAGCAGTAATGCTGGGATGGTGAGTAATAGCCTACTTAAAATGGGGCCTGGGGCAGAAAGAAAACTGTTAAACACTTTAAAACAAGTTATGCTGTATTTGGTTTACAGCACTGTGGGTGTGGAGGAACTTGGAGATTACTAATAAAACAGAAAACAGCTTCATTTGCAGGAAGCAGCAGGTGTGCAGGCAATGACCACTTGAATATACGAGAAAGGCACGTGGTGAAATATGTTAAAATGCCAACAGTGTAGACAACCATCGGGAACTGGAGGATTTGGGAGGTTTAGATTGGCAAGAATAGTAATAATAATAGTAAAAGAATTAATAAGAACATTAAAAATAATCTAAACTGCATCACAATTTAAATATATTTAACTGAAAAACTGTTCTTTTACTTGTATAAATGGCTTCATTTATTTATATAAGTGATGTAGTTCTTCACCATTATGTAAAACTAATTGCTGTCTATTTCTAGCTGTATACAGCTTCCATCGAGCTCTGCAGTTCACCGTTAACTCAGGAATCAGGAGACTGGCTTTCCAGTTGTTAAATGTGTGCAGTAAAGGAGACTAACCCCGTGAAAAATGATAGAGATGCAGCAGATAATGGCTCCACAAAGAACAGTGTATATAAGCGGAATTCGAAGAAAAGCGTGTAATTAATGGAGAGGGAGAGAGAAATTTACAGTGCTGTCACGTGACCGAGTGTACAAAACTAAGCCCCCAAAATAGTCCCTTATTCTCCGCTCCCTCAGACAGTTCCTTTTTTAGCTCTCTTGTGGAAGGCTTGGCAAAGGGAAGAGGAAGCTGAGCTGCTACCAAAGTCTCCTTACACAGAGATGAAAATTGCCATTTCCAGCTGCCTGTTCAGCTTGGAGTGAGTCTGCATTCTGGATGGAGGAACACGGTAACAAAATGTCCTCGCTCCATTATTTTCCTTTGAGGATATGGATCAAAATTAAATCTTCTTTCAAAATCTGTGGTCTAATTTTATCCTAGTTTTGCATGTAAGTTTTTTCAGATGGATTAAAGCTGGTCTTGAGTTCTTCTTATCTTCTGCCTGTTAATATTTGTTCATCTACTTCATGCCAAATGGGAAGAAGTGACCGCATTTAAACTGAACTTGTGGATTGCTTTATTAGCAGTTGGTTTGTAAGAACAGACTCCCTTACATGGGAAAGAAGCTGGTGATGGACTTCATATATTAACAAATTGTCAAGTTTGGGGGATTTCAATTCACATATATATAGATATGAAAATAATAATCATTGTGCACTGTCCTAGTGGTACAAAATGGAGACTGTTTTATGTTGGTGAAAACTAACAATCAGTCACCTTGAAAGAGAGAGGCTGCCAATAATTTCTCCAAATTCCTGTGCCTGTTGAATTGATTTGTTACTGATCCATAGTATGGTCTCATGTAAAATGTTGGTTCCGTTGCATGAGCTAAAAGGGGAGCTGGGGAGCTAGGGGAGCCTAACAGCTGGATTTGGGAGGTTTGGGGGACACCTGCAGTGCCTTTCTATACGCTGGCATGGAGTGTTGGGGTCACAGCAGCGTGTTCTCTGCAGTAGGTTTGAAGGAATGGTAATGACTGGGATGGTACTGAGAACAAAAGGTTTGTCTGTGTATTCTGTGTACGTCTCATTGCTGCAAGTTGCCCTTCATCGTGGTCCTTAGTATTTAGATGTTTCCTAGTTCCCCATCTCAATTTGCATCCTTTCTAGCATTTTGTTTATCAGTAAATCAAGTATTGCTGGTGACCTTTCAAATGTTCTTTTTAACATATTGGAGTAGGTGGATATTTGAAAGCTTGGTGGGGGGGAATGCTTTATAGTTGCACGCTTGTTATTCCTACTAATTAATGATAAATGTCCTCTAGTTTTACTTTATCTGTTTTAAGAAGTGAAAGGCAATAGATTTATTAACTGTTACAAACCCGCTAAGCTATGCTGATCTAGCCAAAACAAGCAAAAATCCCACAGACCAAATAACAGCCAGTTGCTCAGGTCTTGCTGCCTGAAAAACATCCAACGTGGTATCAGTGTGACTGGTGCAGGCTGCTGGGTGGCTGCTGGGCCTTTGTTATCAGAGAGGGCGAGTTGTGATCTGACTAAGCATTTCCTTAACATGGAATAAGCAAGGGTTACTCATGAGCTGCAGAACATGGACAAGTCACTTTTTCCACACAGTCAAATCAAGTTGAAGACCTGACCAGAGAAAGACTAAGTTACAGAAAAGATGGACCCTTATTCTCCAGAAGAACAAGGGTGGATGCACTGTGAAAACTGCTGTAAAACCTGAGTGGTGCTAATCCTACTGGCTCCATGATGGCAGGGTATATTTCTCACCTAAAAAAAATACAGTATGTGATAGTCTTGAAGCAAACTGCTCTTCTGCTTACAGATTTCAGGACTTTGAAAGGAAGTCACTGTGAACCTTTTCCAAGAGAGCTTCCAATAGAGAGCACTGTACAGCTGTATTGGGTTGGGTTTTTTTAAAGCTGTGCAATCTATTATTTAAATCTCAAAAAAGTGATGATATTATTCTAAAATATCTGGGATAATAAACCCTTGGCTGTCTGATAGTACAACCTTTCTGGTTTCGCTTGGGGGAAAAAGTAATGATGTGAATGTTCTACATTTGATGTAGTGTTATACCATGTGTACATCCAGAGTGCATGGGTCCCGTGGGGTGGATGATGCATCTTACATGCGGCTTAGGGTAGAACCAGATATCCAACACAACCACCTACAGCAATTTTCTTGTCCTCTGAAGTTTACTCTGGTTTTGTTTGACCTCTTCATTGGCACATACCCAATTTCCTTGCTGCAGAATTTGAGGAAAATCACAGTGGTTTATTCTAAATTTCTGACTAACCTATTGGCTCAGTAGTTTGTCCATCTAATTCCCAGTTTTATTCCCAGTGCTGGCTTTCTTGCAGCTGTGGCTCAAGAGGATAACAGTAGTAGTCAAGGTTAAATATGAAAATTTAGGTCTCAATCTTTGGTTTCTTTTATTGAAGGTGTTCTAAGGAGAAGATGGTGTCCACAGGTTGAGAAGACAAAGCAAGGTGGAAGGGCTAGGACAGATGAAGGAACGAGGTGTGTTCTCTGATCACAACATGGTCAGTCCTAATGAGGTCACCTCAACCTTTCCCTCCCTCAAAAACTAGATCTTATAGCAAACAGCTTTCCCCAGTGCTCACCAAAGAAGTGATGCCTGACAAGCAGTGTGCCAGGGTGAGAACGTGCTCGCTGTGGATCATGCAGTAGTACTTTTGCATGGAGAAACCTTTGGATTGCTGTTTTCTTCTCAGCTTCTTTCTAGCCTGGAATTGTGGAGTCTAGTGTCCCTACCACAAAAAGCCCTGCCACTGGATGCTCAGCTTTGATCCCCTGCCCCTTTCGTCTACTCTTGATACTCCCATGTCATCCCTGGTTGAGGTGCCCTAAGTAAAGCTAGGCTTTTTGGATCCAAGACCAAGGTCTGGGAAAATTTCACGTGTCTCAGCTTTTGGACTCAGCATCAGATCACTGGGAAAACCCACTTCTGAACACTTCTTGGACTCTTCAAGTTGTCTAAATAGGGCAGAGGTGGGGGCGGAGGGAAGCAGTACTCTCTGATCTGATGTGGTTTAACCCCAGCCAGCAACTAAACACCATATAACCCCTCGCTCACTCTCTCCCAGTGAGGTGGAGAATAGAGTCAGAAGAGTAAAAGTGGGAAAACTCATGGGTTGAGATAAAAGCAATTTAATTGGTAGAGCCTAAGTTGTGTGTGCAAGCAAAGCAAAAGAAGGAATTCATTCCCTGCTCCCCACCAGCAGGTGGACGTTCAGCCATCCCCAGGAAAGTAGGGCTCCATCACATGTAATGGTGACTTGGGAAGACAAATGCCATCACTCTAAACATCTCCCCTTCTTTCTTCTATCCCCCACCTTTATCTACTGAACATGACTCTATATGGTCAGGACCATTGTTTGATCAGTTGGGGTCAGCTGTCCTGGCTGTGTTCCCTTGCACACCCTCAGCCCACACCAGTAGTGGGGAGGAGCAAAAACCAAGACTACCAGTACACAGTCACACTATTCCTGTCCCAAACCCCAAACCCAGCATTATACCAGCAGCTAGTAAGAAAATTCTCTCTATCCCAGCTGAAATCATAGCATCAGGAAAAATGGAATCATCTAGAATGCTTCTGAGGTGAGACCTCTGGCTGTTCTTTTTTAACTCTTTACTAATGCAGTTTGAGGTGATGAGGCAGGAATGGATAAGTGGCTTCTTAAATTATATATTATCAAAGTCATTGTTTTTTCTTCAGGCTGACAATGCCTCCTCTTCTTATTCAAGCAACTATTATTTAGGACAGAAACTTCACAGTGTAACTGATTTATTTTTGAATTTCCCTTTCATGTAGGTGCCTGCTGTCTCTGACACTAAAACGTCAGTACCAGCCCTCTGTCAGAGCACATCTTCTGTTCCTGGCTCAACTGCACTTCTTTTTGGTTTGGGTTTGTTGTTTTTCCTGCACATGGGAAACACTTGGTTTTAAAGCCAAGACCTTTCAGTCCTGTTAGGTTTTACACCTATTGACTCACACAACACATGCAGCTGCTAGGGAAGTAATTGTTCAGTACAAGTATTCTTGCTCTTGAGTTAGAGAATTAGTTTAATTCCAGCATCCTGATGGTGATTCACTGCGTGTGTTTTCTAACCAGCTTTGTGTGCTCCAACTTTCTGCTGACTGATATTCTCTCTGACAATTAGAAACTCAAAGCCTCTCATGTAAACCCACTGTGGCAGTGCTGCTTTGGAGCAGCTCGGTTGCTACTGATACAGTGTCATCTGATGTGATTGTGTGTACTGAAGTAACACTGTCACACCTGTGAGATACCTTTTAAACACAATAATATGTCATAGAAACAAAGAAGTTAGCACCAAATGACCAGTAGGATGTATCAGATAAGTAATAGTAAATAAATTAGCATAGAATCATAGAATCGTTAAGGTTGGAAGAGACCCGTGGGATCATCAAGTCCAACCATCAGCCCTACTCTACAAGTTCTCCCCTACACCAGATCCCTCAACACCACATCTAATCTACTCTTAAACACAGTCAGGGATGGGGACTCCACCCCCTCCCTGGGCAGCTGATTCCAGTGACTGACCACTCTCTCTGTGAAAATTTTTTTCCTAATGTCCAGCCTAAACCTACCCTGCTCCAGCTTGCAGCCATTCCCTCTTGTTCTGTCACTGATTGCCTGGGAGAAGAGACCGGCACCAACCTCCCTACAATGCCCTTTCAAGCAGTTGTAGAGAGTAATGAGGTCTCCCCTCAGCCTCCTCTTCCTCAAACTAAACAATCCTAACTCCCTCAATCGATCCTCATAAGCCTTGTTCTCCAGGCCTCTCACCAGCAGATGATCTGAAAAATAGTCTTGTCTTGTTGATGTCCTTGAGATTGCAACAAAAAGTCTTACTTGACTTAATTCTGTTTATGAAGCTATGGAAAACAGATTAATTACCCGTTGCTCCTTCTTCAGCCTTGTGATGGAGGGCATGTCACCGCCTGGGTCAGGTGTGACCTCTGTGGGATTCCTTTCTGTTGAGGGCCTGGGCTGGAGATGACAAAGAAAAGAAAAAGGATGTGCCAGAGGAGGGAATTATGTGAGGAGCAGCATCTAGGAGATTTCAAAGCTGAACAGGCAACAGACAAGCAAACAGATCTCAGGTATTAGAAAGTGGGAGACTTTTCCTAGAGACCATGGGGGACTATGTGACATCTGCTCCAAACCAGAAAGCTGTGAATCTGGTTGGACAAGTAGCAAGCCTGGAACGGAGGGACCTGTCCCCTGAGGTGTTGGGGGAGATACGTTTGATTTCAGTGCTATATGGATATATTTTTGTTGGGTTTGACCCAGCACAACTCAGGTTTCTCCTTCTTTCAAAACGTAGCTTGGAATGTCATAAGATACAGCTTTAGAAATTGGAGAACTTTTGGTATGCAAAGTTTAAATGCAGAGAGCGAGGCAGAGTTGGCGCTATTCCTCTGCACAGTCCTGAGCCCCATTAGTTTCCTCAGTGATTTTCCAGCTGAAACTTTCTCACCTGCCTTCTCACACTGCTGGAAATCCTCCTGCAGATCCATCTGCTCTGGACACCTCTGAAATTAATAACCTTTCTGATTTGTTCCCAGCTTGTCCATTGTTTCTGCAGTCTGCTTCTGGGGTCCAGATCACATCATGCTTTTTCTTAGATCTGTTTACTTGTTTGTTTGTTGTTTTTTTTTTTACAATGCCTTATACTTTTGTACTTATTTTTATTTCTTCATCCTGTCTTTTGTAAATGCCTCTGGGATTTTTCCTCTTTTTCTTTCCCCTAATTTTCTTTGCTGCCTTCCAGTTTCCTCATGATTTTTTCTCTTCAGTCCTCCCAAAATGTTTAATTCTCCTCTGGTTTTGTTTGGGTTTTGGTTTGGTTTTTTTTTTTTTAGTGAGGAAGGGGAAAAACAAAAGGTTTGTCCTTGTATTTACTTGTGAAAATATAATCTAAAATGAAAGGAAGCCTTGGCAAAAAGGGACAAGCTTACAGATTTCCTGTGCAGAGCGTAGCTGCAAACCCCTTTGCTCATCAGTTGGGGTGGCTAATATTCCAAAGCGCTGTTTCATGGAGATGGCAAGGGGCTTGATATGGTCTCTAATCTGGATACTGGTAAGATCCAGAAAATTTGGGGGAAGTGAGTCTAGTAATAATTTCTGATGTTAGTTCTCTGAAGTTTAAGGCTTTGGTGCTGATTGGTGCTTTCGTTCAAGGTGGTTTAACAACTCCAGGGAGATGCAGAGATTTGAAAATACAACATTTCTATGTAAATATCCTGGTTTCAGCTACCTGGTTTCAATTTAATATATGAATGTATCTTGAGCAGGTGACCTGTAAGGAATACCCTGAAACCAGAGAAATGCTGTCAGTGTTCCATTAACACGGGTCTGTTCCTCAAGGATCTGTACTGACCAAACCTGGACTGCTGCTGGCAGTCACAGAATGCAGGACTTGCACATTGCGAATACTCGGTACTGATTGGTTTAAACCTACATTTCCGAGCATTATATTTAGTGTCACTTCCACTTTTTTGAAAAAGTTTTACTTTATTGTCCTTGTGGTTGAGAAAAAGATTTAAAAGACATTGTCAGTGTCTCCTAAAACAGGACCAAAGAACAGCAATCCCTACTCCAAGCATGGATATGTGATCACGCTCACAATTCTTCGATGTTTGGGTTGGGCAACTTCAATTCAGATGATATATATAGTTAAAGCAGAGCCTTGACTTGATTATAACCATTGAATCTACGGGGGATTTTTAGGAAAAAGACAAATAAATGCTGGGAATAACCAAGTGCTTGTTCTAGGTTCTCTGACAATTTTCCTTGAATTTACATTCTGTCTTACAGGCTCTGTAATAGAAGATGACAGCATAGCATTGGGCCATTCCATATCACTAACGTGGTGGTTTATACTATGGACTGATGTAGATAACAGTCTTATTCAGTGGTATTAGTTCTTTCACAGTTCTGTTTAGTGCCTCAAAACCTGAGATAGTTGAGCCCAACCCTGTAGGTAGCAGCTGTTTGTGCTGGTTTTCTGCTCCTTCAGTTAAGTCTTTGTTCTTCACAGAAATGACAGTAACAGTAAAAAGCTTTCTTTTATCTGTATAAAACTGCTGTGCACTATTTTTAGTTCACTCTCCTTTGTGTAAGCAAATAAGTTATATTTAACTGCTACTTAAGTCATGTAGTTCTCAGAGTACATAAAGTGACAACCTTTTATGGTGTAATAAATCATGGATTAGTCACAATCAGGTTGCTTTTGAATTCCCAGAAAAACTGCTCATGGAATGCTGTGAAAGTCGCATGTAATTAGCGAGGGCTTTTTTCTTGCTATTCCATATTTGTGATTTCCCAGTGAAAAACAAATAGTTTGACAATGTTAGGACATCTATGTATTTTAGCTTAGAAAGATTGTTTTGAAAATAACATATAAACATCTCAAGTTTTTTAGTTTGTTGGGGTTTTTTGTGGGTTTTTTGGGGTTTTTTTTTTGAGTGAAAAGAGCTTTCCTGAAGTCTTCCCCAATGTTGATATAAAGAAAATGCAAATAAAAATTAAAAAAATACTTTTGTCATTGTTCTGGCTGTGTCTGCCTTTATGTACTGCCACGCTCTCTTGTCTGTCTGTCCTGGTGTTTATCAACTCTGCATTTTTGTTGAGGGACGACTGGTTGTAAAATGTTTCATCCCAAGAACCTCTGTTTCCTTGCTGATGTTTTACGGGGGATTTCTCTATTTAAAGTTTACATTTGAAGTGTGTACAAAGATGTTTCCCAGGTTATCAATCTGGACACATCCAGATGTGAACAGAATGTCTTTTTGCTCTTCAACAGGCAAAAATTGGGACTTGACAGCAGCTTTGAGCGACTATGAGCAGCTCCGGCAGGTACACACAGCCAACCTGCCACAGGTCTTCAACGAGGGCAAATACTACAAGCAGCAGGAGCCGGAGCAGCCTCCCCAGGTGACAAAGGCTGAGCGGCCCTGCCTGCAAAGGCAGGATGACATTGCTCAAGGTAAGAGCTCTTCTCCAGCTTGTCGGCTTGTCTGCGGGGAGCGGGAAGTCATGTGCTGTCCTACCCGTACACTGTGTTGTTGTGGTGGGGTTCACAGAGCTGCTGCTGGACCTTACAATGCACATGTGTTGGTAGCCATGAGCTTTGCCTCAGGTTCTGCAAGTTATTTTTGCAATGTGTGATTAAACTACAAAAAGAAGTTGTCCCCAAGCAGTTCTGGTACATATAAAAGCAATTAGAGGGTGTCACAGACCACTGTTGTGTGTAGCTTTCTATCCTTATTGAAAACAAAATAAGATTCAAAAAAGCTGTATTTCAGTCTTTGCATTCTTACTCACAGTATGTGATTAGGGAATAGGAAATCTGAGTAACTTTCAGCTTTAAAATTTTGCTTTTTACGGTTCTGCAGAAGAAAGGACATCCTCCTTTCCCCAGACAAATAGAGATGGAAACCTGAAGAAAAAAGAATCGGCTTCCCTTAGTTGATTTCCAGTGCAGGATGCTAAGCATTAGAATTGACTTCTTTATTTGCAGATCTTTTCTATGTTTTATTTCAGATCTCCCTCTCAGACTGTAGGAATGCTGCTTTTTTTTATTATTATTATTAATATATTCAGGAACTGTAGTCTGCAGCGAAATGAATCTACAGGTCTGACAGCTTGTCATAGAGGGAGGTAATAGCACTAGCTTGGTGATGGCTTTCTTTGCAGTCATTAGAAGGAACAGAAAGTCTTCCCTTTGGCTGGCTCTTCCCTCCTGTTAAGCAGGAAATGGCATCGGTATTTAGGAGTGTCAGTAAAGCTCTTTGAAAACTGGTAACTTCCAGAGCTGCAGTGCTTGTTGTGACTTCCTAAAAGCCCTGTACACAAATAAAGGGAGGAGGAGTAGCACACTGTAGTTGGTGAAATTGTCCCCCTTCATCCTCATGAGGATATAGCTCATGTGAAAATTCCATGTTATTAAACTGCCAGGTTTACAGTGAAATGGCTGTTTCCCACCACCAGTGGGTGTCGTAGGTGGTGCCGGGTACATCTGGCTGGGCCAACGGTAAATATCCTGTCAATTCAACGCATAATCTTCATGATCTGAGAGCCAGCTCTGACTGAACTGTGAAACTGGAGAAATGAGGATGTTCAGGGAGGAGCAGAGAAGGGAAAGGAGGGTCTTATCATGGACCACATGCTGGGAGCAGAGGCTGCAGCCAATGGGAGGGCTGGGCTGCGGTGGGAAGGGGTGGGAGGCAAGAGGATGTAAAACAGATGCTAGCCATACTTCAGTTCCCCTGTTTAACAGTGATTTAACTGAAATGTACAGGGAGAGGAAGGAATTACAAATGTAATCAAACCTTCTCCTACTCTCCCCTGGTTTAGGGTATTTTAGGGAGTGCAGTTTAGCTCTTAAAACTGGAAAAACATTGATCCATTAGAGAAACAAAAGTTGACAAACTCTAGAAAAATAATTTTTCCATTAGTCAGTTTGACTGATATTTTAAAAACACTATCATGTAACAAACTCCATTTAAGTAAATTTGTTTGTTAATTTGTGAAGGCACATAAGTACGGGAACTTCCTTCATTTTGATGAAGTGTTGCACACATTTGAGGAGTCGATCGATAAAGATGACTTTATGGTAGTTATTTATGAAGCTACAGAGGTGAAGTTGCACCAAACAGTTTTTTAGAGACATTTCCAGTACAATAAGGTACCCGTTTCCAAGGAAAATCAATGAAAATATTATCTATCAACATCATGGAAATCCCACCAGGAAGCTTTGTGCATATTTGAAAATGTAAGAAACTCCATAAACCTGGTGTCAACTCACTAATAAAACTCAGTAAAACGCCCAGGAGGTTTCCTAGTATTAATTTAAGCCAATCCCCGTTTTGGAGGCTGGTTGAGAGAGCGCTGCTTGGTAGGAGCCCTGGGGTGGGTGAGTGAGGAGCAGAGAGCAGCAGCGGTACCCTGGCTCCACAAAGGGCAGGAAGAATCTGTTAAATTTTTGAGGGAAGACTAGTAACATTGGATGAATGTAAATTTTCAGCAGCTACAAAAACCTCATTTGAGTTTTTAACAATATCACCAGGGGTACAGGGCAAAAACTAAACGGGGAAAATACCTCTGTCTGTTTTAACTGAATGGCTCATGGTTTGAGTACTTGAAGAGTGTCTCTGGTGCCCGTTTGCTGATGCGAGAAATGAAGCCAAACAGTAAAATAAATTTATATGCTAGAAAGATCTTGTCCCTTTCTTAACATTCTAATGCTTATTTTACTTTAATGACTCTTTACTGTTCCTTCTATAGCAGTTGCCCATAGAGACATTCAATAAATTATAAGCTATTAATTCATAGCTGTTTTTATAAAATGATGCAGTCTTTTGTACCAGGCTTGTCAATGTCCTGTTCTTTTTGAACTATGTATGGTTCCAGGATGTTAGAAAACATGCATAAAGCCCCAGTTTCTCTTAAATTCAGCATAATGATGTTCAATTTCCTTTTCAGGTAGATTGTTCCAAGTTTAAAACAGTGTGGCGTGGTCAATATGAAGTGATAGGAGAATGCTGGAATTTTTGATTCACAAGTAATCAAATTAAGAGTTCAAATTAAGAGTTGACTGATGATCATCTGTCTGCCAGAAAATGTTTCTTCTGATGCATCTTTGGAAACTTAGGATACATTAAATTTTTTTTGTAGAAATACTTGTCTTTCATATCTTGTTCCTCTGCTGGTTATCTATTTTGCTAGAAGTGAAGTTCCTAGTACTTGCCAGGGGAATCCATAGTAAGAACTAAGCAATCTTTTACAGTAGGGAAATAACCCCAAAAAGGTAACAAATAAGAAGTGGCATAAGTTCCCAAGTGAAATGAACAGGCTTTTACCAGACTTGGTGTTGACTGGCCTTTCATGCAGTGTTATAGGCTGTAATATCTCCTTGGTTTCTCCGCAGAAAAGCGTCTCTCCAGAGGTATTTCTCACGCCAGCTCAGCCATAGTCTCCCTGGCTCGATCACATGTAGCAAACGAGTGCAGCAATGAGCAGTTCCCTTTGGAGATGCCCATCTACACATTCCAGCTACCAGACCTTAGCGTGTACAGCGAAGATTTCCGAAGCTTCATTGAACGTGACTTAATTGAGCAGGCAACAATGGTTGCTTTGGAGCAAGCAGGTGGGTCAGCAGCTGGGCACCCTGACATTTGGGTGAGCATCTCTAATCACACTTATTTCTGGAGCTTGTGCATCCCCCCTGGGTGATAAAATCCTGGGAGACAGTAAAAGCAAATACTACACTTTTTGCAAAATGACACTTAGCCCAATTCTCCATGTCTTTTAAAATGTTATTGACTGTCAAATTTACTTAATAAGCCAAAGCAAGGAAGGGAAGGAGGACTGATGGGGAGGCTGTGCAGTAGAGAAATGTGTGGATGGTCGGAGGGGGCTGGCACTTCCAGTTCTCATGAGGAAAAGACATTGCAATGACCAACAAAAGAAACATCTTCAAGTTCTGTCATAGCCTGAGAAAATATTTTTAAAACATGTATTTTTGTACTGATTATTCTTTTAATAAGAAACTAGATAATTTAAAAGTAATTCTTCTTTTGCCATGGGCAAAAAAGCATAGAAATTTAAAATGAATTTCAACTCAGATTTAGTAGTTTGAAGTCTTAAGCCATTTTTGAAAGATACAGAGAAATGTATTTAAAAATACTGTCAATGCCTTATGAAATAGCAAGTGTATTAATGAATGACAAACCAAACACATCTATCTAGTGAAATGCCCAACTCTGGTCGTATACAGAAGTTACAAATCAGATTTCATGGCTGCCTGTGGAATATCAAATAGACAATTGATTGTTTCTGTTGATTGTTTAACGCTATGTATTCACCTGAGAGGTCAGCCTTAAAACTCACTGTGTGCTCAAAATGCTTGTTATGGGTCAGGGCTCTCCTGTAGTATTTAGAAAGGACCTCTGCTGGTCTGGTGCCACAGGTCGAGTACCTGTCACGTGCTGTCATACACTCATTTCTTGGCTTTGGTATTTGAAAAGCACGATATACTTAGATAATAGTGTGAAACGATAAATACTTAAGAAAAAAACCCAAACAAACAAAAAACCAAAAAAGCCCATCCCAAACAGTATTCAGAAGGCTCCCTTCTGGAAAAAAAAAAAAGACAGCAGTATAAAATATATAAAATAGCAGTATAAAATAATGCAGGAATGCTACCATGAAGCTATAAATTATGAAAAATCACCTGTCGGGAAAATATCTCTAGTGCCAGGGAAGACAGGAAAGATGTGGGGGGAAAAGAGGATGGCTCTTCCTCTGCTCTTTCTCTGGCAGCTCTGGCAAACACTCCACATTCTCCAGGGCTGTCAGAAAATACCTGTTGGAGCATCACTGTTGGCCTACCCGCTTCAGGGGAACTGCAGCCTTTAGAGACAGTTAATGCAAGAGTGAAAAATAGAGGATCACGGTGGTTTTCTGATCTTAAAATCAGAAAAAATTACGTGAATTAGAGCTGAAATCTTCTAATTCATACAGAGCTGGCTGGCTTTGACCTTGAAACAGTTCAGAAACTACTGGATTTTCTGCCTCAGCAGTCCTCTCAAATCTCTCTGAAAATTAGAATAAATCATTTATTCTTTACTTTGTGTAAACTTTAATTAGGGCAGTAACTTGACTCACGCTGGAGAAGTCCCTTCTTCCCTCCAGCCCTTTGCTTCCTGGGAAGGAGGGTGGGCTTTCGGCATTGGAAGCGGTTCTGGTTGTGATGGTGCAGGTGTTCCTGTAGCCTCCGTGGAGTTAGTTTACTTCTGTCAGCATTTCATCCAAATAAACTGGAACTTCCTGGGAAGCAGTTCTTCAGCTCTAATTAGTTAAACAGTGAATGTTTAAGAAAACCATGTAAGGTTTCATATAAACTGACCTTTTGTCACTACTTAAGACAAAAAAGCTATTATGTTTACTTTTATTTCCTGCTTATTTTAGACATCTTGTTGCCTGAAATGAGGAGGGTGAATTAAAAGGGAAGTCCCTTAGCGTTAAACACTTTGCTGTCTCTTACCAACAGAGGGCTCAGTGTGACTGTGGTTTGGTCAATGACAAAAAAATTAAAAGCTCAAGTGCGTTTCCCACAAAGGGCCAGCAATCTGGTTCAAAACAAACCCAACCTCAAGAACGATTGTAGTGTCAGGGGCTGAGGCTAAGGTTATTCTTAAAGGAAATCGGGAGGTGTGTGCTGGAGTTTAAGAGCATGAATTTCAAGAAAAATGAGGGGGGGAAGAAAGCAGCTAGTTAGGCAAAAGGAGGAGAAAAATTGTTAGGAACAGAGTAGCTTCCTACCCTCAAAGCATAGCTCGGGAGAGCAAATATGCTGTTAACAGACTGTTGCAGGTCTTGGCTGAAGTGGCCGTATGTCTGGACGTCTCTAAGAGCCTGTAAGGTATTTACATTCTCTTTTTTATATGTTAAGGCACTTGCTGCTGTTACATCTGTATCTGAAAGGATGTCTGTTAGATCCTACCTGTAGAGGAACTCAGAGCTCCATTCCCGATTCGCTCAGTGCTGTGTGAGGTTATACAGGCAGGGCCCAGATAACGGCAGTGATTCACTCCCTGCTGCTGCCGCAATCTGTCCTCTCTGTGTCACTGCTTTCTCAAGATTTCTTGAGGAGGACAGAACTCACCATGTCCATAACAGCGTTCTGTGGGTTTGTGCATCTTACAAACTCAGCCTGAATTAGAACGAGGGTGGCTTCTAAGTCATGTGGAGCCTGATCTCTGTGCTCCTGCAGGAATCAGCATGGTTCTTCGGGGGGAAATAGCTCAGGTGGTGGTAACGTTAAATGACATCTGTGTGAAAGGAATTCTGTAATTTTAAATATTTTGCTGCAGTGAGTTTATTTTCATTATGTACACGTGTTCCCCCTCGTGGTGGTGTGTGTGTGTGGAGACTGACACAAAGAGATATTAGGAAAGCTGCTTCTGCAGTATCAGTGAGTTCAAAAACTGTAGTATAAGCAGAATGGTTGGTCCAACAATGTTTTTAATGAAAAGAAAGTTTCTATTCCAGTGCTGAAATATAATTCAATACAAAAATATAAAGTAAACTGTAGGAACTTCCAAGAATTATTCCTTTCTTATGCTTTTCTTTCCGTGTTCAGGTTTGTGTTTTCTAGGAAGTATTTTATACAGCTGCAGGCAAAATAAAGAGTACTATGTTGTTAAGCCCGGGTTTCACATCTCCAAAAATAAATGCATCAAACTTCAGGAGATGTTTAATTTCAGACTCTTAAAAAATAAGCTTTGACAAAGTAAAGTTGATGCCTTTTCAGATCGTAGAAATAGTTTTTTACCCCAGAATTTTTAAGGGATTTTCACACGGTGTGTGCAGGGTGCTGGGGCACCAACCATTATAATTAAAAGAGAATTGTATTAATTTGCTGATTTTCACGCTTTGAAATGCATCCTTGTGTAATGCAGTTCTAATACAAATGACAAATATTGTACCAAATGCAGTAATGCCATGGAACAATGTCTGCCTCGGGCTATGAAAGAAACGACTGGAGAACCCGGGCAATACTGGACCGCGGTTCCCCGCAGATCACAACTGGGTACCAGTTTGCAGCAGCCAGTTAGGCCTTGTCATACATCCCTCTGCATCTCGTTTTATGATCTTTGATTTGCACTGTGGTCTGTAGTGTGTGTGCCAGCCTGTGTTGCTTAAGCATCAGGCCAAAAGAGAAGCATGTCCTTGATTGCTCAGTTTTACTTCTTTCTACATGCACAGCTTCACGGACATTTCAAGGACATCAGTAAATAAGAACAGCCTCATGGATGGTACTGCCAAGCTGATTTCATCATCTAGACTGAAAGAGAGAGCTCCTACATGAAGCTCCTTTCTTTGAAGTACAGAAAGTGTATTGGCAAATGCTTTATATACCCACTTTTTAAAAAGTGATCACTGAATGATTAATGTAAGCCCATATAGAAAATCTGTTCTTGTAATTTACTTGATGCTTGTACTTTCAAGTAGACATTTCTCGTACGAAAGGACTAAAACTAAAAATAAGCAGATCCCCTTAGCTTGTCATGTAAGAAACACATGAAGCAGAGTTGCAGCTCTGCCAAGATCTGGATTTGAGGTTCTGCACCCATTGCTAATGGTCTGACCATTTTGAGAGGACTGAGGGATCCACTGGGCTGACTCAGCCAGTGGGTCCTGCACACCCAGGGCAGTTACTGCTGGTGGGCTCCAGAAGGGAGCCAGGGGGGCATGTGGGGTGAACCCTTGCTTTTGAGAATATTTAAAGTCCAGTTAGACTTGCTTTGGAAGTTGCATGTGTCATTTTGTGACTTGCTTATCTTGGAGGATGGATGAGAGGTGGATTTCTGGAAATACGATGTGCTGGAGAAATGAAAGAAAGGCCAGTTTAGCCAAGTTTCTGAAGAAAAGAGAGCTCGTGTCAGCAAGCAGCCTCTTAAGACTTCCACTGTTTATTTCGGAAATAGTTTTCAAACATCCCAGTCAACAAAACTCCAGTCTCTAAAGCCATTTAATTATTCAGTAGCTTAAACCAGAAAAAAAAAAAAAAAGGGAAACAGATAATATGGACCAGAGAAAATGAAGAAATAGCAAAGGATTGATGCAGAATTTCGTCAAAGGTTCTTTAGTATTATGTAAACATGTTCTGAATTTGGGAGGTTTGTATGTGTACTGCCAGCCTTGGGCATGTCGGAGTAATGAATGCTTTCTAATAGACCTTAGTAAACTGGAGGGCAGCTCTGTGTGAGCATCTTTATGGCATAATCATAAAACAGAATGACTCTTGTTGTTTATACTGTTAATGGAGTTTGGCATAGAGGGCATCGTGCTGAATGATTTGCCTTCTGGAGTGCCAGTGCATAAGGCATCAGGGGCTGATAGCGAAAGCCAAGGCTGGCCCCTGGTCCTTTGTGAAATGCATTCTCTGTGCTCTGCTGCCTTCTTTTTGAGCCATATAATCATCTAGAAGCCTTTTTGGCAGCTTCCTCTCATAAACCCTGCAACAAGAAACAGTACACCTCTGCCTTGTCAGACAACATAGAGGCTTATGAAAAAAACACTTAAACCTTTCCACAGACTACTAATAATCCAACATTATGAATATTGTTGGGTAAACCCCATGTTTTAAAATATTTCTTATTTCCTTTTCTTCAAATAGTGACATTTTCAACCTAACAGTCACATAAGGCCAGCTTGTATTGATGCCTACAGTTGTAATGGGTTTACAACAGGGTAGCTTTTGATGTTTGCCTCTTGTCCTGGGAGTCAGCAGAGTCTAGATTTGAAGACAGAAGTTTGCAAAACTCTGAGGTTGTTTACCTTCTTTGTGTGGAATACAAGATATATCTGGTTCTGTATCAGAAAGACTGATTATCCTTGGGCCCTGCAGATAAGGGAGCAGGGGGAGCCAGTATGTGCTTTGTATGGTGTGGAGTCTGATCTAGACTGTGTAGAGCAGGGCTAGGATAGTATCAGAATATGGGAGGAGCTGGTGTCTTCAACCAGGGGGATACTGGTTTCTTGGTGTTTCTTTTGAGTTTGCACCTGGTATCTTAAGTGTCACACAAAGGAAGGGCAGCATTGTCTGCTCCTGTCTGCCTGCCTGATTGTGTGTTGCTAGATCATAGCCCTGGATAGTGCTCTTGATCTAAAATTAACATCAAATTTTAACTTAGTAGAAAATGGCTATATGAATTCTCAGAGGGTTTTTTTCTGTAATTTCTTGAAATGGTGTTTTTTAAGACAAAATAGATTTTGTGAGAAAATATGAGGCAAGATCAAGTAGGAGACCATCAGAGGGGGAGAGAGTGAGAAGCAGATCCAGTTTGTCCATAGATCTTATCTTACCAAAGCAGACAGAAATCAGCCTGAGGCCGAACTGTTTCCATTTAAGCTCCACTTTCCCTGGTGTTTCCTTAAAGGGATCCACCAGAACCACTAGATTTTTGAAAAATGAAAATGCACCATTTTTTGTTACAATCCAATGCATTTCTGCTCATTTTTCAGTCAGCCATAAGCTTTGTGATGATAACCAAACCCACAAACACGTTTTGTATAATCTGCCTGAAAGCAGAACACTTTTATAGAAACCTCTTGTTATTTAAGATTGATGGACACCAGACTTTGACGTGTTTTACCAATAGCTGCCAGTTAATCTGCAAAGCAACATCGCTCTCTATTCCCTTATGTCCTTAGGGCTGTTTCAGGTCTTGTAACTGCTTTAAGCAGCACCTTGGTCTCACTCAGTTCCTGAACAAGGTACCACCAAAACATTCTGCAAAAACCAGGTGGCAAGTTGTTATTTCACAACCCACAGACACGGGAGTTACTAAAAATTGTAGCTTGTTATTTCAGATTTATCTTTCCTAAGGCTGTCCAACAGCGCTTTAAATTAAGCTGCTTTAATGCATATTTAATTTAGATCTCGTTAAGACTCATCTGATGTTGGGTATTTACAAACTAGCTGCTAAAATCCCACGAGGATTCCCAAGTATGCTTAGTTAGAGATCTGCTCCACAGCTTCACCTTACAGTGTAGTAATTCTCAACCCATACTGACTAAATTAAATTACATGGGTTTTAATACCCAGAACAAGTAATTAGAGGCACATGTTAAAACATTGTTATCCTCATTTTTTTGCACAGTATGTATTAGCTGTCGTTACAGATAATCTTCAGTACAATTTTGTAATGAAAACATATTAATGGAGAAAAGTTTTTTTTCATTTCTTGGAACTTATTTCTGCCTTGTGGATTTACCCTCAAATGCCAGACTGACTGTATGAAGATCTAGACTCTATTTCCTATCAGCTTGCAAGTTAAAGGAATTGGAGGAGAAAATGTCTGCAGCAGAGGACAAACCAAGCACTGGAGTCACCACGGGCTGCCTATTGCGTTACTCATTCAATTAGTCAACATTGTGCATTATCCACAGACTTCCAGAAGTCTTGGGAAATATACCAGCTCTACTCATCCTTGATAATGATCTCCTCTTCCTTATTCCCAAAGATGTTATACAATTAGTCATGTTCTCCTTCTTTATATTAGAAATGTTCATGTGACCATTTAACCAAGGCTTAACACTTCAGGGAGCTACCACATGGGAACCCATGTGCCAGGAATGATGTACTTTCACTCTTGGCTTTGGCACTAATCTTCCTGGCTTTATTTGCTTCATCTACATATGTCAGATATCTGTCCTCTTGTCGCCCTTTTTCATCAGCCATCTCTGTTTTATAATCTGTAGCAATGATGGATTAAGTGGGTCTCTAAATGCTCTCAGAGAGAGAAGCCCCGTGCTAGCCCAGACGGTGGGCTCTGCGCTTGCTCTCACTGTAATTCTCTGGTAGTGTAGCTGTTGATTTTACTAGGCCGAATCGGGATTTACACTGTGGTAACTGAGAGGAGAATCAGCTGTTGAAACAATCCATCTGATTGAAACAATAGTACTTTATTTAATAAACTTAACAGTGGCATATCTTGATTACCACATGCTTATTACTTTTGTCTTTTGAGACTTTATACTCTGTCATCTGTGATGAGAGGCTGATGTTAATTATATTTGGGAACTGACTCCAAGACTGATAATGGTATTTAGGTAATGAACTCATTGGAAATCCATCCCCGAGTGCAGCAGAGGAGAATGGGAGATGCAAATTAATTACTGGTCCTCCCTTCTTATTCCAAATACATTTAAAGAATAGTTAAACTTTATCTGCCCCTTACTCCTAATCTTTTCAGTTTTCATTTCTGACATGACTGCTCAGTTTATGTGGCAGAAAGGATGTTCATGGTTAACTGTCAACGTTACACACAGCATGCCTGGTACTCAGCATGCCTGGTACTCAATATGCATCCTCTTTTAGTGTCCACTCCATCGTTTTAATCGGTGCTTTCTTTGCAGGACGACTAAATTGGTGGTCCACAGTGTGCACTAGCTGCAAGCGTCTTCTTCCCTTGGCTACAACAGGTGACGGGAACTGCCTCTTGCATGCAGCATCCTTAGGTAAGGGAGAGTCTGTACAAAACACCTGCTGCCAAAAATGTTCAACACTTTTCTCTATCCCCAGCTCAGAAACACACGGGATGCAAAGACTTTCATTAAAGGCCTGGTTCGGGAGCAATATATTTTTCAAATTTCACTTCAGTATCGTTTGCTTTAAGCATACTGAGGGATGAAGGTAAAAGTTTGATCAGGTTGTAGAAGTATAATCGGAACAGTATCAAACCCCATATATCATAAACACCAATTATTTGCATTTTCCTTACATAGCCCAAACTAACATCTCTGGAACAGGCAAATTTCAGGTGCTTCTGCAGGGCTGTCCTCATTTTGGGTGAGGAATTTCATTCATTCCCTGGCTTTTGTCAAACAGTTCTCTTCCTGTCTTCAGGAATGCAGTATCTAGCTATTATCCCTGCTGGCTTTTTGCAGAGTTTAAGTATGTGGGAAAAAGAGTTTGGGGAGAATTAAAATAATTTCCAATCGATTACTTAGTCTTTAATGCAAGATCTGTGAAGCCTTTCTTCAGATCAAATAAATGGAGACCTGTGAAGCTGAAAGTCTTTGATGTGCCTTCTATATCCTAACCCATTACAAGAAAGCTTTTATTTTTGTTGCAGTTGCTCAAATCTTGCACGAGTGGAACTCCAAAAAGTGACTTTTTGAAAACACTAGGATTTTCAGTATTTAGAAGAGACTCTTCTTTTCTTACTACTTCTTTCAAAAAGAGCTTTTGCCATTTCCAAAGATCCTTTTCTCTTTGTCCATTTTTAACTAGGAGGTATTGTATGTTATTTACAGCAAATGTTTGGAGTATTTTGATTTGCAAAATTTTATATAAAGCTGTTTAATGGCAACAGCTGTCAATACAGTAATTTAAACGTGGCTGTCTCTGGGCACATCTTGGTGAGAGCTCTGCTCTCTTGTGTTGTAGGTTACTATTCTCAACTACATGAAGACATTCCATTATCATAAAATGAGCTTGAAAGCCTGTGGCTGGTTGTATTTTTACACTTCTAATCATCTTGAATGCTCACCCCTTTATTTGTGTGTTGAAGGCAAAGGAAATGCACCATCGTGGTGTGTAAAAGAGCCGAGGGTTCGGGGTGTAGGGATCGTCTGTTGGTGTTATGCCCAGAAGTGCCCAGTTGGCACTGGCATTGGCATTCCTGCAGCTGCAGGCTGTGCTGGCAGCTACCAACCTGAGCAGTGCAGAGTCCATTGCTTTACAGCAGTGCTGAAGCTGCCTGCAGGCAAACACTGAAACTAACCAAATCCTTAGTCATTCCTTCATCAAAGCTGGAACCTCATTAGAATTCCCTCTTGTTCGTTAGCTTATCTGTAGTTATTGTTTCTTTTGGAAGCCTAAAATATGAGTGAATTATTTGCCAAGTTGAATCTTAAATAATGTATAAGCTATGCTTCTTTTGCCAGCAGAGCAATATTAATTGTATCAGTACTTACTCTTTCTATGTCACTGTAGCTTTTAAACTGCATGTTGTTTTGTGCTGCTTTAGGGATGTGGGGATTTCATGACCGGGACCTTGTTTTACGTAAAGCACTCTATACTATGATGAGAAGTGGAGCTGAAAGGGAAGCACTGAAACGAAGATGGAGATGGCAACAGACCCAGCAGAATAAGGAGGTCTGTATGACCTGAAGACAGTCTTGTTAATATCATTTAGTGTCGAAAGCCTTCTTCTGAAGTTTGATGTGGAAGTTTTAATTGCTGTTAAGCTCCTTGTGCTTCCATTTCTCCATGGGGAAAGAGAGAGAATCACAGAATTGTTTAGGTTAGAAGGGACTTTTAAGATCATCTAGTCCAGTCATCAACGTAATTCTGATATAAACCATGTCACTAAGCACTATGTCAACCTGACTTTTAAATACTGCCCATCTTTTAAATGGTGCCTCAACGACTTTCCTGGGCAGCCCATTCCAAGGCTTAATAACCCCTTCAGTATAAAAACTCAGAGTGCAGATGTGTTTGCAGCTTTGTGGGTATATATACGCACAGTTGGGTGCCTACAAAAGTCTGAGATGAGATTGGAACTTGTAGAAAAAATTAATTTTGCAAAGTTAAATGTATAATTTCACTATCTCTAGTATTATAAAATGAGTGGATGAAATGCAGAAAAGAAAGCAAGCTCTATTTAGGACAGATTCCCAAGAATGGCGAATTAGGATTCTTAGAGCTGTGACCAAATACGGAGAGATAATTTCTTAACTAAAATCATCAGTTTGGTTTGGTTGCTGATTAAAAGCTGTACTTCAGCACATATTATTTTCTGGAGATGTCTGTGCCTAAACAGTGGCAGGAAAGGCCAGTTTCAGGAATAATGCTGAATGCGATCAAGTGGAAATGCCTGAATGTCTGTGACTTGTTGACTGCTCTTTGTTGTGAAAACAGAGCTGAGCTGTGACTGACTCAGGTACTTCAGGCTGACTGAAAGCAGAGGGGGACAGAAGCACTCATATACCCTTTCTGCTCTTGACCAGAGGGAGAGAGCATCACTGTCTGCCAGGGAGGGCATTCGTAGTAGCCCTGTGTACTGGGGAGGAAAGCAAACCCAGAAACGGGCAGGAAAGCATCCTAACCGTGGCTGGGAGGAATTCACATGGGTATGAATAACCACATCTCCAGCGGTGGAGCTCTGTGTTAGCAGCAGCACACTCAGGTCTAGAAATGTAATCCAGTGTATACAGCTAGTGATTTAGATCAGTTTTCAGTAAGTTAGTATTCTTCTACCTGAATAGAATTCTTGAACTAATAATGGTCCAAGTTATTAAACCCTATCACGTGTGAAGCTCAAAACAAGTTAGTCATAAAAACTCTGCTTCCATTTCGTACCAACCTAATCATAAAAGTATTTAATTCTCTCCCACAGTCAGGTTTGGTGTATACAGAAGAAGAATGGGAACGGGAGTGGAATGAACTGCTTAAGCTGGCGTCGAGTGAGCCACGAACGCATTTCAGCAAAAATGGAGGCACTGGTGGTGGGTAAGTCTGGAGTATGACAAAATCTTTTGGGGTTTGTTCTCAGTAGGAGAATGGTACCATATGGGACCATCAAACTGCATTTTCAACCAGTTGTGATTTTTTTGCACGGTGGAGTGTAATTATCTAAACAGCCCATTATAATACTTAGCAGTTTTATTAAGTTGACTTGTACAGTTACCAAGTTACCACACTAACTTAAGGTTACTTTGCACCCAAAAGGGTCTGGATTTCATAAATCCTAACTTCCTAGTTTCTGGAGCAAGTGGTAGCATTTAGCTTCATGAAGTGCCTCATCTCACTGAAGATATGTTTGAGGAAGACTTAGCAGAAACATTACTACTGCTCAGGTATTTTCACTAAAACATGGAATGACAAAATGACATCACATCTTCTAACAGCATTCTAGAAGTTGTTTGTGCCCCAATATAACCTTCTCTGTGTTGTAGCAGTTTTAATGCCATTTTCTGATATTCATAGATTTATCAGTCCTTTTTTGCTTTGTAGTTCAAACAGAAAATCTTCAGAGGGATCTTTTTTGAGGGCAAGTCACCAAGTAACTCTTCAAATTTTCTCCTTTTAAAATTCTGTTAACCCTAAGCATACAGGAGGGAAAAAAAGTAATAATTTTGGTATAAAATATTTGGATGCAGTCTCTTTTAATAAAAAACAGAAAGTAGTACTCGTAGTAAACCCTTCTGAAAAATCAATATGCTACTTCAACCTTTGAACAGATATTGAACTTGAAACTAAACAAGATGATAATTAATATTGTACTGATGGGAACAGTTGCCCTCTCTTTGACTGCTCAAGCTTTTATTAAGCTCATGCAACAAAAATAGTGCTCTCAAACTCAGGAAGAACTTAAAGATTGTAGGGGTCTTTATTTCAAATGACATGGATGATAGTGACTCAGTTTGAAGTTGGATGTTGCTGGAAGTTTCTGGATAGGGTACACCTGTATTTCTAAGAACCGCATCAGACCAGGTGAAAAACCTGATTTCACATCTGTTCACCTAGATTGATTCCAGAAGAGTACACCTGGTTGCAGCTACTTGGATTTCACTCTGCAAAGTTGCAGTGTTTTCCAGTTGCTGCCCAGTGCTCACAGGCAAACTAGGAAAGAGTGTCTTTTCTTGGAGACTGGCTTGGATATCAGTCAATTAGCTTATTATAAGCAGTACCAGAAAATGTGATGGTTGCAGGGAAAAACCCAGTACTCTCTACTTTGCTGCCAATATGCATTCAATTTAGATGTTTAGAAGCTATTGGAAAAAAATGATAGAAAGATATTTGTGAAAAAGTTTGGGATGAAATAGTTTCTTCCACATTTAAATACCCCTTGATGCACACAGAGAATCTGTTTTAAGTAGCTGGTGGTAGGACAACCCATCCCTCTCTTTCAGCACAGTTGTTCCCAAAGCACAGGATTATTGACCAGCTTTAGGAATGCAGAAGCTTTAGTTTTTGTCTAGTGTTTATCACTAACAATACTTAGTGTTTGTTTACTCCGTGCATGTTTTTCTCTAGTTACTGTTTTCCCTGGAGAGAATTGCATGTGGCGGTAAGTGACAAATTAGGGAGTCCAACACAAGGAGAGGAATAAAATCTTAACAAAATATTTCCTGAGCTTTGAAAGAGGATTGTATTTTCCTTTTAACCCTGTGATGTCAAGGGTAGACAGTTCTACTAATGCAGGAAGATATTGGTTAGAAAACTGTCAGCCATAATGTGTATCATTTTCTACTATTTTGAGGCTAAAAGAAAAAGATTGGTTTTCATTTTACTCTCTAGTTTTTCCTATGTTTGTAGATATTTTCCCATTGACACGCTTTAGTCTTCCAGTGTGGTTTGATTCATATTTCTATTAATGTTGGCCATTCACCACCAATATTCTCTGGCCTTATGCTGTTTCATCTACTATGTGGTTTCAGTATCTAACAGACAGATGCCCACATGTGGCTGCATTTGCCACTCAGACAACCATCTCTCCCTTTACTTCCCAGACTGTTAAACAGGGAGAATCACTATTATGTAAAGATTTAATTTGAATTGGTTTTAGTGTTCTCATCATGGTTTGCATTTATCTTTTTGCAAATCAAAATAAAGTAAGCTTAACTAGACAACTGTTTCCTTTAAAACAAGGAAAGATAAATCAGGCAAGAAACAGCTTATTAAATGTGTGAATATGTATTTCTCTTTATAATCATCTCAAAGACAGAATGAATGTGACAGAAGGAATTATTTCCTCAGTTTAATGTACCCATCTTCAAAACAGAGTCCTTGAGAGGAAATACCAAATGAGTATTTTAGGGATAGGGTATATTACATTCTCTAGTTAGGTGCTGCATTAAGGAAGCTTGCAAATTAGTCTTTGAATTGGGGGTGAGACGTTCTCCTTTGGTGTCAGAATTGGCTAAAGCAGCAGAAGTTGTCTCTGCTTCAAAAGAATTCAGTGACAAGCCTAAGTCGGGAATTACGCCGCCTCATCCACCTGCGAGGTCCTTTTAGTTACTTTTCAGAGCGAGCTGCGTGCAATGGAGATCAGCAATTGTCACTAAATCTTCAAAGATTTCTTCTTTGAGAGCACTCTCACTCTGAGACTTGGAAGTTGGAAAAAAAGAAAAAGATAAAAGGAACACAGCAAAATCTTTTTTGCTTAGGTTCTTGTTTGCAGCATGTAAAATCCCCCAAGCACCGAATCAGGGCAAGCTAATTAACTATGAAGCAGATTCTTGTTTTGAAACAGATTTGCACATCTTTCTGTAAAAGTAAAAAAGAAAGTTGAGTCTAACGTAATTGTTTCATTTATCTCTATTTCCAAGCAGAAACAGGGGTGCTGAATTGAAGCAATGGCTTTGAAAAAAGGATCAGGTCTTGTACCCTCTGTTAAGAGCCCAACCATCGCAGTCCCACTAAAGAGACAGTCCCAAGCCAGTCCTTCAGTTTGTGAGTCAGGTGTTGGAGCCTGTTCTAGCTCTAGACTGACTATTGCTGCTGTTACTCCTGGCTTGAAAGCCCAGTAGAGCTGGCAGCTACATGGTGTGCTGTGAGCTGGCACAGGTTTTGAAAGGGAATGAATGGTATTCTTATTTCATATTGACTGTCTCCTTATTAATAAGGTCAAGTGATTTTTAAAGGGGGAAGAAGGGAGGGAATATTGCTGTAGTCTTCCCATGTGTCATTGGAGTTTTATTTAAGGCAACAATCCAGAACATTTAAAGAGGAAGTGCCTCTCCAGTGCATGTCATCTCTGAGGCTTAGGCTTGGTTAGGTATTCGGAGTATTTCAACATATAATTCTTCATACAAAACTACTTCATTCATCACACACTCTCACCACATAGAGACCTTTTGTTTTGATCATTTAACAAAGACATTGCATTAAAACTGGTTTTATTTGTTCTGGACGGCTCTTGTAGGAGTGCTATTCTTTTCTAACTGCAATTACAGGGTGCAGATTGGAAAAAGGTTAATTATAGCAGTATATCGTTTGCTTATTAGCTGAGCTTTCTGATGGCAAATAAATCTTTTCATCTGGCCTGTTTTCGGTTGATGTAAATTGTATTTAAGCCAAACACAAACTGGAAATCATGAAACTGGCATGGTGATTGAAATCCACTAGTTTTCAGATGTGAGAACAGTGGATACCCCACAGGCCCTAGAACAAAGAGATAACACTCAAGGCAAAGGAGGGGTCAGAATTATGTCTATTACAATTAAGTACTAGTACTTCTGCAGTGATTGTGGTTTTCCTTTCGCTCCTGGCACAGGTTTTGAAAGGGAATTCTTCCAACCCGTGATTCTATGGCAAAGTAACCTGATTTGACAGATGGTTGCATCTCACGTGGCACAGAATATGCTTATCAGAAAAGCATGCATTCCCACACAATTAAATACAAAATAACATTCAGACCACAATTACCTAGGGATAGTTGATGCAGGTTTTCTTCTCTAGTATATGCCTTACTGTGTATTGGTTTTGCCAGAGGAAAAAAAGTATTACTGTTTTTAAAGACCAAGAAATAAACATTTGAACTCAAAACATTCACATTCTCTAGTTCCTGTAATCAATGCAATTTACCATTTTTGTTCCCTGAAGAAAAGAAGGGAAATTTCCCACTGCTATTTAGGTTTTTGGGTTTGAGTTGGTGCTGGTTGCTGAAATACCCTGTAGGGAAACTGATGGAGATAGTTTTCTTCATCTGCCTTCTGGAGCAATTGGTCCTTGCTAGGATGCTGCAGCTGTATTGTAGGCTTGGTCTAATTCTGGGAAGGAAGAGGTTTCAGAAATGGGATGGTGGCAGATGGAGACAGGAGCTCAGATTTCCTTCTGGTCCCATGCTAGTACCTGACCACTTGGTGCTTATCATACTGTTCCAGTACATCCCATTTATCTGCAGTACTGGTCTCTCACTCTTTGGGAATCCCCAAACTTTATCTAATCTCAGAATAGCTATAATGAGTCTGTTGGACAGACTGAGCCTCTGGAGCGTATGCGTGGGACAGCAGAGCAAGGTTACCATGGGGAGCTGTTCAGAAGGCTGTGAAAACAGACCTTGCTCAGAGTTTCAGGCAGAAGAGAGGAGCAGACCACAGATGGCCAGCTGGAACAGCAGGGGAGGTGTCCTTCCTGTTTCAGCTTTTTGAGATTTTTCTCATTACTGGCTGCAGTGCAAATTAGGTTTTCCACAGGAAAGGAAAGCTCTTCGGAGTGCTGAGCAGGTGTCCGGTCTGTTTGGATGAGAGGTATCAGTGGTCCTGTAGGACAGACTGAGGTATCTCCTTTTTTTCCCTTTTTTGTTAATTTGCTCAATCAAGATAAATTATTTAGTCAGAGTGCCCTGCATGAGCAGGATTCTGTAATGCAGATTTCTATGCTCTTGTATACAGGGATTTCATTATTTAAAAATTAAATTAAAAAATTATTAAAGACATGGGCTGATCGCGTGATAAAAGTCTTTCTGATACAGTTGCATCTGGAATAAGCCTTTTGGTTCTAGAAACCTCATTAACTAGGAGATGAGGAATAATTAGAGGATATGAAGAAAAACTTTATGACTAATAATCTAGAAAAATTGTGAGAAAATCACTAGAAATCCTTGTAGCGAATTATCTTGCCAATAACATGATTCTTGTACCTTCCTTTTGGCTAATAAATTACTCTGAGGTGCCATCTGCGTTCACTGCAAATGCTGAAAAGCTGCTGCAGCCAGTCATGGAGGAGAATTCCATAAGGAACATGGGAGGAAATTGCAAGATGGGAAATTTAGTTTGAACAGCAGGAAAAATTCCCTGCTGAGTTTGGGTAATGGAGAAAGGGATACAGGGAAGGAGAATTGTCTCTGCTTGATCCCAGAATTGCATCCTGCATCAGCCTGCTGTTAACATCTGCCACTGAGCCGTGATGGCCTGGATGCGCTCAGGCCTGTGCAAAGGTCTTTGTCCCCCATGTTCTACACTGGTCTACGTACAGTTGTATTCAGTTACTGTGTTTCACATAAAATGAAAAGTAATGTCAGTCAATTATGGAAGCTCTCTGCACACCTACCAGAGGACAATCGCTGCCTTCCTTTAGGAGCATGTGTAGGTTCTGTTGCCCACCCTCATTTCTCATGTCTCACAGCAGCAGCTCTGCTCTGGCTGCATTACATTTTTAAGTAGCACTCAGCTGTGTAGCTCAGTCTCTTTTTTTTTTTGTTCTTTGTCAAATTTTATAAGTAGGGAATTTATTCATTTTGGCCACTTTTGAAATTTAGGGCTAATTATTACAATTTTGACAAAACACCATCCTGTCAGCCTGTTACCACTTCATACCAATATTTTGGAGAACTAGACATAGAAAGGCATTTTCACCAAGTAAGGATGATTAATTTAATAATATTTTTTCCAAGACACATGTTCCATAATGGTATCAACAATTCAAAATGAAGAAACAACTCTTCAGATTGCAGAAGGCTCTTCAAGGGTTCAAAATCTTCCAATTATATCTTACATCAATTTTTTTTTCCCTAAGTTCTTCCTAAGAGGAGCACATTTTGCCTTTTTTCTTAAATTCCTTGCTCATTGTGAAGCTGGTTGAGGATTAAGTCTGTTTATATCTATGAAATACTCCTCAATAGAACATTTGTTTTAATCTAAAAATGATGTGTTATGTCTGTACTTTTCCATGTGCTCTGCCTCTGCTCCAGGTAGGTGAAGAGAACGGAAAGATTTCCACAAATTCCTGTGGGATTTGGATCAGACCTGTAGATGACCCATATAAAAAAAAAAGTTTTTCTATAGAGCTGTCTTACTGTTAGAATTTTGTTTTGCTCTCCTCCCATATCAGATACTTGTGTTGATTCTTTCAGTGGGTTTTGAAGCACAAAGCTCCACTGGCAAAAATGCTTGGCCGTGTCTCACCTAACTGCGTCTTGATCCAGATTCCCTCTGGGTTCTGGAAAGACAAATGAGAATTTTTCTCATCTGTGGGCAAATGCTTAAAAGAGGGATGATGATACTTAAAGAAGTTTGCTTGGTTGGGTTTTTTTTTCCGTAGAAAAACATTTGGGTTTTTTTCTGCAGCCAAGGTGAAATGCTTAGAATTCTGATTTTTTGGGCATCTGAAAGTAGTTGAACTTAATCTTATTAGAAAACCTAATAGGAAAATAAATCTCCAGTTCCTTACACAGGTAACCCCTTCCCATCCTAAAAAAGAGTATTTTGGCAATAACCAAAGGCAAATGTTGACAACTGTAAGTTAAATTCCTCCTCTTCAAGCTGACATGACTGTTCTTACATTCCTAAGGTAAATTCACCTGTATGTCGCTTAGAGGAACTAGAAAACCACTTTTTATTGTAGAGTCCATGTGCATGGGTGTCACAAGAAATTATTAGTTTTGTGGCAAAAGCACATTTATACCTGGAGCTTGGCTGAGAACTACCTTTTTAGTCCCATTGGGCTACCAAACAGTATCAGAAACTAATGAACTTTGCTGACTACTCAACTGGTGCAGGGTCTGCACATGAAAACTTTTTCTCTCCTGCTATTACTTTATTTCCAAAAACATTTTTCCTTTTCCAATTTCTTATGTTACCTATTCCAGTGTTTCAGAAGAGTGGGATATGAGTGAGAAGGAAGAAGGAATCGCTGCTGCTATGTTTTGTTTCACAAAATTTTCCATGCATGGTTCAGGTTGTCTCAAAAACGTTTCGATGCCGTGTCTTCCAGAGTTGATAATGCAGAAGATCCGGTGTACGAGAGCTTGGAAGAGTTCCATGTTTTTGTCTTAGCCCACATTTTGAGAAGACCAATTGTTGTAGTAGCAGACACAATGTTACGAGACTCAGGGGGAGAAGGTAAGAGTTTTTCATTAGAAATTTATGCAGCTATGGAAATTGAATTCATTGTAAACTATCACAAACCAAAGTCCCAGCTGTAACACATTAGAGTGTGTCTGGGATAACTGCTGCCTTTTTCTGAGAGAAAAAGAGCAAAATTATACTTAGTTTATTTCTAGTAGATAAAAGTAAATAATACAAGATAATTATGCAAGTCTCTCTGAAAATCTGTTTATCTGATATTTACTATTAACATAATAACCACTGAATTACAGAACACAATACATTTCTTGCTGGTTGACCTGGTTTCAGCTGGGAAAGTGTTAATTTTCTTTCTAGTGATTGCTGTGAAAGGAATGTCATCAATGAATATTGGGTTTAGCTGTTGCTAAGTTATACTTACACTGTTCAAGGCCACGTTCAGCTTCCCATAGCAGAACAGAGAGAAGAGAGGAAGGGCAGTGGAATATTCCATTTAACAGAGCTCACACTCAGTATATAGCTGGGGGCTGGCTGGGGGGCAGGAATCTGTGGTTGCTGCTTGGCACAGGGCAGTGAGTCACCCATCTCACTACTGTGATTTTTCTGTTATTGTTTCTATTAAACTGTCTTTATTTTGACCCATGAAGGTTGGCTTTTTCCCTTTCCCCATTTTTTTTTCTTTTTTTTTTTTTTTTCCCTCTTCCTCCTTGCTTGCTTGCTTGATGGGGCAGGTTAAACACGTGATGAAAATTTACTGATGGAAAATGCTACAGAAATACACTTCCACAGGAAAATGCTGAAAAATTTCAGTTTCCACTCAAATTGTGAGCTACGAGGAGTGGCTGTATGACTGCTCTCTGCCCTGACAGACTCGATCATGGTTGCTTCATTTCCTTGTAACTTACTCTATCCCAAATTCCTCCCCCTCCATGATTCTTCTCCTTCACCTGATTTGATTCTGCCACAATCCTGGTGTTTTCTCCCTGCTGGCCTCATGGACTGGCATCATCAAGTCACTCCAGTTGTACTGCTGTATGCACAAAGTCCGGGCTTTCAAAAAGACTAATAACTAATAAAATTTGGATAGACTCACTAAAGTGTAGATTTGTGCCTCAAAACCAATCCTGTTTTCTGTCCCAAGGTATGGGGGTGGCAGACCTCTTCAAAGAAAAAGCCTCTAGTGAAAACAGTGCAGTCTATGGGTTTACTTTTCCCAAATGCCTGTTCCAGAAATATTTCAACAACAAGGATTCGTATTTTCACAGCAAAAGCAAAAATAATTGGTCAGAAGCAAACGTGCTGAGAGAATTTTCCTGCCCTAACTTGCTTATTCCCATTATCATGTATAAACAAGTGTAGAATCTTTGAAAGGAAAGAGCTTCCCTTTACAGATGCAGCATCCCAGTCAAATTCCACTTGTAGAATCTTTTAATCATTCCTTATCGCTAATATATGCACATACATGCACAATGTGTGTGGATTATAAACGTGTTTGTAATGTTTCTTAGGGAAATCTGTTAATGCAAGTCATGAGCAGGGCATGTTACCAAGAGAACCAATAGTGTATTTACTGCTGATTATCAGAAACCATCCTTCTACCTAGAAGTGTTAGAGGAAGGTACAAAGCTGCATACGTGTGAGAGGGTCATCAGGATTTTCTTATAGCACCTTAATATCTTTACTCGTAAGCAATTAGAGCAAGTGAAATATATGTGGGAGCAGAATGTTTTCTCTTTTGCTCTCAGTATGTTTCCTGACATACTTATAATAACTTTACCTGTTATGACTATTTTCTGCATTGATTACTCCACTTTGCGCTGCTCTTTTGGAGCTCTGAAAATGTTGTAGCACAATTGTTACATACAATAGAACCAACATTATTGTCTATTCTTTGGCATAGTTTAAAAAATAATGAATCTCATTTTATTTTGCAGCATTTGCACCTATACCATTTGGAGGAATTTATTTGCCACTTGAAGTTCTACCTAACAGATGCCATTGCTCACCTCTTGTGCTAGCCTATGACCAGGCCCATTTCTCTGCTCTTGTTTCCATGGAACAAAAAGATCAACAGAGAGAACAAGGTATGCAACAGCAGCCCATGGGCACACAGTGAATGCAGTGCACAAAGTACTTCCTTCTACCTGCAGGGGGATTTATGGATCAGGAAGGAAACAATGCCCACTGAATTTTATTGCTGTGTTCTTAGGAGTCTAGGAGGTTCAATGACAACACCAGGTGCCAAAAACTCTTCAGTCCTAATCCTTGGGCTGTCACTGCCTTTTTTGGGCACTTCAACCTTTTCTGTCAGTTCCAGACAGTATCTAAGTAACAGTAAACAGGTATAATCATAGTTATGTGCTGTGCTTGTGGGTTCTTGAAGGCCTTTGTTGATTTGGGTTAGTAAACGGTTTAGAAGATTAAGTATGAGTCAGATTACTACTGAAAACACATGTAATGGGAAAAAAAAATCTCTCTTCTGTTGTGCCAAATGCACTTTTCTCATTTAAAAACATTCAGTTGAAATGTTTGTATCTTATCATCTTGCTGTCTTCTGTTGTAGTTAAGAACAGTGACAACAAAGTCTGACCAGATGTTTCTGTGTCAAGTTTGAGGCCCTGGGACTGGGGGAGGGAAGAGCCTCAGGACTGGGTTATTATTCCTGCATCAGGAACCAAAGAGCTAGCTATAACCACCCATATTTGGAAGACCTGTTTGCTCAATAATAGGAGGCTTTGAGATGAGCTCCTAGCTCTCTTTGCTCTTCTTGAGGGGAAGGGAAAAGTGTTTTGACAAAACATGATGAGGCTTTAGAAAAATTCAGTGGAGTTTTGCTGTTAGGTGTAAGACCTCCTTTTTTTTTGCCTGTTGGCACTGCAGAGGTGTTTCAAACTTTTTAGGAATTACCTGTAAAGTAAACCTGGAATGTGTGCTGGTTGTTGAGATCTCCTGAGTGAAGTTCATTTAGTGTCCTCCTTCCTAATATCCTTCATTTAATTCCCCACCCCTTGTGCATTTCATCTGATTTTGGATGCCTTAGGCATTTCCCATGGTTGTGAGACCGTCAGCGTGCTGCAGGTGTGCGAAGCACAAAGACCTTTGTTAAAATGATGCAAAGGAGGAAAGAAACTCTTGAATGACAGATTTTGTTGTAGACCTCTTCATGCCAGATGTTGCTCTCTAGTTAAGTCATCCTTCCTGGATGGAGTGAAGAGTTTTTAACATGAGGTTGTGTGAGATGGGAGGTGTTCGACAAAGGGTTGCCTGTGGCATTTTCAAACATCATGGTGGTGAAGAGGAGACTGAATCATAAGACAGTAGAGGAAACAAAGGTTGATCTAGATGTCAGATATTCAGAAAAATGAATCAGTTCAGCTGTTGGGCCCTGAGTGGCATGTAGCCATTTCAGGGACTTGTAGGTAGGTACTTAGCACCAGGTCTGGCCTCAGCATTACACTCTAGGATGGTGCAGCTGCCTTCCTGCCCCTCAGTATGTTGAAGAACAGCCCTTAGGAAAATGCTTTCAAGAGGAACTGTTTCCAGAAAAGTACACCCAAGTATGATGTGAAACACCTTGTGAGAAATGAAAGCTGCCAAAGCACATTCATACCATTTGAATGCAATACTGAGGCATGAATGAAGATAAAAGTTATAGAGAGAGCCTTTTTAAGGATACTCTTTCACTGCTGGTAGTTGGTGAAGAAACATTGCAGCCAGGACTGTAATGTCCACAGCTGTTTAGCAGCTCCTGCATATATGTCCATGATACAAATTGTAGACTTGTCTTGTTGTGGAACACGCCTCCATCTCTTTGGTCTTGATCCTTTTTAGGTCTGAGTTCTGTTGGTGGGGGAACAAGTCTGGAGTAGGCAGAGTTCATTTCCTGCTTTTTTAAAATTGGGATCGGAATAATATCGGTAGAGTGACAGTAACCTCAGTTATTTCAGGTACATCTATGTTCCTTCACACAATACTTCATTACCACAGGTTGCACAAGAGCTGACGTGCATGGACAATCTGACTGCATGCAGAGAACTTACCTGTCTCTACACTGACTTTGCAGATAGGGTAACCACCACCCACCAAATCTTGTGCTGTTGGGGCATCCTCTAAGTGACAGGACTGAAAAAAGCAGTGAGGGACCCTCCTGTTCAGCTGCTCTGACCCTGCCTTGTGTTAAAGTATTCAGTGAATACACCTTGATGCCACCTACTGAAATACTGCTAATATTACAGGCCCTATACTCCTGTTAATTACACACTGCAAGATCTTGTGTTTGATTACAAGGTCACGTATTTGATTTCTCCCCCAGGTGCTAGCAATAATGTTAAATATACTTTTTGTGCTTAGAAACTGCCTTTCTGAAGGATTTTCTGTAGTTGCACAGGAAATGTGCTGGGAGAGAAAAAGCTACCAAATACCCAGGACAGCATCAGTAACGTTTAATATTGTCTTTGTTCATGTTTAAGTTCGTCCAGGCTGCTTACCAGGGCTGTTGAATCAAAATGGTTTGGTTTTTTTTTGTATGATTTGATTTTACATGTTTTACTGCAGGGCCTTGGGTACACAGGCATCAGTTCTGTGGATCAGCAGAAAGCCCTTGGCGTTAGGTCTGGGATGAGGGGAATGCTTCAGCTTCCAGCTGCCAAGCTGGTTGCTGTTAGAGGCTGCAGCAGGCTAAGAGCTCACACAGCACTGCTATTGTTCTTCAGATGCTGTGGCAGGAAATAGATTGGCACAAGGATGCTCTGGTAATAACTATTTTTTGTACCTTGTCAGCATAGAGACGTTGGCAGCTTTGGCAGAGAGGACGGAGAGCCACAGTTGTACGAGCTGGAAAAGAATGGCACAGGTGCCATGGTACACGGGCAGGTTTTGAACCGTCGGGATGCAGTCAGGAACTCGGAGCTACAGCTTCTTAAAAGGAGCATCTCTGATAGCCAGGCTGTTCATAACTCGTAGCCATAGCATTTCTAGCTGCCAAACTGGATGTCAGGAGCAGCGCCTGAAACTGTCTGAGCTGCTGCGTGTACGAATGCATTGTTACACTGCCAAGTAGCTGTTCTGTGGAGGAGACAGTATGGCCTATATTTGTGAAAGATACGTATCTGTGGTCAAATAAATGCTGATGTGAACACCTGAAGCTCTGCTTTGGCATATGCTGTTTATCAGGTCATTCTGAGCACTACTATAAATGTGTGTAAAGAGAGAAAACACGCTAACATCCACTTGTCTGGAGAGGGTTTAAAACACCTTTGGAGATGTGATTTATTTTTTTACCAGCCCACAGCTGGCATTCTGTTGGACACGGAGGGCCCTCTTGTTTTGAAATCCACATCATCCAGTCAAAACCCTATAAATATGTTTGTATTCATGCAGGACGTATTTATGCAGGTGCTTCTCATGTGCCTCTAAGACTGCTTCATTGAACTTGGAGCTTCCCATGCTCCCATGATTTGTCCTGCAAGGTCAGGTGCTACCAAAAGTGGAAGTGCTGTGTTGTAAACCTATAATGCTGCTCTGCTCTGAGCTGCTGCCTTCTTTTGAAAGGTTGAGCTATTGCACTGTAAAGTCAGTTGAAAATCCAGTCGGTACGGGCTAGTAACTCAGTCAATGGGCAGAATACATCTTGTCCTTGGGAAACACCGGCAGTTAATTGTGTTATCAGTTATGGCAGCCCCTTTGCTGCAGTAATTTCATGGAATGGAGCAGAGTAAGCCCTCGTATTACACCAATGAGTGTTAAAAAGTGTATTCAGTTGTCACCTCTCCTGTTCTTTTCTTATGCCCTTGTGCTTCAGGAGCTCTCACTTTCCCCTGTATTTTGAACTGTAGGTAGATCCTCTGCTACTAATTCACATGGAGTTTCTTTAATGAGCTAAATTCTCTTACAATACCAATTTCTGTGATTGCATCCCACAGTGTAAAGAGAGAAACTGCAACTGAAGTTGAGTAGTCTCCAGCTGTTCTGTACTATATTTGCAGTCAAGATGGGGAAAATATTTCAAGAATTACCTATTATAAGCAGTAGGTGGCAACAGTTCCCTGAAGTTTTTAGAGGTTTCACCTTTTTATTTCCAGTCTGGGAGGTTGAAAACACATACTTTCTTGCAGCTGTTGTCAAACTGTCTGAACCAAATACTGATTTCACTGTGTTACTTTAACATGCAGAGTAAGTTTTCTACTTTCTGCTAGGTAAAGAACAATATTTAACCAAAAATGCTGTACCTTTGTTCTGACATGTTTTCTGAACTTCAGAAAAAAATACAAACAGCATATGACCAATAAGTGCAATCAATTTTCAATACGTCAGTGCCACATGTTTGGGTGATTTCTCCAGGTTTCTTTGCTGCCTGGCTCTGCTGGAATAAATACCTACACAAAGTCCTTGAGGTTTCCAGTACAGAAACTTCACTTCCTTGATCGGTTTTGAGAGAAGCAGCAGTGACCTACCCCACGCTGAGGATCCCACACGGTGCTTCAACAGCTTTTACTTTCTCCTTTTTTTTTTTCCTGAGGAAATGGAAGCAAATTGCTGGCTTTAATTAAAGTTGACAGTGTTTTTCTCTTAGTTTCCTACTGGTGATGAGTGATAGGCACTCTGTAAGATCAGTCCCTGCACGCAGAGCATAGAGCAGAGTCACCATGAAAGGTGTCAGGAGGCAGAGCCCCAGCAGAGGGGAGGCAGAGAAGAGCCAGAGCTGTCAGACAGTAGAGCTGGGACATACCAGCAGTGATGGGCTTCTCGCTATGCGCAGGACAGGCCTCCATCTGACTTCCTATCTATGTTGATCTTTGCCTCCTCCATTATGTTAATTCACAGTTTGAGTCCAAAAATCCCTGTAACTGCGTTTTGGTTTGTTTCTTAATGCTGTTACCAATATGTTTTTGTTTCTTTAGAGTGGAAAACAAAGGAGTACTAAGCTGAAAAGACAAAATAATTAACAAGTGTGTGCATCTGTGTGAGAGACAGGCAGGAGTATTTCAACTTTTTATTGCTTTCTGCTCTTCTAATGGTTCTGTCTTCAGGAAATGTTTATTGTGCATTACCAAATGGCAATGTTGTTCTCCCAGAGGTCTCCCCTCCTACTGAGGTGACTGTCTTTCACTCCAGGAACAATCAGTGTATTAACCTCTCCCTCTCCTCTTCTCTTGCACAAACATCAAAACTGGGAAGTGGAGCTGGGTATGAATCATTTGTGGTGCTCTGAATGAGAGAATTCTGCAGCATGCTCAAATTCTGCCCTTCTTTAACCAATTATTCTGCTTTTCACAGCTAATTAAGTTTTTTGTTGTTTTTGTTCCCCCCACCCCAATCCTTGTTTCTTCTCTACTTCAGCGGTGATCCCCCTGACTGACTCCGAACACAAGTTACTGCCTTTGCACTTTGCAGTCGATCCTGGGAAAGACTGGGAGTGGGGAAAAGACGACAATGATAACACCAAGCTGGCCAAGTAAGACCTCTTTGTAACCTTAGCATTAAGCAGTAAAAATGTCTTGAGCCATACCTGATTGAAGCTTTGGGAGAACTGCTGACAGAGAGGGCTTCCTGTTCTCTGGTGGCATGGGAGTAGACATGGGTGGGTACCCAACTGGTGGTGACAATTCAGGCTGCTGTTGCATCTCTTCCTGTTAAGAAATACAGCTTTTTCTTTCAGGCTGTTTTTGACTGTTTGTTCCCTTCTTTTTTTCACCCTTAGTTTGATTCTGTCTCTTGAGGCAAAGCTTAATCTTCTGCACAGCTATATGAATGTAACGTGGATACGCATACCGTCTGAGACACGGGTAAGGTACCTGCCCCCTGCTCTGAGCAAGAGGAGAGGTGCCAGGCAGGGCAGGGTGCTGTGTGGGCCAGTGCCTGGGAACACCAGTGTCCTGGCAGCAGGGACAAAGTCACTTGTGGCTCACTCACTGCAGTCAGGCTTATACAATATTCTTGTTTCAATCACACAGTTGCTTGTATATTTTTGCAACTTGTACTCTGTTCTGAAATGTATTTTCTAGCTTAATCTTTCTGCAACTTATTTCAGGAGTCTGTGTAGTTCAGAAAACCCTTAAAATAGACCTTCTCTAGCCATTGTCTTCTGAGAACTTTGGCTTGCTCTCCTAATGCCACTGTTTGGTCACCAGTCCCAAGTCCTTTCACTTTCTGAGAGTATGTTGTTACCCCAGGACAGCTCCCAGTTGCAAGTGGCTGCCAAAAGGGCACAGACAGGCGCTTAATGGGAACCTGGTTCTTTCAGAAAGTTATTCTAGAGCCCTGCTCAGCTGGCACCCAGTCAGCTGCAAACTTCGCTGCAAATGACAGGGAATAGATGGAGGGGTTAGTCTGGAGGCAAGAGGTTGCTAGGAGAGGCTGGAGGTGATTTAGCCAGCCTACACAGATGGGATTTGAAAGGAGAAACAGAACACAAAAGGAGAGAGCATTTAACAAGCTGCAAGAGGGGGCAAAAATGTATTTTTCTATCATTTCTACAGTGGTAACTACCATATTAGAAAAAAGAGAGGCCCTGTAGTGTGAGCCTGAAACTTGTGGTACCTGGGTTACCTCTCCCTGCTTTGCACTTGCCAGGGGCCCAGCAATTCCAGACAGAGAGGACATTGAAGTACTCGGGGACAAAAAGCAGGAGTGCATTTCTGTAGCATTTTTATACTGGAAGCATGTGCATCTCCAGAGCTCTTTTCTTTTCTCTGGGTTATTATGGTTAGTTAAATGTTTCATGTTTATCTCTATCAGATTTTAGCTTCATGATGCCTGAAAGCAAGACTAAGTTTTGCAGGTGTAAATGAAGAGAGCCACATTTTAAAGTATTCCAGGCTCCTCATTATTGCATTTTCAATAAAGGTGCTATCACCTTACCTAAGATTTTGTCTGCATTTTCTTTCCAGTAAGAATGAATGCACTTCACTGTATTGCTCAGTCTACTTGCTAAGTTAAGTTAGTATTTCAGGCAAGATGTTTAGCTCTGGTGCATCATACCTTTTATTTTCACGCACCAGAGACCTGAACGATGAAGGAATGAATAAGTTGGGGTTTGAACAAAAATGACTTGTGAAATATTGCTGCATTCAGGTTTGTGCACTGCATCCCCCTCTTAGCTTTCAGCAGAACCTCGTTTCCCTTCCATCACAAGCCCAGTGTCTCTGTCTCCCTGGCTGAGAGGCAGCCTGTATCGCACTGCGGGGCCGGTCTCTGTACACAGGGAGGCTGTGCTGCAGCCATCCCCGCAACGGGAGCACTAACTTGCATCTCTCCGTTATTCAGGCACTGATTTTCACAGAAACTCTGAGGGAATGACCTCTGTTCGGCAAATGTGCTTGAAATGAGCCAAAAGCTACTGTAGGAACAAGCAAGATGCATAGTCAGCAGAGCCAAATTAGCTTTATTTGGTGAAGAAACCAGTTGAAAAATGTCAGTTCATTAATTAAGAAGTACATTTAAAATCAGTGTCAGAATCTATACTGAATTTTCACTTTGTTTGTTTGGTTGTTGTTGGGTTTTTTTGCACCAAGTCCCTGTATGAAACTGTTTTTGCTGTATCTAATTGTAACTACTTTTCCATAGCAGGCCCCTTTGGCTCAACCAGAATCCCCTACAGCGTCAGCTGGGGAAGATGTTCAGTCTCTGGCTGACTCAATGGACTCAGACCGAGATTCCATCTGTAGTAATTCCAACGGCAATAATGGCAAAAACAGTAAAGAAAAAGAAAAGGACAAACAGAGGAAAGATAAAGACAAAACCAGGACGGATTCAGTTGCCAATAAAATAGGAAGCCTCAGTAAAACCCTGGGAATTAAACTGAAGAAGAATATGGGTGGTCTGGGAGGCCTGGTGCATGGCAAAATGAGCAGAGCCAATTCAGGGAATGGAAAAAATGGTGATGCAGTAGAGAAAGTCAAAGAGAAAAAGTCTAAGTCTCGAAAAGGCAGCAAAGAGGAATCTGGACAGTCTGCGAGCACTTCTCCATCCGAGAAGACCACCCCGTCTCCAACTGACAGAGCCAGCAACTCACCCATTGAAAAGACGAACACTAAATCCTTCTCTGACAAGCAGTCTGACCCATGGAAGTACAGCACTGATGTAAAGCTCAGCCTAAATATTCTGAGAGCTGCCATGCAGGGTGAGCGGAAGTTTATTTTTGCCGGCCTTCTTTTGACCAGTCATAGGCATCAGTTCCACGAGGAGATGATAGGCTATTACCTGACCAGTGCACAGGAGCGCTTCAACGCAGAACAGGAACAGAAAAGAAAGGATGCTGAGAAAAAGGCTGCACTGAACGGGTCATCTAATGGGTCATCTAATCGGAAACTGGAGCCAGAAGCATTTTCAAAAGAAAAATTAGAAACATCTCCTCAGGACAGGGCATCACCCGTCTTGCCTCAAAGCCATACGACTCAACTGGTTTTAAAATTTAAAGATCGCACTAGTCCCACTCCTGGGTCATTTTCTTCACCTACCAATGGTGCTAAGAAAAGTGGACCCATTCCGGTATCTGCCCACTATAGCCATACGCCACCCGTTCAAAGGCAAAGCGTCATCCATTTGCATGATGTCAACGCCAAGCCATCGAGCTTCCAAGATGATACCTACAAGCCAGTGGTTGGCACCTTAAAAACCTGTGCCACCTATCCCCAACAGAACAGATCGCTGTCTTCTCAAAGCTATAGCCCAGCCCGGATATCCGGCATCCGTACGGTGAACACCGTGGAGTCGCTGAGCTACGCCATGCCTACGGAACACAAGTCTCAGACATACACAAATGGATTCAATACTGGCGATATCAGAGACTGCTTAGAATACGCTGATGAGGACGCTCCTCAGACCTGGTTGAACAATGATAAAAATCAAGGCAGAAGCACAGTTTGCCCAATATATTCCATCCAGCAGAACCGCTGTAAGAAGGAGAACTGTTCCTTTTATGGTCGTCCTGAGACTGAAAATTACTGTTCATACTGCTACAAAGAAGAGTTAAAACGCAGGGAGAGAGAAAGCAAGGGACACAGGCATTGAGGATTCTTCCCTGACTACTTAGTTTTACCATTTTCTTACTTACAAAGTAAACAGTGTTGAATTGCAGTAAAAGGAATCCTTAAGAAAAGAATAAAAGATTGATGAGTAAATAGCGTCTAGCTTTTCGCTTTTCCGGGGCAATGAGGAAATAATAGGATTAATTTATCATAAAAAAAGAAAAATATTATTTTCCATTTTGTCAGTGTCTTTTTTACATGTACTGGTAAGCTGAAGGGTTGTTTACTCCTTTGTCAGTGCTGTGTATATGTTTGGTCAAAAATTTACTAATGGTGCCTGAATTTACACTGACATCACTCAGGTAGTAGAAGGACAGGGGAAAGTCAGAATACTGGTGAGGTGGTGTTGTAGTAGGGTAGTATCTGCCTTGTAGAGGTTTGAAATTCTATAGCTATTATGAGAGTATTTTTTCCTCAGTAAAACCTAAATTTTTCATAGCCTTTATTTTCAGGAGGGTAGTGATTTTTAACATGGCAGCATATTGCATTGCTACTAATGTTTGTACTCACTTTAGTCTGAAGTTGAATGATTCTGAGAAAATGGGAGTGAAAGATCCGAATTCATGAGGGCTGTAGCTCTTCCTAATTTTAAGTTCTTACCAGTTATTTTTACATTTCCATAAAATAGTAGACAAGCCACTTTTTATTTGTGCTGAATTTTTAAACTGGTTTTATAAAAAATACATTATGAGTGGCAAGACTTCACATCCCAAAAACCCACCACATAGGTTAGTTTTGGGCACCTGAATTTCAGCATTTATTTTCATTGCTGTTAAAATTGGGAGAAATGTTAAAATAAATAATAAAAACTGCATTAGATTTGGAAAATTTTATGACCAGCTGGGAAATTTAGGATCATTTTAGAGCTGAATGAACTGCTTGTCAAAACAAATGTACTGCATCAATTGATTCCCTTCACTGTTGTGTGAATTTAATCGTTATTTATTTATTCTTGTCTCGGTATTATCCGATAGCTGTTGCAAACACAAGTACTTGTGACATAACTGCTGGCTCCACTATTTTTGAGTCTTCTAGAGTTGTGTACCCACCAGGAGGTTCCCAGGTGGCTCTAAAATACCTCCAGTGTGAATGGCAACTCCTAGCACAGATTTGCACAAGTCTCATATCCAAATATTTACAGAACTATTTGCAATAGTTTTGAAAATAAAATATGGCTCATAGAAACATTTCTGTAGAGCAGCCACAGCAAATGCTGTTAAAGGAGATGTACATCAGGAAGTTGTCTTGAATACAGGGCTTGCCAGTTTTGCACCCTTCTGCCATCAACTTGGCCCCATGTAGTAAGAGTAGGTCTTATTGTTGTTACGCTGGTAAACAATGGCTCATTTACTGTCTACCTTTTTTTAAAAAAGCTCGTTTTCCACAAACAGGTGAGAAATAACCTTCAAGACCACTTACTCTGCCACCTACAGGTGCAGAAAATGATTTCTGTCTTACCCAAAACAGAATAGCACTTTCCTGGCCTGCACAGGAAAGATTCTTTGCCAAAGAGTCTTTGTTTCTGATTCTTTTCTGCTGTACCCCAGCTTTTACTCTCGACATGGATAGCACCATTTCACTTGCCTGCAGTTCATCCTTGTTAGCCCTGAAACTGAGTCTGAAGTAGTCTGTGAAACAAGAAACACAAGGTTCTGCTGAAGTGTACTGGCTTTCAGGAAAAGCACACAAGCTTTTGCTAATATCCCACTGAAATTAGTGGGACTGAGCACATACTCAAAATTGACCATGTGTTTAGGTTTTCTGCTGAATGGGAGGTTTAAAGAACAGTTTCAGAACAAGTCTGTTGGCCACTTCTAATAAGCCTCAGCCTTCCTCATGAGAGCTCTTCCATGAATCTCCACCTGTACTTCATAGTTCTTGACGTATTCTGAGCACCCACTGAATGTTGCTGAATTTGCATTCCTTCATTAAAGGGAAGTACTGGTGTGTGTAATAAGAGGTTAAAACTCCATGTCACCTCTGTCCTGAAGGTAAGCACATTCTAAACCACGTCTCTGGTTGTGTACCCTGGTCAACAGTGTCCTTCTTTGGTTAACTGTTGTGATTACATGGGAGTTCTCATTGCCAAAGAAATCTGTGATTGCAGATTATGGTAAACCAAGCCAGAGCAGGCAAAACCAAACCAGATATCAGACTGGACTGGACTGGTTGTCGAGGCTGAGAAAACTGATGGGATAAAACTTCATGAAAGAAATATTTCAGAATTCTTAGAGAGTTAGAGTAGTGGTAGCGTTTGACACTGAGAATTGCTTCTGTGTAAAATTGTGCTTAGGAAATCTTACATCAGCAGCAAAGTGCACCAGCCCGTGTATTTAAGTCAGTTGTATCCTTTCTGAACGAGGAAAACAAATAATAACAGCACAGCACATGCATAAACCCAAGCAATTAGCATGAGAATTTGCTGTTTCCCGTTTTTCAAAGGAGTTGTTTCTAGATGAGGTTTTTATGATCTGTTACTCTAAAAAGAAAGAGTTTTACAGCTGGTCAATATTTAGACAAATTGCTCTGTTCTAGATTATTGAGTAGATTGTACCTGTATGCTAGATTATTTTGAAAAATGAATTGATCTTCTGAATAACAATGGACTTGGCTGTATGGAATAACAAACTTCAGTGCTTGCTGTCATCTTTACATCAGTCAGATACTTCCATAAATAGTTGCTGTTACTGGATTGCTGATTTTAAAGTACCTGCTACCTGAAATCCTGTCAGAGCATGTTTCAGTTGTGCCCATTGCATGCCTACAAGGCAATACACCAGTTAAAATCTACCCATCTTTTCCCAGTAATTGCCCTTTTTCCTGAACTATTTGTATCGGTTGTCTAAAGGGGATACTGTAGTTGGTATTTAACCATCCAGACATACAGACAGAATGCTGCCTCCCAAAGAAATGATTGTCCCATTAAAAGAAGAATCTAGCTATAAGGGGAAGTTTTTGACTTATTTTTTTCAGAGAGAATTCCCAACTGCTCATGAGTTGCATTCACCAGCACTGAAAGAACTTGTGTCATTCCTTAGGAAGGGATGAGAGGAAATAATCTTTGGCTGTGAGTTTCTGTTGCACTAAATGTCTAACCTTTGACTGCTCTCTTGGTTTATTTTTCCTTACGTTTTCCTTACGTTGAAAGCTCATGTAACCCACAGGCCAGTAAGTCCTTTTTTTGTGCCCTCTCTGTTCTTTTCAGAGCTCATTAGAGTTACCAATTAGTCCCAGCTGTACAGAAATCAGTTTGGGTTTGGGAGACCTGTATTAATTTCTTCTGTTAGCTCAAGTGGCTGCAATACACACATATATTTTTGCATTTGCATGTGCTTTTTTCCCCTCTCTCCTTGATAGTGATTCAATAATTACCACTGTTGTCCAGATTTCAAAAGTACATCCTGGGTAGGCTACACCTTCCTCACATCCAAAATCACCAGGAGGTATTTAGGTTGGAGGAAGCTGACATTTTTTTTATGTATGTATGTGCATTTTTTCTAATTTAAAAAAGGCTTAAACCTATTATGCAATTTTTTGATGTTCTTCATAAACTCTGATACAAAGGTCTGTTTGTAACAGAGGAGGCCTGGAATACATAATGGGTTTCAGTCACGCTTTATATTAAAGTTCCATTTTAAATGCTTTATAAAGAGTTAATAAACTATTGCTAGACTTTACAAGTATTTTTTCAGATGTGGGTGTCAGTTGTAGCATATGGCTAACAAGCAGCTCATTCAGAAAAAGGTGGTGTAGATTATCAAATACTTTGCATTTTAAAACAATTGATTAACCTGTTGTCATTATGGTTCATTAAGTTTTATACGTGCAATGGAAATACAGTGTGTGACCCAGCTTTCTTTAGCTGTTAGCTCCTTCCTAAGTCAAAGGTAACATTAAAGGGGTCAGTGACAGATAAGATGCTGTACTTGGAGAGTTTTGTGTTGCTTCTTTCTTAAGAAGTCTAAGTAGGCGAAGTGAAGTCTCCAGAGCTGTCTTTTCTAAATTGCAAAACTGGTGATGTGAGCAGTACGACTCGAGACAGAAAGCATTTGAGGAGAGACTGTTCCTGCGGGTTTGCGCACTGTAGGGCTGCAGATGGGAGCAGTCTGAGGCAATACCAGTCCTTGCACATACAGGCCTATTCAGGGTAATCTACTCCTCGTGTGATGAATGTGTAGATATCAAAAAAATGCACAGCACAGATCTGACAAAATACTGCCCTCTAACTCTCTGACTCTGCAAACAGTTACACTGGTGCTCAACTTCACTAACAGGAACAGTCTCCCTCACATCAAGGAGACTGCTTGTTTTCAGAAACTTAACACAACTGTTAAGAAAAAGCATAAATATTTGTGGGATGGAGGCCTGAGCCTTTAGCCAGTGTTTGTTTCCCTCGGGCTGCCTGACCTCGCTCTTCCACAGAGAGAATTGATGAGAGTTTTGAGGGAGAAGCTGAGGGAGGGAAGCCTTAGGCCTCTGGGCTAAACCTGCTGGCCTCTGAAACCTGCAGACAGAATCCCATTAGTAATGGGGCCTTAAACTGGGTGCTTCATGGACACACAAAACACTTGCAGGCTGGAGGTGAAAGTCAAGCACGAGCGAGTAAGGTCTTCCTAACACTGGGAATGGTTTGCACAGGTAAAAGCCCAGATGTTAATAGAAACCACAATAATCTCAAATAAACGTAGGTCCAGAGAAGCAAAGTAACTGATGCTGATTGTAGATTGCTTTTCAACTTAGTGTACTTTAAGTCTCTGTCAGTGTTTGAAGAGTATTTGTTTTAGGGTATGGCAGCTTACGCAGAGGATCACCAAACAGTATAGAGCATAGAATTTAAATTATTTCCCTAACAGACATTAGTACCTATTTTAATTTGCACATTAATTTCCAGTGTATATGACTAAAATACTATATTGCTAAAAACGAGAGGAAAACACAAAGGTGTTTGTAAGTATGTTCTGTTTGTAGATTTAAGGCTGTATTGTGTTGGAATTTTACAAGCCAAGTTTAAATTGTAATATAGAAATTATTTTTATATTATTTTGAAAATATGCTACAGAGCAATATTTTGCGCCTTTATTATAAACAGGGTCATCATTTTAGTAGGTTACCTTCAGAAATGCTGGTAGATACTAACCATGAAAAGAAAGCTTTGTAACTGTTCTTGTTGTTTCTAACTGCTCTGTCTGTTGTGCACACCTGTATCTAATGCGAGTTGAATATACAAATTTTTTTTAATTGAAAAGCTTTAAATTTTTCTTTATATATTTTGGTACAACACTGTCCCTCCCTATTTAATTCTTCTCTTCTTTCCAGTCCCTACCAATAGCTACTTTTATAAGCAGCTTCTGAATAAACACTCATCTGGAAAGTTTTCTTACCAAATAAAACGTTTCTGCGCCGATATTGATGGACTTGGGACATTCCTAAAACACCCTGAATCCATTGGAGTAATATTGCTTTGCTCTTTTAAAAAAGCCCTTCCAAAGGAAAACCAAGAATTAAGAACCAGTGCCATCGTTTAGCGTCCGTGGGAAGAAAATCACTCGATGATAGAAATGTCACCCTTTAATTGGCAGAAACGGTGTTTCAGTACATATCAAATATGCATTGGCTTCTTGCAGATTAAAGGGTTCAGGTTTGATTTTCTCGCAGTTCTTTGTACTGTACATATCAATTACTGATGCACCATGCAAAACAGACTTTGCAAACTAATGCATATGTTAAGTCAGGAGTCTGTGTAGCTTTTAAAATGCCCTAACTTTTGTGGTTTAGTTGGTTGGGGTTTGTGTCTTTGTTCCAGAACTACTATTAAGGTCCATACTGCAACCAAAATTATCAAATCTGGCCATGTAATGTTAAGATTCTGCACCAAGTTTCTCCTAACAAATAGACTGGTATTAGGGTGTACTGAGCACCAACTTCTGTGGGAGCAAAAGCTCTTTCTTGGTTTCAGGAAAACCAAGCGAGCGTTACTCCAACACCTATTCAGGGCTCCATTAGTCTGCGCTTCTTTTCAGTCAATGGGATTTACTTTTTAGTGATTTTTCCATGTGTGAACAAATAATTGGGCTTTTTCATAAAGTGATTGCTTGAATATGGAGAGACTTGCCTTGTACCAAAACACCATGTAATTGTCTGTTTAACTGTTGCATTCTTACTGGGGCCAATGTATTCCACTGATTCTGGGGAGTTGTTGAGATTTTTTTTCACGAGCATCACGATCACCCTGTTTCATTTGGGTTTGTTCTTTTTCCTCTCAAGTGAATCTGCTGTTCTGATTGCTGTTTTATCTCCCATTACCTGAATGCACGTACTGTACCAAGAGAATTGGAATGGCTGATGCACATTTGCACTCTGGAACATGCGATATGGGTAAAAGCCACCCTGTTCCAAACAGCCTTAAAATGACGACTCTCTGGGGACTGAGAGTCACTTAACTGGATGCAGCCTCTGTCCCACTTCCTCACTTAACCATGGCTGTAAAATACTTCAGCCTGCTGTAAGTCTACCTAACTGCATGCATAGTCATTTGAGTAACCTCGAATCTTGAATTTTTCTTTAAAAAACATTAATACTTCAATCAGCGTTAGTGTATCAGGAAACCTTTGTCAAAAGAGGAGCTAAGGGTAAAACCAGAGAGACTGTGGTAGGTACTGGAGTAACCATGGCACCAAAATTCACCAAAAAGAGGTAGAACTGTTAAGGTGTATGAAGAACTATTTCTTGTCAAGACTGGGAGTTTTGTAGATCTTCCTGTGTTCAGAACAGAGAAATGTTGTTTTGCCGCTCATCTCTGCAGCTCATGGAGTCTCTTCCTCTGTTGCAGAGTGTGCTACTGGGGAAGAAGGGAGAGAAAGAAGGCAAGTTTTCTGCCCTTCTTAAACAAAGCAAATTCTACTCCAGTGGCAGAATCAACTGAGATGGCAAAAGAGTGATCCAATGTTAGAACTAACCAGTGCCTAACTCCCGTGTGCCGGCTGTGTATTTAATTTTCATTTTGCCCCTTTCCGATGCTGTTTAAAAAAAAAAGGAGGGGAGGGAAGTGTGAGCTGCTACAACAGTGACCCAGTTCTTCCTTTGCTCACATGCAAAATCAATGTACATATGAAAATGGGAGTTATATTGGAGTTACACCTTCCCTTCTCTCATGCAAACCGGGATATAAAAGCCACATTTTTAGGTAAATCCCATGTAACTGCTTTGCCACAGAGTAAAATTAGAGCCCTTTGGCATGGCACCTTTGCCTGATGAAGCCTGGCAGTCCATTGGGAGCCCTGGCCGGCATAGTCAACACAGAGCAAGCCTGGCCATTCTTGCCTTTAAAACAGAGTCCATTCATTCTGGCCCCGTGATGTCTAAACGGTACCTTTGCAGTAAAGATGAAGTGGAACAACTGCCTTGTTGTCATTGCCTCCAGGTTTAAGTAACACAAAGCCTCTTCCCCATGCATTTGGTTCAAATACACAGGAGATGTAGCAGCAGAACGTGGCATCTTGGGCTCAGAGAGTGCCCTGCATCTCCTTGTAACGGGCTTGCAATCAGGTACCAATTGAAACACAGCCATGTGGGCGTGACAGAAGCGCTCTCGTCTCGAAAGTTTGCAAATTGTGTGCACTTATGTTTTAATACTAAGAGAAATTAAGCAATGATTTTATTTTTTATTTGCTCGAAATTCTGAGTACTGTAAATAAGGTCTTTGTATAATGCACATAGTGCGTGTACAGTACAAATGGTTTTCCCTTGGAGCTGCTCAAGGAGCTTTGCATGCACATATCAGTCTCTGCTCATTTACCATAAACCAAGGAGAACAAGCGGGATTTAAGCCTAGATGAAGCAATGAATGGAATTAGCCACAAAGACCCAAGCAACTAGGAGTTCCAACCATAGTATTCCAGCCCTACTTCAGCAGTTTTGTCTAAAACTGTGTCCCAGTGATCAGGATTTGGTTTGTGCTCTTGCCTATGGAGGAGCAATCACTTCTGTCTCTTTTCCAAGCCTATTGCTCTTACCCTGCTAGCGCCTTGTTGCGTCTGAAATGTGTGAGGTCTTAGCAAGATTCAGCTGTGAAGCAGTTTTTCAAATCTGCATAGAGCTCTCATTTTCTTATTGGAGCTTTATTTTGCATTCAATTTTAATATGTAAAATACCATTATAAACTTTTCATAATACCTTGAAGTGGACTGCTGTGTGGCTGAAAAACTTTGTTCTCCTTGGAAGTCCTCGTTCTTCCTCATTGATTCTTGTGACTAACATTTCTGTATGGAAAAAGTTGAATGAAACATTGAAAATATCAATGCTGTTTACATGTATTTCTGCCATTTGGTATATTGTACCTTTTTTTGTTACAGAATCCTGTGGTGTTAAAAGCCAATGCCTCTCAGATAAGGGCAAATCTCGAAGGACAGTCTGAATTATTATACACAAAAGGTATATGTAGCTAATTCATCATAACCTGCCCATTACTATTGTATAATATGTGCTCCCCAAATTGTTCATACATTTATTTTTTTTTGCTATTGCTAACATTTTTCCTTTCATGTTCTACTTCCTTAGACAAATTCTAAAGCTCTTTGCCCTTAAAGCCTGTGGTAGATTTTCCAATAAAGAAGATTTGGCTTCCTCAGTTCAGTTTGCATATAGAGTGGCTTGTCTCCCCAAACAAGAATTAAAATACCACAGATGTCCCACCCTTAGTTTATGGAGTTTATTTGCTCATTAACTGAGGGTCTCTGTTCAATTATGACCAAAGCTAATTATACAAAGTTTAAAAAATCAGGACAGGTAATGTGACTCTTTCTAACAATCTAGCAAACAGCATTTTTAAAACCGTAGAAATGTACAGTAAATGTATTTGTACTTGAAGTCCATATTTCAAAGAAATATAGTAGTTGGCTCTCAACGGGGCTTAAGCAAATGGTAATAAGGAATGAAGCGAGTCTCTGATTTTTGTTGGCTAAGACCTCAACCTCTTGGTAGTCATACCATCCTTCTCATTTTTCAGAGTCTTGAGTTTCCTGTTGTCTTCTATAAATTTATACTATTTTAGCAAAGATTGATTTAGGATTTAAATAAACAATATAAGAAATATAGCAGAAATTTATTTAAAGCTGAAGTGACTTTTCAGGTTTCTCTGTATTTGAGCGTTTTCATGCAAAACGTTTATCCCGTATGAAAGGAGTGAATTTATCTTTTCCCATTCCATTCCCTATTTGTTATTTAAGGATGTGATTGGTTGTAGTCACTTGTCTGCAAACAAAACAGTTGACCATTTTTAAGCTTACTGCCATATCATGTTTAAATCTATCATTCAAAAGTAACAAGAGCATTAATTAACATTAAAAGATAATGAGTATTTTTTGTTGTGAAAAGCGTGAGTTCTTGAGAACCTTTTCTACATGCAGTTTTCATTCAAACTCAATTTAAATGTCATTTTTAATCTGATCCATACTTTGACAAAGATGATGTGCAAGAGCTGTTTTTAGCAGTGGGATTGTTACTTTGTAAAGTATTAAAGCACTAAACCAATTTTTGCAATAGGTAGTAAAACTTGCTTTCATTTTGAAAAACTTCCAGTTATAACTGTCGCACTTTTTATAGCAGAACTGTATTTAATTTCTTTCTTTTATGAAAGATTATTCAAAGTAACTGATAGCTCTGTAATCTGTGTGAATTGGCTTCTCCATTATTTGAAACGGAGAGAAGCTCTAATGCCTATTCAATAAAATTAACTTATTTCTAAAGTATCTGTTTGCTTGAGTTCTTGCTTGTGCTTTTTGTGCACTCTCCTTAGTGCCGTGCTGGGGAAATGCTGAAGCCTAGAAAAGAAGCAAGGGGCACGCTGCAGACCTGGGGGCGGGCTTTAATTGGCTTATCACGAGCTTTTGTCTGCTGCCATAAAGTTCACTCTGTTTGATATCAAGATTACTTTGCATAAATTGGGTAACTGACAATCTGAGGGCAAAGCCAGAACTCGGGTGCTGCCAGGCCTGTTTGGCTCTGATTTTTACGGGGCGCTGCTCGAGGAGGGGCAGTGCTGCTGTGGTGGGGGGCTGCCGTGGCACGGCCCAAGGGGTGACTCTCCCTGCTGCGTCCTTGGGAAACCTATGTGCGTGCGATCGGGTGGTAGACAGCATATATGTCCCAAAAATGGTTTTGAGCTACAGCATTTCTGTAGAGAAGTCCTAAGTGCTGGAGAAATGTTAACAAGTGGTAAACTGTGCCAAGGGTTAATAAGCCATTTAAAAAAAAACGCTTTTGTTTATAACCTGAACTTTCCTCCCTCCAGTTCCTGCCTTTGGGTGTCATTTCACTCCTGACTGAGGAGTTGCCTGTTGCCCTGGAATTGCTTGTGCCCTCTGACAGGGGCATCCCGTAGCCCTCTCTATGTCAGGCTAAGCAGACCATACTGTCCAAGGTTGCTGTAGCCACCTATTTCCCCTCCCTGGAGTGTAAGGTTTCTCACACCTGTGCTTCAGGTATCCTCCAGCCTTTTAACATCTCCCTCAATCTGTGGATACCTGAATGAGACTGAAAGCTTTTTGTGAAATACACTCCAGCTACAACAAGTATGAATTCAGGCAAACTCCACTGCAAACTGTCTTGGACAGCCTGCAGCTGAAATAAGATCTTCTAAATTAGTTCTGATTCTATAGAAGTATTTATAGCGTCTGCATCTCAGCACAAATTCATTTCCCAACTAAAATTATTGCATAGTTTATTCACAAAGATGTCTTTAGTCTTTCTGGCTGGAAGATGTACACACAACTGTCATTCAGCTGCTCTTTGACCTAGTGTTTTTCAGAGTCCCTGGTTTCCTGGGCTGGAGTCCTTCATCTGGTGAGCATAGCTAATTCTTGGGGGTTTTCCTAACAGTCTGTGTTAATTTTGATTACATCAAAACAACTTGGTTGGTTTATAACCAGTTTACTGAGCAATCCAGATTACTCTGCATTAGCATCCAATAATTCAATCTCCTAATATTATTAATAATTCTTTTAAGCACTTTTCCTGGGTACAAGGAAAAAGCTATTAGTTGGTGTAAAGCTGGCCCTCCCTTTAGACAGTGGATTGCTGATTAATTATATATCTGTTAAACCTCTAATCTTTTCAAGTAATCTTAAAAGGTTTGAAAGAGCCTATTTTTTATAATATAATACTGTCTGTTTTATTTTTATCTTTTAATATTTGCTTCAAGTTCTGTATTAGCCATTTTATTACTGTGCATGTGTTTACCTTTGATAGTTGCTGTTTAACGTCATCTTGAATCTGAATTGGAGATAAATCAGAGAGTAAAATAATTTGGGCTTTTTGACAAAACATCTTTTAAACACGTCTACCTGTTCTGCAGATCTCAACCGTTTCCATCCTCTAATGAGCCAACCTGCCGCTAGGATCTCCTGTTCTTCCTGGTGCAGTCTGTCCCTATGGAGAGAAGAGAAGCTCAGGGTCAGCACCCTTAACTCAGCCAAACAGACTGGCTCAAACCTGTCCATTTCCTAAAGGTTTTTCTTAACTGGCATGACTAGTTTCTAGGAATATGGCTCTTAAATATAAGGACAGTGTAACATTAAACTTATCTGCCTGGCCGATTGATACTGGAGTTATATTACCTTTATTTCTTGGACATATATTGATACATGAAATAATTCTTGTGTACTCTTTTTGTATTGATTTCAATCAATTTGGCCATGCAATTTGTTCAATAGGATTGGATTCCTGAATCCTTCTAGAGCTTTTATCGACTCCAAGAGAGCTTCAGGAAAACACAGGGCAGACTTGCTTGCAGAATTAGAATTTACAGTCCAGAAACACTTTGAGTCTTGCTGGGGAAAGGACATTAAAGCAACACAAGGCTTTACTTGTTGAAATCTAGCATTGGTTGGCCTCCCTGGTTGGCATCCTGGCCAAAATCCAAATGTTCAGATTCCTTCAGCTTGTTCTGGAGATCTGTTTCCTTTTCACTGTCTGCTCAGAACTATCCTGGATAAGTGTTTAGTCAATCCAAAAGTTTAGAAAACAGCATTTTAGTTTCTGCTGCTTGTTGCTAATCTCTCTTATAAAAAGCTCTGAAGAGGAAACCCAGTGTTAATAAATCATTACTTCCTCTGGGTCACCCTGTCAGTAGCTCTGCTGAGGTGAAGATGCTTCTCCTTGCACTGGAGTGGCCCATGGACACCCATTACCAGCGAAAAACCTACGGATCCCCCGTGGTGGGTATGCAGGAAGCAGTGTTGGTGTCACATACCGTAGCACAGAAAACTGGGGATAAATGCTGATTTTTAATAGCATGTAGTGAAAATCTGATTTCATAAGGAGAAGAGAAGAAATAGCCCACATCTGTGCGTTGCTGATAGAAAGGATTTCACCCCAGCCTGCCAGCTTTGTCATAACTAATTCAAATTTTCTCCTGTGACATTTATACGTGATTTCTGGTAACCAAATCCTATCAAAAAAAGCTACATCATTTACTCCTAATGCTGTTTAAATGTACAAATCATCTTTGCTGCAGGAAAACTTTTTTTTTAATTTTCATTTGTTTGATTTCTATGTGGACGGCTCAGTTAAACTCCATATGAAACTCGAAAATATTGCTAAAAAGCAGCATTTTTGGAGGCCCCATGTTTCAGATTTCTAAGGTTTGCCTTTAATAAGATCAAGAAATTCCAAGAAAGATCACTGACTGGGTAAACTTTACCCCTAGAAGCAGAGGACAGTTCTGTAGTCAGAACTGTTAAAAGCATATCATGTATAGGTCATGTGACTGAATTCTAGTACTTCAAAGGGTTCTGTAATTAGCTTGAAAACAAAAATGTTTTACAAATTTAACCATATGTAAGTGCATATTTGGTTTTACTTCACAGAATTATCTTCAAAAACAGAGTTTTCTTCAGAATATGAGGCTGTACTTTGCAGATAAACCCTTCTCTAGTAAAAAGAACTGACCGTTCCACCTCACAATGAGCCTTTTCACCCTTTATTATTCACTCTTAGTATTTTCTATTTTCCCAATAATTTCTGTGTTATTCTTCATTGTTTATAGTTCTAGTCTCCAATTTTTACATCTATCTGGTATTTCTACAGGCTTTTCCTCATGTGTTGTGTGTCTCTGTAAATCTATGTATCACTCTGAGTTATCACATTTGAAAGGTTCCTTCTACTTATAACACAGTTGCAATGTTTTCCCTCATGTAACCACATTTGCAAGGAAAAAAAAGTGCATTTTAAAGAACAGAATGAGTACCTTTCCCCAAAACTCCACCCAATTTAGATGCCTTGCTGAAATAAAGCTGTCGATATTGTTAACTCAGAGGGAGCAAAATGAAAGTAGTTCAAGGAACCTAACGTAGCTATAAAAGTCAGATCGAGAGCAAGTACCAGTTGTGTAGGAAGAATTTAGTTTCTCCTCTCTGTTGTAAGGGTGGTTCTCCCTGGTCTGATTTCAGTGTTCATCAGAAATGGTGACAATGGAATTGCACCATTGAAAAGCATCGCAGTTACTGTGTGGGAAGAACACGTCGCAGATCAGGGCCATAGTGTAAATGGAGAGTGCGTTGCAGGTGCTGCCTCTCAGGGTCAATAATCTAAATACAAATAAAATAGGCCACAGATGGGAACAGTGGAGAACTCAGAGGGCCATACGGATCCTAAATCAGAAGTAGAAACTGTGGCTAATATGCCATGGTGTCCCCTAGGAGGAACAATTAAGACTTTAAGGAGAAAGCAGACTTTACGGGGCTACAGTGAGAGCTGATAATAATGGTCTTTTAGACTGCTAAATAGCTAATTAAACTCACAAAGTGCCCTGAATCCAAGACACAAAATGAACATAGCTATTATTATTATTATTATTATTATTATTATTAATGTGATCATAGCATTTGCTCACATGTCTGATGTGCAGCATAAGAGCCAAGAAAAATCTGAGTGAGGAAGCAAAGGCCAAACTCTGTGTCAGCACTGTGCACTGTAACACTGAATTTGCTTTCTTCATTCCAGAATAAAGCACGTTCCAGGATGTCTACAAGCACTGAAAACTGTTGGAGTGACTGCAACGAAAGCAAGGCAGACCCAAGCATCCAGACCTCTCACACAAGATTCAACAGCATGTAAGTTGTGGTATATTCAAGTTTTGTTTGATTGTAAAATACCACACATTAGACTTCATCTGCCAATTAAAGTAAAAACAATTAATCATTGAATTGAAGCAAGTAGCAAAGAAGTGGAGTAAATGGCAGTAGCTATTGTGGGACCCTGTTATGGATATATTTTAATTATTAAGTATATGAGTATATTTACCATAGGTAGAGCAGAGAAAGCTGCCCACATAAGGCCCTGCCTATGTGAGATGGGTAGGAGCAACAAGTATTCTTTTTGGCACAGAGAGCCCAAAGTCTCCAGTCTGGCCCCAGGAAATCTGTTGGTGAACTTCCCAGATGGTCCTTGCTTCCACACGTCAGTGCCCACGCTGCTGGAGACTGCCTTAGATCAAGCCTCATTCCTCCAGAGACAGACACTGCCCTCAGCTCAGGATGTGTCCCGATGGCCCTTGGGCTGTGTGAGCTGGCCCAGCAGGTCACCAGCTGCCCGTGCCCATGGTGAATGCCAACAGCACAGGAATATTGATCTTCACAACTGCCATTTCATATGCACAGTCTATGGCTTTGGGTTGTTCTAGAACTGAACTTGATTTGAAGGTAAATACGAAACGTTGGAATTAGTCAGTGATGGGAATGTAACTGCAGGGGAAATTCCTTTATCTCTTCTTGTATTACTTCTGGCTAACGTTCTCCAAAAGACATGATTTATGTGAACAGAGAAGAATCATGTGTTTAAGTTGGCATCAGAGTTGGTTGTAAAATCTGTTATTGACTTCTTGTCTTCTGCACAGTATTCCAGGGAAACATAAAACTGGCAAATATACCATCTAGGGGATTTTAAATGCTGACAGAAGGATCGTGTAAAAAACATTGTTTTTCTTCTTTTTACTAAGGGAAGTGTTTTAACTTAAAAAACTACAAAGGAACAATGAAGTTTTTTAGACTTTAACTCAAATTATGTACGTGTGACTATATAAAATACCCAACTACTCCCTGACTTTTCCAACAAAGTTTAAGCAGCTCTGAAGCCCTTTCTTTTTGAAAAGCTTGACGCATTGCTTGTGTTGATGATTTTCCAGAATTTCCGAGTTCTAGCTGAGATTTAATATACTAAGCAGGACTTTGCAGAAGGCTGGTTAATATGCTACCAAGCATGTTATAAATTTGCCTTCAGAACTAAAGGACATGTAGGTTTGAGGGAGTGGGACACATCCATGAAGGAAGGCAGACAGCACTAATTCAGCTCCAGCACCTGGATCTGTTTCCTGAAGCAGAATCTGGCCAAGGTGGAAGGTGCCCATCCCGTGTCCGTCACCTCCATGCATGTGTCTCTGGGACACCCATGAATGGCGATAGCAGTGCTTCTATTAGGTACCTGACACCTCAGAGCTGGGGGAACTCACTGGCCTTTTCTCCATGTGGCAATTAATTCTATTGCTGTCTGGTGGCTTTGAGGTATGTGCTGTACCTCTGGCTTAGAATGGGACAGTCAAGAGGGGGCTATGTATCTTTATAACCGATGAAGGCTGTACCACAGCCAGTCTGCTTTGCCTTTGGCTTCTGCTCTTCATGCAATGACTCTTGTTTGTTGAGGAAACAATCAGAGAAGCCAGGAGCTTAGTAGCTGTAGCACCAATATCTCATTAATCTGGGCTTCTAAGATTTGTGGATAATACCACTGTAACATTTTATTATCAAAAGCAGTTGAAAGCAAACACAAAATAGAAATACTTCAGCATTCCTTTTACTGTCTACTGCTTCAGATCATTAAAATGTGGCTGGCATCAAGTAGTTGAGATGATCACTACCCTGTCATATCTGCAAACCTTTTTAAAATCAGAAATACTGCTCATTAGAAAAGACACTCTGTAGTGTGTCCTTGTTCTTCCAATTGTTTTATTAGTCATGGGAGATGGCATTTACCTCCTTGAGCTTAGAAATAAGCAGAGCCTCATCCAGCAGGTTCTGTGTAATTAGAGATAGGGGAGCAAGTGTTTATCAGGCAGGAAAATTATGATTAGGAAATTGTGTGGAATAATTCCCATGAATTTATCCTAGCAACAACCCTTCCCAGGCCACAGTCATGCTTACAGGAAATGGCAGTTCCAAGTTTAAAAGATTTTTGTGATACTCCCCAAAGCAGAGAGGCAACTCTTTTTAGAGACACCTAAAAGGGAGATACTGCTTTAGATATTGACTGCTTCCCCCTGACACGTTCTACTTCTATTGGATATTTCACAAGTGTTCCCTGTGGTGTCAGGAATTCACAAGCTGGGTTTGGTCTACGATGAGGTGACCCCTGCAGTATAAAAACGTGTGTGTGTGTAAAGGTGAATGTGGATTTGGGCTGGATAGTAGGAAGCCAGAGCATTTTTCCTTGGAGGAGGGTGAAGACACTGTTCATGTCTGTTGGCTGCAAGGTGCTGTGCTGAAGATGCTGAGCAGGCAAGCAAGGAGATCCTGCTCTGAAGTAGTCACTCTTTGGAGCAGGATGGAATGTGAACAAATGACCAGAAAAGGCATAAGGAAAGGCTTTTTTCTTCCACAGGCAATGGTAGCATTAACAGTGATAGAAGACTGACATACAGCTGAGGGATGTGAATCTAAACCATTGCTGAAATGGTAAAATAATTGCTGAATTTTAAAAGCATTAGGCACATTGTTCCAGCACATTTTGGCTCCTGTCTCCAAGAAGGGAGGTTTTTTTTTTCTCGGAACTTCCTATCTGAGTCCATAAACCAGATTTTCTAGCCTTATAATAGCCTTGTACTTCAGGCAGATTATTGTATGGACCTGGTGAGGGTGCTACGTAACTTGGATGTGATTTTCCTCTTGGTGCATAACTTCAGGCACAGGGCTGGGCAGAGCCTGTACCAGCCATTCTCTGGGTCCCAGCCAGCCCCTCCTAATGCCAGATCACAACAGGCAGAGGAGCTGGGAGCCTCCGCGCAGCTCGGCACGGCACGGAAGCACAGTCACAGGACAGCTGCCTTTTAAAGCTGGGCATTCGGCTCTGCCTTTGCTCCCCTTTAATAACAGTTAAGTGGTGAAGTGTTGTCTTCCTCAAACGCTTCCCCTCTCTTACCAAGCACCATGGAACATGTAATTTTTACAGTGACTTGTAGGTTACTTTTACTACTGAAATGTAACTCTTCCTTTTTAATCATAGTGATTTTGTGGAGAATACCAAGTTTTCCATTCTTGGACTAAAAGCTGGATTATTTTTTTTCCCTTATTTCCTTTGGCATTAATTATCCTTTCTAAAAATAGACAGGTGGAGTCCAAAAATACCCCATGGGGCCTTAATGGCAGGTTTCTTACAGGGAAGCAGACAGCCAGGCCTAATTTATTCACCCAGCCTTGTTGTTTGTGCAGTCCCACCCTCCACAAGGTTCCTGCTTCCCGGGCTTGCCTCTTGCTGGCTCACCCGGGTTACTCAGAGAGCTGCTGGTGAGGGCACGTTAAGGGGAAACCATCCTCCACCCAGTTCTCAAGGAAAGCTGCAAAGGCTGGAGAGGGCTGGGGCTGCTCCTGCCCTCTCAGCCCCAGGAGCAGCTCCTCTCCTCCAGGGAAGAAGGTGGATGTCAGACATGTCTGCTGAGGGACCTGCCAACCTGCTCTGCTTCCTGCAGCCACCCACAGGGGAAGCACTGCCAGTCCTGAGCTAAACTTTCTTCTCCCTTCTGCCTCTCCATTCATCCTGGTCCTCCCAGTGGGCTGCAAATGGCAGTCTGTATGTCAGCCCCGGAGTGGGAAAGCTTGGGGTTCATTTTATGAGTTCCAAAATGGTTGCACGTTACACCAAACCTGTAAGGCCCTGCAATGAGACCTTATTCATCATCAAAGGGTTTGAGAGAGTTCTCAGCACAGTAATAGAGGCTAAAGGAGGAAACAGAACAAATAGTTTTGTCTCAGGTCTGCCCAGTGATGATTCTGCATTTTGGTGTCAAAAGTCTCGATACACTTGTGAGGGTGCCCGTCTCATCACTCCTCTGTTCAAGGTCATAGTTGTGATACTGATTTTCAGAGGTATGGGAGCTCCTGAACATGGCATTTTGAGAGGGAGTCCCAAACTGACAGCTCTTTTTGCAGAGGGTGCAGCATGAGGCTTGAGAGAAAAATTGCAGGGTCTTTGAAGTGCAAAGCTTTGAAGTTTACAAAAAGCCAGCAAATTCCTGTTGCAGTTCACTGTCTGTGGAAAATGTGGAAGGTAAGACTTTTAACCAAAGAGACTGGATAACATAGTTAAGAGTAACAGATTGGAAAAGTGTGGCTTTCATGTTTTAACTGTTTATGCAGTGGTGGAGAAGTGAACTTGACTCATACAGTCTGTACCAAACAACACACTCAGCCTGTGCCTTCTTGAAAGCTTTGAGTGCATTTGGATCCCTGACGTAAAATGCGTGTGTGGTGGGAGGGGGAGGGAGGAATTTCTCTCTTCCCGTTGCTATTGTGTTTTGTTATGTTTTGTGTCTGTTCAGTTTGTCTCCAGGATCAGAGAAATGACTCAGAAAGTTATTTCCACAATAGGAGAGCATGGGAAAACACAAACACTGGTCTCTTAAAGGCACACAGGCCTGTTTATTACGCACTGACATGCCTTACCTTCTAGTCTGTTGGAAATATTATCACATGAGCTACCTTACTCCTTCTTCTAGACCCACTTTGGGATTTTGCACCTTAGGCATTTTTTTTTTCTCTTCAGAAAATGACATAAAATTGCCCTACTTGATACTCCTTTCTCATTTTTCTAAGTCTGTCTTCCCAGCCAGCCCCTCTTCCACTCTTCAACAGTTGTTCCAGCTAGTGGGAGCCAAAGACTAAATCTAACTCTTGCCAGTGCCAGCCAGGTAGGACAGGTTAATCTTTTATTTACACTTATGATGAGGCAGCAATTATACTCTAGAGCTGTTTTCTCTTGGTGAGGTGGAGTTGTTATTAAGCTCAAGTGTTTAGGTTTTGTTTGCAAACCTTCGAGGCCTGTTCTTGCCTAAAACCCCACTCAGGCTTTCTCAGATCTCTATTCTTCTCTTCTTTTTTTTTTTTCCCTTCTAGACTTGTTTAAAGCAATCTTGTTCTCCAAGTTGCCCAAAGCACAAATCTGGCTCCCAAAGCCAGTGTTCATTCATGTTTCCCTCTTCCCTCAGATGTCTGGGCATCCAGACTCCCCTCCCTTGTCTGGTGCATGGATTGAGAAATCAATTAAAATAATCCCTCCCTCTCTTTATACTGTTAGCTGTGCCAGCAATGCACTGTAGCTGGCAAGGCATGTGCTTTTGTCTGCTTGAATTGCTGTTTGACTTAGCTCCCTCCTCTACAGCTCTTAGAAAAGATGATAGGATCTCAGGTCACCTTTGGAAATGCTGCCCGGCTTGCTCGCTCTGAAATTCTTTAGGAAGCCCCACACCAATTCTGGTGCTTTATGAGCCTCTCTGCTCAGCTCATCTCATTGCCCTCACCTCTTCTTCATTTCAATCTCCATCTTCTGTTGCTTTTCTCTCTTTCTAATGACTTTGCATTTGTATATATGTCACTTGACTCTCTTGTGGTCAGCTAGCAAAGTGTGCCGTGGGTGTGGTTCCTTGAAAAGCTGGGGCGATGGCGATGAACCTTCAGGTGGACTACTTTGAAGCAAGAGATGATACACAGGTAAATGCAAGTAGGAAAATCCCATTCTAATGCTAGCAGTATTATTGTTTCTCTTCTGAACTGATGGACTACTGCCAAGCCTATGAACATTTCATGGCAATTACTGAGTCACAGGCAAGACAGAAACACATACATTTAGCAACCTGAGAGGAGACATGTCTCTTGCAGATGAGAATGTGTTAACATACACGTTTCAGAGTGTGGGTGTCTGGGTGGGGAGGCACGAAACATTACAGAACCAAGGCAACAACTCCATACTTAAACTGAAAAGGCATATGCTTTTAGAAGGATTTGTTTCTCTTTTCATTCTCCTGAAAAGTTTAGAAAACAATCTTTGACTGCTCTTCAATTAGCAAACATGAGATGGATCCTTCGTGTAGGATCCACACGCCCCTAGAAGTACCGTGTAACCTGTGTTTTCAAGAAACTTAATACTTATTCCCTCACAGAAAACAGGAGCAAGAGTCTACATCAACTATCTCCAGCACTAGTGAAGAAAGACCCCTCACCACCTCCCCCCCTATACAAGCAGTGAACTTGGATAGAGCGAGGGATGAGAAAACTGGATAGTGGCAGAGGTTAAACATGTCACAGCCTTCCATAGGAATAAACTAGCAAAAAGCAACAGGACTTTTAAAGCAGCTGCCTAACCTGTCTGTTCAAGGGCAAAAATCTAACTAAGAGCTGTGAAGGGGATGAGAGGACATTTGGGGAAGCATTAAGGGAAGAACTGCCAGGGGAAGGGTGATGTTAGTTTCTTCAGTGGATCTGAAATGCAAGAAGTTGAACAGTAAGATACACAGGGGCTGCAAGAAAACGCCAACTCGCTCAGGTATTTTTAGGTGGTTCAACAGGGTTTTTGCCTGAGCAATCTCACATCCTGAATGTTTGAGAGTCCTCTGCATGGGATTTCCCAGTTATAACACAGACACTGAGAAGAAGCAGTGAGAGGACACATCATGCTAATGTTAGAAGAGAATTAAACAAACCTGTGGTTTTCTGCTGGACAGAAGCACTTTGTCTTCTCCACTGCGGGTTCACTAATAAAGGGACAGGGCTATCCACTGTGTGCAAAAAGTGTATGTAATGCTCAGATAACAAGCCCTTAAATGCCGCATTAACAGGGTTAAGCATTTTTGTGATTTAGCGAGTTCCTCTGAGTATGTTATAAACCAGCAGTTGGTTACAGACACATAGAAATGTCCAAGCAAACTGCCGGGTGGTCAGAGATAATAGACAGCACCGACAGTTCAATGCTGTAATGAATACATGGGGAAACCTGCTTTTAAAGATAACGGCTCTCCCAGTTATAAACGGAATGGTTTTCATGACCCCGGCACAAGAAAATGTACTAATTTTAAAGTAATTCCCACAGTTGTCCTTAGCTTAGTAAAGATATTTCAGCTTCATCTCTCAACGGAAGTCTACTCTTTTAAATTATTTTTGCATCAGTGATAAAGTTCTATAGACAGATATTCATTACAGGGCACAAGATTGTTTTCCTGAGGGCGTGGTGTTACTTTCCAAGGACGATAGTCATACATCTGCCATTGCCTCATGTCTTCAAGAAAGTCATTTAAACCTCTTGTGTTTCAAGTTCCTCATCTCTAAAATTAGGAAAGAACATTTCAGGGTGCTGTGAGGTTAAATTACTGCTCTTTTGACAGGAGATTGCTGTTTGTGCAGATGATATCAGAAGCGTGCAAAGAACTGGGCTTTGAAAGAAAGGATGGCTGACTCTCTGACTTAAGTCACATGTATATATTCCATAGCCATCTAATAAAGAAAAACACAGTATATACCAGGTTTGAGAGAGGAATTTCACTCTGCAAATATAAAATACTGGTTAAAGCAGAGGAGAGTACAAAATAAACATCACAAAAACTTTCTTCCAGTGATTAAAAAAGAAGTCCCATTTTAAACAACAGCATTGAGTAAAATGTAAGCAAAGGTATCAAACAAGATAGCCTCAAACAAACAGCAGAAGCCTTAACAACTGTCACTTTTTAACTGGTATGTAGAGAAGAAAATTAGGAGAAGACCATAATTTCATAATTATGTTTTATTTTGGAAAATGTAAACGTCACTAACCATGCATACAAGTTAAGACGGTATTTTACAAATGTTAATTCTCTTCCTTTTTTCCTTTTTCTTCCATTTTTATTGTTGTTGCATAGAACATTATCACCATATATAATCTATGCAGTACGAAATACATAAAAAGTTACAGCAGAGCAAGAATAGATGAACATATAACTGTACAACTGTAATACTTCAATGTAGTGATTTAAAGAGTTGAAAAGTGACCCATGGAAGCATTCATGTGCTGCTGATAAAACTCTGCAAGTGAAGATGACACCAGTAACATTATAGTTCACCAAAGCTGTGAGTCTATATGTAAACACAGGCACATTTACTGGCACACATATCCTCTGTCAGCCACACTGGCAAGCGCTTGTGAAAAAGCACACGTGTGCACACACACACGTCCCCCAGGATGCACATGTCCACAAGTAACTGCAGCTGTAACCAGAGATGAAACTCAACCACAGATCTCAAAAAACAGGTTCAAACTAGGATTTTGGTTCAGACCCGTCACTAGTTATAATGAAATGGATACCTATTTTTGCTCTGTAGACATCCCTTCATTATTCAGTGTGTAGTATATACACACTGGGGTGTATTTATGTATATACACAAGTACTATACACATATATATGTATTTATATATATGTGCATATGATTATATAAATCCATATATATAAATATTTATATATATATATAACATCTATACCAGTGGATGGGATTTTGCATTCCATATTCTGGCTTATGGGATAAACAAGTATAATTCAGTTCTTTTATTCTGCCTAAGGCTATAGGTTTATCCCCAAAATAGTTAAAAATAGAGATGTTCATCATACCACTCACTGACATAGACTGTGTGTTAGCACCTAAGGCATACATAGATGTGTGATGGAGTAAAAGAGCACCTGAAAGTCAGTTTGTAGGCATCACCTGATGAAATTAGTAAATCAAATGGCAATGAAAAGGCAAGCTTTAAGTATGCAGAGTTCATTTTCCTTATTCTTACTTCACAAACCATGTTTCCCAAATGACAATGCACTTCACACAGCACATATTCTAGAGCTCGTGGCAAAGAACTGGAGAAAAACAGATGTCAATAGCTAGAAACAGGTAAGGTCCTCACAACAGCCTTTTGCTGCTTGGCTGCATGAAACACGGAAAGCGCTTAGTGGCTGGATAGAAGGTCAGGAGGTTTTAAAGGTCTACAGAGGCTCTTCTAGATAAAAGCTATCACAAGGGTCACTGCAGTAAAGAGGGGAGGATAAATACAGGATTTCAGTGTTCCCATAAAACGGAGGCTTCTGATGACTTGTTATAAATATGTATCATTGCAGGTATGTAATGTAAACAGATACTATGCAAATACTATAAAAGCAAGGAACAACTAATTTGCAGATGCAAACAATTTTCACAATAAAATATAGCTGCCAGGAGTTTACCAGGACTGCTTTCTAAGGAGGATAAAAACTGAATTCATGTGGCCATGGATGCACCTCAGGCCTTTGCACAGGATGAGGTTAATGACAGGAGGGAAGGAGTTTCCAAGAGCATCCTTAGTTTCAGTTGAGTGGTGGCAGTGAAGTCATGGTTTTAACTTGCACCCATTTCCTATAGCAAGGCAGTTAAGCTCAGGTCCTAGAGAGGAAGCTAGAATCGTGGCTGCAGAAAAGCAAACCAAGTGTCAGGGCTTTCTTAGTAATAACAAACCTGTTATTATATTCTGAAATTAAAAGAAAAAAAATAGGGCAATTTTGTAGTTTGTGGGGATTCACCTCAACAGATTGCATGGGGGAAGGAGGAAACAGAAGGAGAGATGGACCCTCCTCCAAATGGAGGACTCTGGAGAAATCTGCACCTTGTCAGAGCAGTATTTTTTGGGTGTGCACTGTTTGTTGCTATGCCAGGAGACTGTTTGTTTTAGGTTAGACTATGGGTGAAACAATAGAAAGGTAAAAATCTTAGGTCAGTTTGGATAAGCACACAGATTTCAGAACATAATTTGAGCTATGCAGACTTCTCAGATCTGCAGATCTCAGGAGGAACCATCAAACAAATGGAGTCTTATGACCTTGCTGTTGCTGCTTCTTCTTTTATAGCATCTTGCAGATGACAGAAAACCCCACTCACCCTCTTTCCTTATGAAAATATTAAAAGAAGTTTTGTTCACAATTTTAGAAAGCACTAGTGGTTTGGAATTCTATCCTAAAAAGCTATCATGTATTGAACATTTAATGGAGATACTTGAAACTCTCACTGGGATTTTAAAGCTAATTTGACTGTCAGCCTAACACACTCTGAGGTATTTACGGCTATGTTGTAAAAGAAAAAGTTCTAACAATAAATTTTGGAGAATTTCCTGAAAGTGTAGCTATTGTCTGTATATAGTCTCATTGCCTTCTCATGAGTCCAGTTTCTTTGTTTCAAGATGAACTGGCTGAACTTGAAATTCAGCTCCCAACCAATTTATTGCTTAAACTTGGAGAATTACCAGTGATATGAGAAATATCTATAAGATGCTTAGTTTACTGTTTGCATTAAAGATTACATGCATGCTTCAATCAGAATTGGTGTCCCATAGTCTTAGACTATAGCCTATAATCTCAGTACTAATAGAACCTGGTGTGATTATTCTTTCTCTAGGCTATTAAAACAATTTGTTTGTAATGTCCCTACTGATTCATGCTGAATTATTATGCGCTAAATATATGGACTAGAGTGGTTCCTCCTTTGCTAAAGAGTAAATTATGTTCTTGTTGGAAAAGATGATTCTACAACAAACTGAACTTAGAGCATGAAGCCCACAATTTTTGCTGATACTTAGTTCTCCTTGTAATCCCCCCTTATCCCTCTTAAAGTATAATGGTAATGAGAAACGCATTTATAACTAGTTTTGAAGAATGTGCACAAGACACAGCTGACCTGTAGAATTCCTTTAGCTAGATTTCTTAAAGGCCACTTTACTAGCTACAGCACAAGAGCACTTTTAGCAGTCACAGAAGTGATTGAAACACAAATTCCTGTTACATGAATTGTATCACATTGTTAAAATTGTGTATCTCAGTAGATGAGAATTAAAAAGAAACAAAAAAAAGAGGAAATCTCTGGAGGCAAACAGATCTGGCTTTCCTCTAACTCACAGTGCTTAGGCAACTTATCACACAAATTCAACAATATTTGTTGTCTTGCTAAAACCCCCGTATGATGTACTTTCATTTTCTCTGAAATGAAACAGTAGAAATGTGCCTCGCGTGACTTCAATTCCAAAGGGGAGCATTGTGATTCAATAGACACGAGATCTGAAGCAAATGAACATGAAAAAACCCACTGAAATATCTGCACTTTGAACAAAGTATTTATCCACACAACTAATAGAATGCATAGTATTAGGAATAATGGAAATATTATGGAAGTACCTATGCAACTACTTGGAAATCTACATCAGCCTTTCAAAATATACAGTACAATAAAACTTGAAAAAATGATCAATGCGAAGCAGCCAGTAAAATACAGGTTCATTTGGAATGTGGAGGCATTCACTTGCTATCAAATGGCTGGTTTGGCATAGAGAAATTATTTTCACCATGCTACATTTAACTGCATTTATACCCTAATGCAAAAAGAAGAAAACCCCAAACATTTCAGAATCAAAAGGACATGAACTTATACTATGCACCATCAGACCCAGCCAAACCAAGCAAATTGTATTTGCTGCCAATGAGGTCTCCAATAAATCACAACGTGCCTGATCTTTTGCTGTATTTTCTACCATATGAAACATAAAAATCTACCTCCTGGTGCTCTATCTATTGTCAAATATTTAGAAGGTACTGAAAACTCGCCAAGATTCCCTTTTTGTTGCAAAGCAGTTCTTCATAAGTAAGAGCACCCTACTTCAGGCTGGTGTGTCTATTTTTTGATAAACTTGTAGTAGTGCTGAGCTAAAATGTAATTTTATTTTAAAAGTTAAAAATACATATTTTATTTTTCCAGTCAGAAGATACCTTACGATTTTTGCTTCTGTTTATCAGTGACCACAACTGTGATGCAATAGGATACAGACACTATGTCTTAGCCAATTTTTCTTGCTAAGATACAGCTGCACAGTAGGTAAGTACCTTGACAAAAGTTTGGTGGGCATTGGTTCAGCTATGCTATTGCCGTAGTTCGTTAAAAAGAAAAAAATAAAAGGCAAGAAAAAAGAAATAAAGAAAATTGTTCAAGTCAGTGTGGCTTGATTTGAATATTCTGTTGGTCCCATACTGAACAGGCAGTGCAGAGCTTAACAACTTGGAGAGAGCGACAAAAGAATGCCTCCGAGATTCCATGCCACTTTGTCATAAAATGTTACCCAGTGTAAATGTTTCTTCATGATTTAGGTTATTTACTTAAGGCATCTTGTTTAGAATTTTTTTCTCATAATTTTATCAAGCAGGAAAAGAACAAACAAGTTTATCAACCTCATAGAGATTTTTGCAATAGGATGTTGGGTTTGGAGCATCTTCAGCATGAAGTGAAAAGACGGTTTGCTACTAAAAGCAGAGGGCAGCTTGAAGAAAGACAAGACTCCTGTTTGGACACTTCCCAGTGTAGGTACATAATCAGGAAAACAAAGAGTGGAAGTGTCTGGTACTTCATTCCAGTACTGGTTTGGGTTTTGTATTGTTTGTTTTTTATTTTTCCCCAGTGTGTGAAAGAACCTAACAAAAATCTTCTGAGTGCAAATATATTTACAGAGTAAGGCTGCGGTTAGGGTGTGTCTTCATTGTAATTGTTGTGTAACATAAATATCCATCCCTGAGAAAGGAGAAGGGGGACACAATCCAACACAGTTGATTTGTAAGTGTACACATGTTCATGTTGTGCAATCCGGTCTACAAAACTAGTTTGACACCTGAGGTGAATTAGGTGGGGTTTTTCTTTTTTTTTTTTAATATTTTCTCATTTTCTTATAAAGAATAATCAAGAGGGTCTGTAAATTGTTGCAGAATGTATGAAATATTGAGACAGCAGGAGTCACTAAGTGGAACGTGTAAGTCCGTCCATGAGGTTAGAATAGCCTCTTCTGTGGTTGAGCAAAGAAAATTTGACTGGAAATTGCAGTGGGAGGCAGCTATTTACGTTATATTTTTTAATAAAAAAAAGGAGAGGGGGGGAACTTGAGGAGAGGAAGCGACAGAGTTTTCTTTTAATGTGTGCAACACAACAGAACTCCACAATAGGTATTAGAAGCAAAGTGCTGACATCCAGTGCAGGTAGGTCTATGGGGAGCTGGCGGGGCTAATGGTTGGACTGGAGGCATCTGAGCGGCTGTAGTCACTGACAGACCCTGTTCTTGAGCTGCTTCCACTTCGCCTCTTGAGCATGCTTGGGTGGAAATTGGCATGGCGACGGGCATGCTTTGTCAGATGGTCACTGCGCATGAAGCGTTTCTCACAGAGGGGACAGCTGAACTTCTTTTCTCCAGTGTGAGTGCGGTAATGGCGGGCCAGCTCGTCAGAGCGAGCAAACTTCTTGTTGCATCCTTGCCAGTTGCATTCGAAAGGCCGTTCACCTGCAGGAAACAAACATGGTATGATTAGAAGGGATAAAAATGTCTTTCATGGTTCTCTGTCTGCAAAAGTTAGAATGGAAAAATTGGGAGCAATGTAGAGGCCACCTGGCAGTAATTGGACAGTGAAGATGTTACTCTCTGTCAGAGAGCAGGCCACTCTGGTATTGCAACCCATTAAAAAGTAAATCAAACTAGTGATACCTTATTTGATAACTGGATCTTCAGGGATGCAGGTCTCGTGATCCTTTGTCACATTTCATCTCTCTTGTAGTCCACTGGACTTTATTTTTGGACTGCGACAATATCTGTACTGAGCTCTAGAATATTCAGTTACTCCTCCAAGCTGTGCCTATGTCTGTCTGACTCAATGTTGAAGTTCAGAACGTGATGAAGTCTCTCTCTCATCAGCTGTTTAAAAACAATTCTGGTGAAAATGCAAGCTGGCAATTTTGAGGCTCTCACCTGGTATTCCCCACAGTCACACCTGTGCTTTCTGCATTCACTACAAGGTGCTATGGTTTGTCTTGTTCATTGCCTTAGGTCTCATTTTGAAGGGAAGCAGAGAGTGTTGTATTTCAACTAGGTAAATGTACACATTGAAGGTGCTTTTATCATTAGCTGTCTTAAAAACCATGGCATGTCACACTTAAGGTAGGACCAGTGAGCTTAAAGAAATAGCAATATGGTGACCTGATGATGAGATCTCAACAGATCTCAGGCATGGGATACATCTGGGACAGGGCCAGATGCCCGTGGCTGTGCTGGGGTCTGTGCTTGAGCACTGTGGCCAATGTGCAGCCTAAGCACCTTAAGCACTGGTCGGAGACAGAAGGAACATTGCTGGGCAGATGGGTGTCTGGAACAGATTCCCAGCTTCATCCCTGATGTGCTTTCAGTTGGCTTCCCCTTAACTAAAGCCTAAAAAACTTGGGGCCTCTCAAACTTGAAGAACAAAACCACCATCGACTGGTTTAATGGATATAGTTTTGTCACTTAAAAACACCCACTTAAATGCATTCAATGTCCTCCTCAGTCTTCTGCAAACTGCCAGGGACTCGTCTCTGTCTTCTGACAGAAATGTGAAACAAATGGAAAACAAATATATTTTGACTGTGTCTGTCAGGTATCCAGTCATCTGTTGTTGGATATGCTCCTGCCTGTGGTGGGACACATCAGTCTTCCATGTTACGTGACAAGATTCACTAGTCTTCTCCCTGTGTTTTTGGTCATTCAACAGATGCGCTTCTAGGAATCCTTAGGAAGGATCTAGGGTCCTAGGGATCATTAGGAAGAAGGATAATAAGACAGGGTCTGACAGTTCATCTGACATGAACAATTGAAGTTTCTCATCCCTGAGCTATGACATAATTTTTCAGTAAGCAATGGCCTTTGGATATTTCTATTGCCCAAGTTAATTTTCTCTGTGTTTATTTTGTTTACAAATGGCGTCAACAAATGTTCTTCTCTAGAAGGACTGCCCCATGAAAAGACTGCTTTCAGCCTAGGAAGGCAAGAGCTAACATGCAGTGTTTGGCTCCGGCTGTTGACAACGCCATGAAGCATAAATAAAACGGTACCTGTTCTGCTGATTAGTTAGCATGGCATAAGGTGCTCTTTTCTATGTCTAGCATTTGGTGCAGTAGGCACAACGCTCCAGTTCCTAACGAGAGAAGTGGTTCTGGAACAGCATTGTGTAAGATGTGTTATCCAGCACTAACAGTCATGGGTGTATTGCTCAACTTACCTCCCCATCTCCTCACTGCACGTCAGATCTGGATGAGAACATTGGGGTTCCTACTCGCTTGCCTGATTTGATGATGTTGACGGTGGTGGTAGCGATTTAGGAGCTGAGCCAATGAAAATGTGGCCTTTCTTCTACTATTTCTCTACTGTCCCCAACTGTCCTCTTTTCTAGGCACTACTTCCCCACCCAAGTCCTCTCTAGTCTTGATTTGATATATCCTTGGTAGTTGCCTTTAAGTTTCTTGGGCAAGTGGTTTTCCTCTCCATGCTCTCTCCACCAGCTGGCATCATTCTACTAGTGTTAGTGAGTTCTCTAGAGCGCTTCTCAGCTTTGTTGAGGTTTAGCAATACCTCCTCAAAGAAAAGTTGTGTTGTGAGGAAATGCTGGATGCCTTGCATGAAGATACAAGAGTCATTATTGTACATAAAAAATTAGTACACAGTCTGGAACAAAGTTGCTGCAGGGTATTAATTAAGGCAAGACCTAGCTGTTCCTCCAAAACCACACATGGAAATTCACAGCCTGTCATCAGTCTCATCTCTCAAGCAGAAGGGATGTGGTTTTCTGTGCAGGTAAGTTATATAAATGTCCTTTTACCAGCCGTAAAGCAATTGACAGAGTGAAAGATTATATGAATTGATTGCTTAATCTCATTAGGGAACATGCAGCCCCAGTACAACTTTCTTGCATAAGCAGTAACGCATGGACATGGTTTACTCAACAAAGAGCTTTCACCACGAAAGTGGCCACACACAACACAATAAAGATTTTGAGCTCCATGTTAGGCAGTGCTGGAGGCAGAATTTTACCTTTATACAATGACTGCATAAATTACTGTGGAAATGTTATCAAATATCTTAAATACAACAGGAAAAATGTCAAGTGTGTGAATGTATACATATTGCATCTTAGTACTGTGCCTTGGCAGTGGCAGTATTTTCATGCATTATGAGCATTACTAGTGGGTCTCAAAGAGCATTAAGTCTCCAAAAGATAAAGATGTTTGAAAATAAAGGAGTTAAAAGGAAGCTCAGCCTTCTTTACTCTTCAGAGGGGCAGGCAAGACGTGCCTTTAAAAGATAAGGAATATTGTAAAAGTTTGTATTTTTTTTTTATCATTTTAAATAGGTTTTGAATTCCATGTTCCAAATCCCACTGAACTGTAGCCTTTCTAGCTTCTCTGCCAGAGCACATGAATCACATAACTTGTGTTTAGAATTACACAAGCTGATGGAAAAACTTCACATTCGAGAATTAAATAATTAATTTCAACTGATCTTAACTGAAGATTACACAAGTAAGAGCATTTTTGGCTTCTTCCTGTTCTCCACCCAGTCCAAAGGAAAAAAAAATAAAGCATGTAAAGTTGCATTAAGCAGCTTGCAGTGCTCAGTGAGTAAAAGTGCGTGAGATCTGCAGGTGTGCTGACTGTGAATTCATTTCAGTGGCACAGACCCAGCTACTCGTGCTGCTCGTATTGTCTGCCACAGGAACCATAGAATTGCCTGGAACCATAGAAACAGCATTAAAAATAAACACTCTCTCCTCTCTTGCTGCAAGGGCCGTAGACGTATGCGAAGCCAACCTGTTCTTATGATATGATATAAAGGTCCTTTGTATTACTCTGTATTTGTCAATCATTATATATATTGAGGCAACTGCAGGTAGTTTGGGGTAACAAATAATACAGAGATGTAGTGGAAACAGATCTGATGTCTACTGAGCTTGATTTGTACCATACTTAGTGCACCCTTGACTTTATCCCAATCCACATATAGTTTTAAGGACTCCTTTCCTATATAGTGACACAGACCCTACAGCAATCTGCTTCCTGTTTCACCAGTTCATATGTATGATATCCAGGCTTTGAATAACAATTACAAATTATACTAAACCGATGCCAAAACAGGTTGAAAAACTTGTGATACCAACCATTTTCAGAATGACAATGTGAAGATTAGGCAATGATATTTGAACAATTTTAAATGTGGCCTCTGCTGCTTATTACTCTACAGATTGGAGTACTATTAAGTCAATCCATGTATTGGGAGCTCTTTGTTTTCAATTTAACTCACGTAGTAAGTAGCTCTGCACATTACGTTAGCATCTTTAAGATATGCCAAGGCCATGCAGTAACAAAGCAATTTGTATCCTGGGACTTCCATGAGTGCCTGTAAAACCAGAAACAGTAAGCCAGAAACGATTTTCTGTGATCTTTAATCTCTTCTGCTGCTTTGCAGAACAGTATTGTATGTTGTTATGAAAACAGACTAGAAACTCAAACATGCCAATGTGTGCTATTCTTACGTTTCTACATTTTCATACACATAATTAAGGGTATATTTGGAAACACAGATCAGCAGGCTGGGTGGGGAGGATGAGGGGCAGACAGTTAAATAGAGATGTGACTGAAGCAGCCTTCCTCCAAGAGAGGAAATGCTATCCTGGGAAAAAACATTCAGCCAAGCTGACTATGTTTCTTAAGATGGACTGCTCTTTAAAAAGAAAAAGAAGAGAAAAGGTCATCCTTCAATAGCACTGATATGTATTTATGAATATTTTCATTTCTGTTATTCTTTTGTTTATAACAAGGTCTTTTGCATAGCCAAAAAAAAAAAAGCCCTTAACCTTCTGAGTGCAAGAGAGAGAGTAATGCATGGCTTTGATGTTAGGCAAATGGTTGTTTTCTTATCAAATATTTAAAAGGGATCCAAAAATTCTAAATCCTATTCCAAATTTCTATAAACTGAAATCAGTTAGTTTTAAATAAGTGATTTTGGGGATGATATTTCATAACCAAACAAGCCAAATGCAATCACATTTTTTGGCATCTGCTTTAGTGTGCCTGTCCAACAGCTTTTCAATGTCTTGTCTACATTCAACCATATCTAACAGCGGCAGCAAATTCAGCAATATTAAGCTTGACTAGTTCCAGGAAAATAAGTTTTAGTAATGTTTTCAGTGAAAAGAAAAGTTATAGGGTGAATTTGACTGTCGCTAGACACTAGAAACCCAATACAGGAGTGTGGTATGAATGTCCAAATCCAAGAAAAGCCTCAGTCAGAGTTTACACGTTATTAGACACTGGGAGCTAATGCTCCCCAAGCCCCAATGACACACAGCAATGAGGAGCTGGGCTGCGTTAGTCCCTGCTGACACAAGCATGCATGTTCCTGCTATTTCCATTATCTGTGATGTGACCTTTACTTAGGAACTGGAGTGCTCAGATTTCCAGCAGGCACCATCAAGTACAACCTCACTTTAATGTCTGGGCATCTCAATTTTAATCTTGACAAATCTAGTCATTAAATTGATATATTATTGGATCTTATGTTTTCTGCATGCATGGGAAACTACCAGTGAGCAGGAGCTGCAATAGCTATCATAATACCCATTACTTAAATTCTTGGTTTATTTTCTGTACCTTAACATTTTCATTGAGTTAGACATACATGAATATTTCTTGAATGGGGAATTTCCAAGTGGCAAGATTACATTTTAAGTGAATGTGTTTTACTGTTTGCTCTGGAAGTGCTTGTATTGCTCCATCTGGGAGCACAGATTACACTGTGTGACCTACCTGTATAACCAGAGCTAATTAGAGCTACTCAAATAGTAAATGACAAACACACATTCAGATACTATAAGGGTAATGGCCACAATGCTAGAGAAATACAAATAGTACAAAATTTCTCCTAAAGCCTTAATGACAGTCAGATCCACCCAAGAACCAAAATAACTGATTGGGTACGTTCCATGCAGCTATCTGGTTCTTCTTAAAAATATTACCACTTTCACCATAATGGAAACAGTATTTTCTCTTTTTTATTTTTTAAACAGATCATCAGTTATATTCTAGAACTTTATTTCAAATTTCTTCAATGATGTCAGCCAGATCTTAAATCTCAGCTTATAACAATTATAGCTACTTCACTCTATATTTATGAACCACATTTGTTTCTCTTTTCTCAAGGCAGAATCATTCTAGGCTTTTGGAGGCTTATTTCTTTTCCACTGTGCTCCATCACATAATCTTTCTGTTGTTTAAAATATACATTTTATGGCTCTACTGAATCCCTCTTCAAGCTGAGATGCCCAAGCTGAATTGCTCTGTCTGTGTGAATTTCTATAGCTTGGCACTTTTAAATGTTATCCTGCATTTTTGTACAGTGAATTAAGAATCTGAAATTTGAACCTGTCATGTTTACCAAGTCATTTTCTGCCTACCATGTTAACTCCTGTTTAGCTCC
>VZTM01000408.1:2892-12936 GCA_013400555.1 Jacana jacana | reverse complement strand
TTGTGTGTTAAATACACTAAAGACTTGCTCTTGAAACACAATCAGATACAAAATCGCTAAGGTGAGTTTAGCCTTGGAGGCTCCTTCATTTTACCATGAGGTCCTGATATATAGACACAAATCTTTAAAATACATCCTCTCTAGTGGAAGTACCAGAAGTCTTTAAAGCTATTTTAGCAAAGAGGCTGAATAAAGCACTAAATCAAAGGCATTTTTATAACTTTCTGAATCATTAATTAACCTAGTCATATGCTCATGACTTTGGTAAGAGTGTGGGCATCTGGTGACTCAATTTGATGCATTGGTGGACAAGTGATCCAGTGGACAAGTCAGCAGAAAGACAACTCTGAAACTAAAGGCTGAGAAACTGAAAGTGAGGGAACAGAGGCATGCGTCCTTGGTAAAAGATTCCTAAGTCTTAGGATTCCTCATCGTTCTTCTAACCAAGGGTCACAAGCCACCTGCAACTACTAGCAACATGAAGAGAGTTCATTTAGTGAAGGCAGGTGAGGGGATTCTCATCTTTGCTGTCCTCCTCAGCTTCCCACCATAAAACTGCTAGTAGCTGTGACAAGAAGGTAGCAATATTCTTGTTGGTATCTAAAGTACTTAAAAACAAAACAGCTCTAATTAATACCTTTATAAGCATATTGCTGAGATTGCATGAAAATATTTAATACATTAAACCCTATTCTTTCCTTATTCTTCTTTGCAAGTTATTTTTAACAGTAAGACACGGTTAATGCCTTTGAATCTGCTGATCATCTGCTAAACAGCCAGGTTGTATGTCAGCATTGTTCACTTATTTGAAAAATACGTATTGCACTATTCTGCCCAACCCCCCCAGCACTCTGCAGGATGGGGTTTCACAACACAGCTACCTCTGCTCCATGCCAGTCTTCCCTCCCTAAAACTCCAAACTGTTTCTTTCACATATGGTGAGGTTATGGTCTTGCCTCTGCAAGCAGCTGACGACTGTATAATCAATCCACACGCATCTTCATTCGCTTTGTGCCTAAGCTTGTAGAAAATGCTCTTGTTTAAAAAAATTGTTAGGAATGCATTGCTTTCTTTGGTCAGAGCTCTGTTGTGCTTGAGGTTTTGTAGATAAGATTGGTTGCAAACTAGAGAGGAAAAAGTGGCAGTAAAGTATTGTGTCAGACAAATGTCACTATTTCAGTGCTCTTTTTGCTCACTAGTCTGAAATGTGGCATAACTAAAAGGAACAGGAGAGTAACAGAGAAGACTGACAGAGACAACAGGAGAGGGCTTGAGAGTGAAATTCTGTGGCCTTCCTGTGAATTCAGCCCATGTAGTTGCAAAGCATGTCCCTGGGTAGACCTACAGATGATAGCAGCCTCAATGAAAACCCTCCTGGAGCAAATACTTTAAATTTAAACTAGGAACTTGGTATCACTCGTAGCTTTAGCATGTGTTGATCAGCTGCTATAAATGCCACTTGGCTTCACAGACCTTACTGGGGAATTGAAAGGAAGGAGGAATCCCCTTTAGCCTAGGCTGGGGAACAAAGCCAGCTTCTCTCTTTTCTGTATCCTGACACTACATTGTGCTGTGCAGTGTACGGTTGCAGGCTAGGATGCCTCGTGAAGCTGGGCGTTGGGTGTGGTATTCTCCTCTCCACCTCTCGTGATGGTCTTAGCAAAGCATTTCTGGGGGAATTGCTGATCGTGTGCAAATGCAGCAAGAGCAGTTGTTTTTTGGATGTAAATTCTCACATTTATACTTGGGGACTCAGGTTAGCCACATCAGGTAAGAAAGAGATGCACATGCATGTTTTCTCCTCACACAAGTATTATGAGCATGAAAGATGTTCCCCACATCTCAGGGGGCAGGTAAAGTTTTCTTTTGGTGACTATGAAAAATGATGTATGATTTGTGGTAGCAAATGTGTTACTGCTATACCTTCCTTTGTCAAAAGCTACATACAATGTATTTCTCTTGACTCTTTTCTGTTGTATTTGCTATAGTCTCACTATGTGACTCCACTGTTGGCATGCACACTTTAAGTGCACTATCAGTACAACAATACCTCCCAGTCTGTAAAACTGTGAGCAATTAAAACTTCAGCTACCTCTTACAAAAGTAGGACTCCACCAGCCATGAAAATGTAACGTTACACGGTTACATGAGGTGGTAATTCCAAGGCATGCAATTTCAAAGGTAAGGTGTAAATCTCACAGTTCTATGTGACTTTATCATTGTTATCTAAAGCTGCTCTTTTGTCGACTCTGTCTTAACTCTAAAGCTTAACATTCACCGTTTCACTCTCCCAGAAGTTCTAAACCACAACTAAAATGGAGACCTCTCATCTAAGGAAAGAGGAACATCTGAGCTGTGAAGGATGCCCAGGAGCTCAGAAACTTACCCTACCTCACGGGGACAGCGTCTGTGTCCAGGTGAGTGTCCGGACTAGAACGAATCCTGCCTGTCCCCAGGAATAACTTCTATCAATTGTGCTTCCATTAAGCCTTCATTTACATGGACTTCTGCCACATCCTATTGTACAAGCAGCATTTTTTCCCCTCTGCTGATGGAATCTCTAAGCAAGCAATGCTCTTTTAATGAGTACCAATGACAGACCTAACTCAAAAAACCGAAATGCAATAGCCCCAATGTCAAAGAGCTTATGTTTTAAAATAATGCAAACTAAATGTTGGGCTTTCTGACAAAGTTGAGCACCTGCAATTGCTGTACGTAATTTCTGTTCAGCAAGACTAAAACTCCTGCTGTGTCTCCTTATCTCTAAGGCATTAAATCTTAAACTAGTGCTCAGTAAAGCAGCTGAAATGCCACTAATTTAAAAGAGCAGCAACTTCCACTTGATTTTGTCTCTCCTGTGGCTTGTTCCAAGAACAGAGATCAATAGCTGACCCTTTGACTTTGCACTTAAATGCAAGATAATTAAATTGTGTTATGCTGAAATGATGAAGTGATGAATTCTGGAAAGAGGAAATGTGTCTTAGCTACGCATCAATTCTAAACCACACTGAAGTATCAGACTCTTTTCAAAGAGGGAGACTCTAGGACTTAGCACTGTAGCCCATTAATTACTGTATTACTCTAATTTGTTCCACTCAGATCTATGAATGTAAGAAAGGAGGATGATTATTAAAACCTCTATAGTGAATAGAAAATAAATGAAAAAACCCCACTGTAAATAGATCCTCTAAACACAGCTGGGTATTTCTAAATGACAAAACTAAAAGATGAGGGATTTTTTTCCTTTTCCATTGGTCACTTATACTTTTGAATAAATACACTTCAAAAGAATACTGTTGTTGCAAACAAAAAATGTAAGTCGTAATCAACAAATCTGATCTATTGCATCCCCCCAGCAAAGGAATTTCAGCCTAGAATTCTTGCCTTGAGCCAAAAACTTGTTTAAGGGACTTTCCTCATTCCTCATGTACAAAGCTTGTGTCTTAAGCATAGGTCTTTTAAAACATAACGGAGAGTAGCATCAATGAAAGTATATTTTGTTCTTCTTTTGGGAGGATCTTGTGAAAGGGATTTTGTTCTCCTTTTTCTGTCATGTTGACAGGCCAAATTAAACCTTAGAAAGTGACAAGGAACTAGAGGACAGCTCTCCAAATATATGTAATAATAAACACAGTGCTTTAGTGAAATGAGTCCTGTTAAAACTTGAAAAGTAAAGTAATAGCATGGACCTTGATGAATAAACATGCTGGACTGAGATCTTGGTTAGGGATTTGCACTCTCGTGTTCCTCCTGTTCTAGCACGCCAGCAGGCCAATTTGTTGTCTGCTGCAAGCTGATGATTGCGGTTGCACCACTCACCCTCTGTTAGAGCAAATAAGGTGATTAATGAAAATGTTATGCAGACAGCAACTGAAGCCAAAAAAGAAAACTCCCAAGACTTGATTCTCCGCCCTCCAGGAGGGAAAAAAAATATCTTACCCACAGCTGACACAACTGAACCAACTGCATCTACAGGGAATGTGTAGTTAAGGTACCAACAGAAACACAAGGTTTCCATTACAAACTGCTGCCTGGATCTTTCCTGTGCTACCTCAGATTTGCTCACTCTGTTACCCAGCCCACTCTGCAAACTCAAACCAGCTCCAGATCAGACATCTGACTATTAGCAGCTCCATGGGACCTCTAAAGACTATTACACTCCTTGGCACCCTGTCCTTCTCCAGCCCACTCTTAGAGTGGAAAAGATTACATGCTCACTATAGGACACTTCCCACTCTTCTAATCTGTGCTACCTCTTCTTGAAACCCAGGATTACATCTCAACAGAGCAGACAGTCAAGCCATTCCTTCTCAGTGGTGTGGTCTTATACACAGAAATCATAGCATAGCAGAATTAACCAGTAGGTACTCATGGGTCAAATGGCAGGAACCATAGCCTTCAGTGTGGGGGACAGGTTATTCCTTTCTCTTCTAACAACCAAGGGTCTTCTCTCTCTACCTGTAAATGCTGTTTTCTAGTCTTTGTTGGAAAGTTCTAGTTAGCTTACACGATGGTCTTAAGTTTTAATTTATCTGAGTTTTGATCATTGTGGGAGGTAGGAACTTAAAAGTTACATCAAAATCTAACCTGAAGATGCTTGTATTGCAAGAACATTTGAAAAAAACCTCAAACATCACAAACCATCCCTGTCTGTGCGATGAACATGGAAAAGACCTCTGCATAGGTTTAAACTGCTTTCAGTGTTCCTGATCTCTGGCAGAATAATTGAAATGTTTTAAGCAGGAGAGCAATTAAAAAGGTAATGGTCAATTACAGTCATTTGGTGTGAACTGTGGGTGAATTCATGCCAAAATTGTGAAACTTCGGCTCCAGGAGCTTTATCCAGCACTTGTGTGAGCAACTGCAAAAAAGGAATCACATGACCACATGAATCAGTCTTTTCTCTGTTGACATATCGATGATTTTTTTTATTATTCTATTCTACTAAAAGCAGAAAAGTGCTTGTTAGAAGCAAAGCTTATCAAATTAATGAAAGGCTGTCCTGCTATGCAAAGTAACAGACTAAAGGATTGTTCATCTAACCTGAAACCTGTACTTTATTTATCTGAATTCTGGAAGATGTTGAATGTCATCTGTCTCTAACTGAAGTCCACATACTCTGGCACGAATAGACATTGCGGGTAAGTTCTGACATTTTACGTGCACAGCATCTCCCAGGATTTGGGGGCGAGATGAGATTTCATTTTGCTAGAAGCCAAGCAAACAGAAGTTAGTAAAGTTGCCTTTGGCTGTAACTGTGAAATTTCTCTTTGTGAACTTTTGAACTGTTTAATCAACAACCTCACAGTAACACAGCATACATGAAAGTCAGGACCTTCTTAGCATTTTTAAGTACAGCTAAAGCTGTAAAGCCGAGTGGAAAATATGATACTGGAGTTTATTGAAACTGTATGAAGGAGACAGGGAGTGGGAATTTCCTTTTATTTTTATTCTCATTCTGGATGGATCGTTGTGCCAGAGAGCAAGGTGGTGCTGATGTAGTTTATGAGCAGCATCAGCCAGTGACCATATGAAGCAATCAGCTTCAGGGGTCAGGCAGCCCTGGAAAGTAGTTTCACAGCCTTACAATCAAACACTAAGTCTGTTGCTTGACACCAGGCAGCTATCATTCAAGGTATGCATAAACCTGTTGCCTATACTTCAAAAAATCTTCTGCCCAGATTCTAAAGACACGCTTCCTGTTTAAACCAGGATTCAGGCTTTTGTTTTTAATAAAGGAAACAGATTCTATGATAACAAGTACTCATATTCTAATGTGCTTACTTGTGAGCAGGTCAGCTTTTTAGAAAAGACAATATTTTCAGTTCAACATTCATCTCTTGCAAGTCTCATTTATGTTCTGTTCTGGCAGTGCCTTCCCTGTTTATTTTGCATCTCCCCATCTAGCAGTCTCCTTCAACCACAGCTGTATGAAGAGCATCAGTTACCTGCTCCATTCTAGTTTCAGCTTGTTCTTCTGTTTTTCCTACGTGTTAATTCTTTAAAACTATCAGTGTGTGTAAGGATACAGACACCTAGGCCTCTCTCTCACATATAACCAGAAACTAAATAAGAGGTTGTCTTTTTATTTTGGTAGTCTGTTTTAATCACTGGAGTGATCTCCAACCAGTTCTCTGAAAAATCAGGCTCCTATCCAACATCTCAAGTTGTTTCTGAAAGCATGCGTTACAAACCTTGGCCATATTCTATACAAACCCAAAATAAATGGATGTTAATTAGTTGTTGCAATGAGATTCCCTTAGCATCACTCCTTAGAGAGACTTGCCAATCAAGTTCTACCTAAGCCTGCAAGACTTCATCAAAAAGTCACATGGAGGGAGGTACATCATGTGACAGAAGAGAGATTGTTTTCTTAGACTGTAACAGAGGGGCATGGCTGCTAGGACACCATTTCACCCACAGTATAACACACCCCCCATGCAGGTCAGCTCCTGCGATCTCTCTGTGGTTTATGACCATTTTGCAGGACAGCTGGTTGCAGGGTCACTAGGGAGAGTTCTCGCCAGCTGTGTCTGATGTGTGGGATCATGGTGTAGGAGAGAGGCCATGGTGAGTGCTGGAAATGAAGTAGTAGTTGTGGAGGAGTACAAGTCAGGAGCCAATTATTTAAGTATTACTCTGGATGTGAAACATGACTGCAAAGCTAAGAACTTAAGTAGAACACAGACATATTTCAGAGATAGCTCTGTCAAGGGCATTTTGGTGTATAGAACTTTGAAAACATCCCTCTGTTTTTGTAGCAACTATCTCATCATGTACTTACATACAGAAATCAACTGGATTCCTTTTTACAAAAGGAAATATTACTTTCAATACTTTCCTTTTCCAAAGCAGTACTGAAAGAAACATCTTTACTCTTTTGAAATCTACCAAATTATACTTATATCCAAGTGTGGTCTCTTTATCGACTTTATGTCTTTATCAACTATAACTGTTTTCCCTTGCATGTGGTGCCTATCATTGCTTGCCTTTACACACAGTTTAGCTTTAAAACCAGTTATGCCTCACTACAGAATGTGGTTTATATGTATGAATCATGCTAAAAGGTCTGCCCAGCAGCCACCATTTTCTCTGTAAGTACTTTAAAACCCTCTTGCTATGCAAACCATTTTACTGTGTGAGTGATTCCTCAGCTGAGATTCTGAATTCTGTGGGTCATACATATGCAAAAATGCAGTTGCTGCAAAGGTAGACAAGTTGTAGTAGCCGATCATTGCTTGCCCTTATACAACAGTCTAGCATTAAAACCAGTTATGTCTTCTTACAGAATGTGGTTTATACGTATGAATCATGCTAAAAGGGCTGCCCAGCTGTCACCACTTTCTCTGTAAGTACTTTGAAAGCCTCTTGACATGCAAACCATTTTACTGTGTGAGTGATTCCTCAGCTGAGATTCTGAATTCTGTGGGTCATACATATGTAAAAATGCAGTTGCTGCAAAGGTAGACAAGTTGTAGTCAAACAAAACATAAATTACTAGCGCCTCAGGCACATTTACTCATACTCTTCTACATTTCTTTGTTTAAGAGCCTGCTCCTTTGGGTGAGGAAAGGAAACATGTTGGCCTTTGGCTTTTTGAGATTGTGCACCTGTTTTTTGTGTATGCTGGAAACTATTTGACCATGCTTTGCATGCCCAGAGCAGACAGGTAATGAAATACTCTGCAAAATACAGCATTTCTACTGTGGCCAAAGATTTTTCAGAAGAAGCGTCCTGTGATAGAAAAGTTCTGTGAAATATAATAGGAAATGCACATTATTTTAAAATACTGTGAAATTGTAAAAGATATCCCTGCCATGTGATTCTGCAGGTTAGCTCCAGAACCCTCTGCACAGGACATAATTTTTACTTTAAAAAAAAGATAATAGATGTTCCCAGCTGTCCACATTTCCACTTAGCCTCTTGGTCAATCTAGTGCTAAATCTGGGAACTACAAACCATTTGAACCTGACTTCCTGCCCATGTTCCTAGCTCCTGCTGAGCACAACTCTGGCAGCCATGTGGGGTCTTGGGCTGGGATTCAGGAATTGCTGGGATTCAGCATGCAGAGCTGCAAGGTTCATAAACTTGAGTAATCGAGAGGTTCTGTTACAACAGACTGACTGTAAATAAACCCAAGAAATCAGGAATTGCAACTTCATGAGTTATGTTGTATCCTGACTTCGCTTCGCAGAACTGAGATGATCCTACTGTTGCTGTCACAGCTTGACAGTGCCAAAGAGGACAGTTTGTGCATCATGTCTTTTGTAGGAATAATATAGTACTTTGATCTTGAATTTCTGCCAAGCCTTTGAAACTTGTTTCTACTTTCTTTTAGAAAGAAAAGGTTTACAGCTTACGTTTAGGATTGTAACTCTTTGTGAATAATGGGCAAATAAGAGACAGTCTTAGGAAAAATTACATATTATTACAAGGCACACAAACAGGTGATTACCATTTTTTGCAGAAGATGCATAATCTCAGCACTGTAAAGTTACATACACAATGCTGTCTGCATGCTCATAGATGCGTATTTATAAATCACCTTTTCAGTCTAAGTCCTCTGTTACTCTCTTACAAGGCTATAAATGCTGTTTATAGTGAGAATGAATATGGAGAATATTTATTATGAGAGAGAATTTATATGGAGAATAAATTCACCACTCTGGGTGAGACAGGTAGGGCCTGTTCCCATCCCTTAACATATGGGAGAAGGAACTGGATAAAAGGAATGTCCACACAGAAAGTAACACAAAAGCTGGAAGGATCAGAGTTGATCATTCATTGACTAATGCTGTATCAGTCGAGTTCTGTACTCAACTGTACAGAAGCTGGTAAGGAGTTGCAACTGTGTTTTAAAATCAGAATAGTCAAACACAAGCTTGACTTAAGAACTTAGGACCATTTATGTATATATTTATAAACTAGATATTAAAAAGCCCAAAGGTTGTCCATTTTACAAGTGAAAAACAGTTGTGCAGTGAAGTTACTGTTGTTCTTACTGTATTTGTCCTTGAAACTGAAACGAATGCACCCAAATGAAAAGCATGCTCACACAATCACTTCTGTAGAAGGGGAATACCACAGAACTTAGAGAGCACCCATGAGAATGTTACAGCCTCTTTTCAACTACTTAGTTGAGAAAACAGTTACGTGCTAACTTGGATTTCTTTGCAAATGAGAACGGAGCTCAGTTCCTCCAAAGCATACAAACTGAAAATGTATCAAGTGTACCAATCACGTCAGTTCCTTGTCCTTCTGTGTGGGATTAATCTAAACATGTAAAAAAGCAATTTTCATGCTAACACCAGAAAAATGTAGCCTATGCCAAATCAGTTTGAGTCGCTTGCTAACAACAGTGGTCATCAGTGGTCATATCCAGTTTACAGTGCATACGTACAGTACAGAAAATGCAAAGTGTCACTTGGATGTTTCCAAGGGTGTGCTGTACACAAGACCAGAGTTGGCTCATGGAAAGAAACTTTAAGCAAATATATGCACAGAAGTTCAGGTGTCATATGCTTTTCCAAAAAAAAATTAATCTAAATCAGTCTAAAATTAGTCAAAAGAATTAGACAAGCACAAAGTATTGATGATATCCTCAGAAAGTACAGCTGCTTTTCCAAGAATCATTACAAAAGCAAAGCACTAATGAGACAGCAATCTCTCAGACCTTTTTTGTAACCTATTAGATTCTTAATGACATAAAATAAACTTTCATAGTTTTTGCCTTAGTGACAAAAAATAGTGATTTCTACATTCAAAATGATGGGGAAGAGAAAAGGAAGTATCAAGTCAAAGGTGTAAGTTTAAAATAGTGTATTATTATAGAGATTAGTTTGATTTTATAAGGTCAGTGATATCATTTTCCCCAGAGGCAACACTGCTCAAAAAAAATCACATGCAGAATTGCAGAGGGAACAAGTGAGGTCCACATGGCTTTTCACCAGTAAGCAACGTTAGCAAAAAAAAAAAGTCTCTAAAACTGAGTAGCCCTTCACCACCTATGATCTTATGGTATGAACTGGATGAGAGCTTACACTG
>VZTM01000407.1:17131-28924 GCA_013400555.1 Jacana jacana | reverse complement strand
TATATTTAAAAAAAAAAGAAAAAAGAAGAGGATTTTCAAAATCTTTGTTCAGTGTGCAGAAAACATGGTTGGTGACAAGCATAAAACTAGAGTGAAATCATTACAAAAAAAAGTTAAAGCATCAAGCAGTAAGTATTTACAAATTACATATGTGGTTGGAAAGTGTTTGCTGAATCTTTGTAATAGTTTTAAGCAAATAAATATTAAAATCTGCTTTTGGTAATCCATAAATATGAACCAGTCAGACTTTCTATATGTGTTGCAATCTGCATCTAAGAACCAGCTGGAAAATACAACATAGGAATGGCATTCACAGGCAAATTCTTCACCAAATTCAAAATGCTTAATTGGGGATATCAGATATAGGGGTTAGAAGTATATTCACCTAGTCCAACACAGAGTGGCTGTTTCTTTGGATTGCCACAACATTATGTGTTAAACCAGCATCTGTTTTCCATTAGGCAGCTCATCCTGTCATGGTAGTTTTCCTTAACAAGAAAGTTCTTACTAACTGAATTTTCAAGATAGTTTGTAGCTTTGCAACTTTGGGGCTTCCATTAGCTTTAGGCACACTGATAAAACTATATTCATCTAAGACTAGTGTGCTAGTGTGCTTAAAGTGATCTTATAGAATACAATAGTATTTTGCTTAAATTTCAATATGAGAATGTTGTTACAGAAAGATATTTCATGCGGCAGTTATGTACTGAAAAACTGCAACCTTTATTTATAAAAACCATTTTATATATGGTTAATTTTACTCACTGGAAGTATTTGGATCTTCATTGAAGCATTTCTTACATTTACCTCTTTTAGGCCCTGTAAGGTATTCTCAAGATGGTTAAAGTCAGATAACTATATTAGACTTTATTTTCTTGTTATAAATTAAAAACATGAAAATGGTGACCATTTAGAGCAAGTGCTTCTTGAGAGCTAGTTCTATTTTGTCCTCTAAACCATGCTTTCCAAATACCATATTAGTACCATCTATATTCTCACACTGTCACAAACCTACGTTCAAGATGCCAATATTTTGTTCCTGTCCTTCCTGCTAAGAACAGGTTTGTTTTGTTTGTTTGCCTTAAGACTACATTATGCTATAAGAACATATACAGTAGTAATGTTACAGATAGCTGAGATATGATAATGTTCAAGTGAAATGCAATATCATCTGTATATTCAAAACACTGATAACATTTGTAGATTTTGTTAATGATGTCACAACTCTAGTGTAGCAAAGCAAGCCAGAAAGTTTAAGGGCATGTATCTTCTCATTTTATCAGAAGGCCTGTGAAAAGTCATTCAAAACCACTGTTTTTTTAATGTGTACTGATTTTGCTGATTTAAAAAAAAATGCAGAAAATGATGTATTTTACTCATAATAGTGATTTACTAAACTACTACGCAATAAGCTCCAAAATTCTACAAAATTTTTAGTAGGAACAGCTGGCCAAAAAGCATTTCTACATGTATTGCTGCCACTTCTTTTCGCTTCTCTGGGTTTTAAATAGATAGATATGTGGACTATTGGTCCACAAAGATGAATACACTTGAAGACCTCCCTTGTGGAAGGGTCCAGCCTGCATATAGGACCCTCAGTTCCCCTGAGAAGGGAACCACCTATAACTAGTGCCCTCCTCTTGCTTGTCCCAGAGACAGTCTTAATACAGGGAGTTGGCTGCTTCAGCAGCTCCCTGGGTAAGCTGTTATCAGTATCTCTAATCCCCTCAATCTCTGTCTCCAAAGGCTCCTATCTGTTCTATATGAGCACCGGGGTAGGCACAAGAGGTCTGGAGGGGACTCAACTGCTGCCCCAAGTAGGTACCTGCTTCCATCGCCTGCCCCCCCTATTTCTCTCCTAGTTCTCCTTCTGGCTGGTGGCAAAAGGGCAGGAAATCCTCTACCTCTCGTGGAGCCTCCCTCCTCTCCCTTTTCCCTAAGGATGGCAGGGTGTGGCTCCACAAACCAATTTCCTTTTCACATTCCCGAATGGTCATCAGTCTTTCAATTTTCTCTTTAAGCTCAGCCACCAGGCTGAGCAGATCATGTACCTGCTCACAGCGGCTCTGTCTTTGCTGTCCTCCTGCAAGACTGACAGATATTCCATGCAGCCCATCACCTGGACAGCAGCATGTCTCTGCAGCAGGTCAGTTTGGGTTGCTTTATTCCTTTTGACTGTAGCTACAGACCAAGTGGAGACCATCTTGGATGTTTTTCTTCTAGCCTGCCTGCTCTTCCCTTGCATTCACCTGTCATGTGCCACACTCTGGAAAGGTTAGTTGCTGCCACCTCCTGGGGCTGTGAGTGCGGGGTCACTGAACTGGGAAACCCCTCTGTACAGCGCCATCCAACCCCCACCTCGGGGTTACCTCAGTTCTTGCCTCTGCTGCCGCCTCACTTTTAAAAGTAACAGTGACCCAGTATCTCAGTATTACCATTTTACAAAGACTCTGTGGGCTAATTACAAATTATTGAAAAATTTTAAACAATAGACAAGTTATCTTTGAAATTATTCTGTGAGCTTCAACTGACAGTTAATTGAAGTGTCATGAATTTATCTGTGATAATTTAAGGTCTCATTGTATGTCTCTCATACTCTGAAGAAAGAGAGCAACTCCCAGCTCACTTACAGTAAGCTAGACCCCACTTCTCTTCACAGGACTTTATTTCCCAAGGTAATCAGACCTGGAAGTCTTAGTGCTACAGTTCCATGGTGCTGTTCTGTACCGTTTTTCCAAACCTTTGTGTTAATACATAGTTTTTAAACCAGTGATAGCAGTAGTTAAGTTTGATGGATTAGGCTGCAAGACCACATTCATTAAATGACTAGTAAATGCTAATTAAAGTCTAGCTAACTAAGTTTCTTTTCCATATCTCTTGAAATCTTCAACAGCAAAGAAGCTTTCTGAATGTCTGTCTTCCTCTCAACTGGCAAATAATTTACTAAACCACTAAGACCCCAAGCTTCCCTTGGTGGAAAAAAACCCCTGTATTAGCAATCAAATAGCTTTTCAAATGTTGGGTTTTTCAAAGATGTTTGTAACCAGTTGCTTCCAGAAAGAATATATACTTGAACTAGCTTAACTGAAAATTAGAAATGTTCAATTCTTCTTTTTCTGCATCTATATTAATTAAGCATCACTGGGGAAATAAAAAATAAATTTAATGAACTTTTTTTCCTGGTTTTACTTTTTATTTAGTTTGTGATAAAAGTTTAGCAATAAAAACAGCGTAATGATGAAATATACTTCAAAGGACAAAAAAAGCAATTGCAAATATCCCCTCTTCATAACTTAACCAAGTATAAGCAGAGAAATAAATTTTAGTTATTATTTGTAGTGGCATCTAAATATCCCAAATGAAATTAAGTTCTCCCTGTAACAAATATATACAGTCAGAACAAAAGAAAGTCTCTGGCCAGAACAGATTTTCTGTTTAAATAGAGAGTAGAGAGCTCTTCGCAGAGCTCAGCATGGGGAAAAACACCCATCCTATTCTGACAAATGACATGTGCATCCGTATACATTTCTAACCCTATATGGAGACATACTGCAGGCAACAATTTCAATTGAACATACCATGTCAGAAATATTTTGCTGTCTTGGAACTGCTGAGCATATAGCTTAAATCATCTGTCTAAGCTTACGCAATATAAAAATAATAAATTCCAGATCGCCTGAACAGCTCTTCCTAATTTAAATAATTTTTCTCCAAATATATAACTTCTGTTTAACTATATATTGTAGACATAAATTCCTAAGCCAAATTCTTCTCACTGTAAATGAAGCAGAGATTAATGTCTTCCTTTATTCTTCTGCATTTTAGAAATATGTATAATTTCTTTGACAGTGTCCTCAAAAAATGAAAAATGAAACACTTGTTCCCTTACAGATTTTTTTTCATGAACATGAAATATAAAGATTTTAAGAACCATGTTTTACATTGAATATTTTACACCTAAGTTCTTTGGAATTGATCCCTTGTGCAGTATAGGAAGATTTTCTCTGTCTCTGATTATGATCTGAAACAAAGAAACTGCACTCAATAGTCAATGTGACTATTAAGCAGTGTTTTTCTTACCTACAATGACTCCTCAATGCCAGTAAATTACTTGCTGGATTATGGGGGATTTGAAGTAGAATTCTTTATAGGATGATTCTTTGCTTCCAGGTTTTCCTTCAGTCAGCTCAATGGCTTCTAAACTGCAGCAGACCCCATGGAGCCTTCTTTGGTGCCCATGAGGAATGTCAGCCAACTCTGGCCACCTGCTGTTTGTGGAAGACTGTGCTTTAACGGAAGCTTTTAGATCCTTCTGCAACTTTCCTTTTTTACCAGCTGTATGGCCAAATATCTCTGTCTGAACTTCAGACATTTGACTCCCTCATTTTAACTGACAGACAGTGTAAGTCAGAGTCAGAAATTTCTCTGCTTTGAACAGATAAATTTGCCAGTGGAGAAAAAATGTATTTTCCTTCCTTGTATTTTCTTTCAGGGATATCAAATGACCCAGAACTTCCTTAAAAGGAATGAACATTTATGTCATGCACAGTTGAGGAAAAATACCCAAAACAGATTTCATCTGGTAAGTGGATAATTTCTGGTAAAGGACTGAAAGAACCAAGTTAATTTATCTTCCAAAAGACAATACACAGTATGTATGCTCAGTACAGAAGTTGGTAGACTATGAAGAACTAATATATGTCCCTCTTTTGACTCCTGATAGAAAACCCATTTTTTATTTTAAAGTTTCAGTGAACTATGGTAGAGTTATTATGGACAACATCTGCTTTATGTTTGTTCTCTTTTGATTTTGAGTAGAGATATTTGCAGTATCTCTAGGAAAGCTATTGTTTGAACAAACAGGGTTTTTTTTTGGTTTTTTTTTTTTTTTTTGTGTTTTTTTTTTTTTTTTTGTGGTTATTCCTGTATATATGACTCTGAGAAAGATGTTACAATGTTATGAGTCATCTCATAGTAACACTGGTCTTGAGAAAACCAGACTATTTGTGGAACAGGCAAGAGTGAATGTTTGTGTGGACTTCCCCAGAATGCTTCTGACTAGTATTTCCAAAGGGCTCTTCAGATATTAGGATAAGTCCAGTTTTAACAGGTCAAACTTCTATTTCCTGTGAGACTTCTGTGGAAAAACCCCAATGTATGAATGGTACCATCTAGACAGAAACTTCAAGAATCTCTGGCTAGTACTGTGTAAGTATCTCGTTCTGGATAAACTAATTTAGATGTAAGAAGTGGTACAGATGAAGTGGTGGCTAAGTTAAATTGCTTCTTTCAAGAAACACCAAGGCAAGTAGAAGAGAAGAAGGATACATATCTCTGTGGCCATTACCTCATATGAGATAAGACTGTGTGTGAATGTACTTGATTAACCTCTTAAATAAAGGATTTGTTTCCTATCTTTTCTTGCTACATTTATGCAATCTGATTTTGAGGTGGTGAGGAGTATAGTTAATTGTGAGACCTGACCCTGGGATTTGATTCCCTTTGCTAGCAGTGCAAAAACTCATCTTTTGTGGGAGAGATTTTGCCTAAGTACTGGTGAGCCTTTGAGTTTCATACTTTAGTTTCCCATTCTTCCATTTAATGTAAAAATAATAAGAAAACACTTATGTATAAGCCAATTATTTAGTTTACTCCAAATCAGTTACATTTGATGAAGTCTCTTGTTTTCAATGACCTTCATTTTCTTAAACTTCCATGGTTTATCAAAATAAAATAGCATCAGCATTGTTGTTGTCATGAATTGTCTGGTAAATAAATGTTGGCAATCATATCTAATATTGGGTCATATTATTGTTCAAAACATTTCCTCTCAGGTTTCATCTTAGAATAAAAAATACACAATTTTCAGTCATATGGATGATCAATACATGCATGTCTTGCTATGGCTGTATTTCAAAATAATTATGGCCCAATTCTATCTTAACATTAGCCTTTTATTTTTTTTTCCTTCTGAAAATAAATCTATTATTCCATATTTGTGTTTCATTTATTACTTTATAATTTGATCTGATGACTGATTTATGATTTATTACTTGATGATACCTTGCAACAATATTTCTATCTGGTTTATTACCCAGAATTCTGTTCTTAGTATTTACAAATATCACTTACTTTTTTTAATAATCACTATATCCTATTTTCCAGCTGGCTTGAAAGACCATTTTATTACCAACGATATCACCTGCTTCACTACAGACACAGAAATGAGATATTTGTTCATCTTCATTACCTTTGCAGACATTTTAGAGAACTATCCTGCATTTCAGAGAATTATCCAGCTATGACTGTCTTCTGCAGTATTTCACTTTCACCCTTTATTGCTTCTGTTGGGAATCTGACAGTAAAGTTTGTTCTTGGTGGATTTCTTTCCATTCTTATGATTTTCTCTTCCATTTTCACTTTCAGCTGTACATGTTGGATTTTATACTGTCACCTGGCATATCTCTGTATACCTAGATGTCTTTTGTTGTGAGACAGTTCTAAAATGTCTCAAAATGACTCACATTTGAACACTGGCATCTACCTGAGAACACTCATTCATGTGATCCTTAACATAATAGATAGTACTGTCTTCATGGCTGGAAGAATCATAGAGTAATAGAATGTTTAGAGTTGGAAGGGACCTTGAAGATCATCAACTTCCAACCCCCCCTGACATGGGTAGAGACACCTCCCACTAGAGCAGGTTGCTCAAAGCCCCATCCAGCCTGGTCTTAAACCTCTCCAGGGATGGGGCATTCACAACCTCCCTGGGCAACCTGTTCCAGTGCCTCACCACCCTCACAGGAAAGAATTTCTTTCTAGTATCTAATCTAAATCTCCCCTCTTCGAATTTAAAGCTGTTACCCCTTGTCCTGTCACTACACTTCCTGACAAAGAGTCCCACTCCTGCTGTCTTGTATATAAAATAAGAAATAGCCCAACTCACCTGTATTTAGGCTGTTTAAATAAATTTGTTATTACACTGAAGTATTGCTCAATCTGTCTCTGTATTAATGCCACTGTTGCTTCTCTAGCAATGAGAAAGTAAATATTAATTGTGCTGATAGTAAAAAAAAGTCTATACTTTGCAGAATTGTCTTATTACAACTTTGCAAATTAATTCAGCAGCGAAAAAGATATAAAGTCCATATGACAATACAGCTGCTAGTAAATTTTAGGGAACATTTGAAACACAGAAATCTTTGACATTCCCAGTAGATTTTCAGAATGTAGCAGGCTTGGACAGTCATGTAGTTTTTGCAAATACAGTGTTTAATAGCATTGATATTTTAGGTGGAATTTGTCTGCAGGCTTCATATGGAAGGCATTCTCATCAGAATGCTATCTTTTTTTTCCCCAAAGACATACTAATATAAGTAATACAATTTATTTTCAGAAGTTTGCACTGTTTTGTTTTGTTTGTTCGTTTTGATTTGATTTTGGTTTTGTCAAATAAATTAAACTAGAACTACTGCAAGCTTTTAACTAAATTCACCCTGTGGCAAACATACTTCTGCAATCTGGTAGTTGACTCAACTTCATTTTGTTTAGGGTTGAATAAGACATTTTTAGCACTTTGCATTCCTTCTGGAATTGTTGGTATTTATCTCATTGTCAAAACGATTACATAGCTTTATAGATCTGTCATTCAGTCCTAATTCTTTGGAAAGTCTGAGAACAGAGCATACTGTGAGTTTCTTTAAGAAACAGTAGTGTTTATATTAAGACATGATGTCCAATTATCCTGACTAGATTAAGGCAATTTATGTTAAAATAGCAAAATATAGTATAGCACTCCAGTTGCATTACTTTACTTTTAAATTTCTGTGAATGTAGAGGCTTTGATCTTCAGCTTCCCATACTCTTGAAACTTAGGTGCTTAAATTAAGATTTCTAGTTTAATAAATGACTTTCCTGTTATTATTTCTCTGAAATAGTCATTATTCTGTAGGTTTTCCATAGTATTCTCTTTAAAATTTCATTCTTTATCTACAAAAATCATCATGTGCATAAGTTTTCTAAATAGCACTGTACCACAAGAAATTGCCCTGTCATATGAGTTTTTTGATGCTTTCTTTGCTTATCTATTGTATTGTGGCATTTAACTGTAAATTTTCTTATTTGTTATCATAAAACCTGGTATGCTTCTGTTGGGTACCTATTAATTTCCGGCTAATGAATGGGGTCAACAGCATTCAGTCAAAACTAAAAAGAGATCAATGTAATGAAGAAGTCTAATTGACTGAAAAATAACAACTACTCCATGCAACTGGGTGAGATTACACAGATTCAGTCTTTCATTAGTAAATAAAAGGACATCGCTGAAATCCAGGAAAAGCTGCACCTCTATTTCCCTGCATTGCCTTTTCCTGCAGAAATAGAAATGAGAGCTCTACATGGAAGAGGTCAAGGACTCATTAAACTGCAGAAGGAAAGAGCTCCCTGAGAGCTCTTAGGGAGCAACCTTCTAAACCTTGGGTTTCAACTTGAATGTTGTTGTCCATGAAGGTAGAGACCTAAACTGACTACAGTGACAAAAATTGGGCAGGTGTGGAGGAATAAGGAGTCTGATCAAAGGAAATACTGTTTAGTACCACTATAAACAAACAAACAAACAAACAAACAAACAAAAAAACCTTCTGTAGGTGCTTATGTCTTCTAGAGACTGAAGAGAATCCATATGTCAATGCAGCAGTATACTGCTCTTCAAAGCACCTAACATGGGAGACAATTTTATCTGCACTAGAAAGGGAAACTTAAAGAGGACTGGCAGGAGTAGCATTTCCACAGAGACTACATGTCAACTATTAAATGCACCACTGGTTTAAAATTAAAGACTATATTGTCCTGTATCAATAAATTGATATATATGTCAGGAACCCCATTCATCAAAGATACTGCAAAAATGATACAATGTCTTTCAAACTATTAAAACCGAGGGCTAGAACAAAAATGAACACAAAAAGTAATGACAGAAGTGATGTAAAGAATAGAAAATTCAGGAAAGGAGCATTAAAATGATTCAGAGGATAGAAAAAAACACTAAGATTGATGGAACTTAATGAAGAAAGTTAATGGATACAGATTAATGATTAAAGCATGTGCAGTCAGAATATTGTAAGAAAACATTAGGAGTAATTCCTCTGACCATTGGTGACACTACTTGGTTTTGGTAATAATATGTAGAAAAAAATGTATGAAGTGTGAAGGGAATGGAGTCAAGGCACCCTGAGTGAGAAGATACTGTATTCCTATCTTTAAAATATCGATTAATGCAACTGCTTTACATTCAGTGTATATCAGTTGGTTTTTATAAGTTTTAAGGAAGTTTTCCTTAATTCTAACAGATAAAATAACATATAGATAAATAAGAGCAATTACATACTTAAAATTTAGCTAAATAGAAAAGTAAAGTTAATGAAAAATTGTTATAAAATATAGCAGAACTGAAGCTTTTCTAAATAAGGATGTGTTTTGACTAGAAGATAAATGCGTCTCTTCAGTATAGAAAGACAGGAGACCTTAAATGTGGAGTAATGTAACACTAATGGATGTGTGCTAAGGATCTGAAATCTTGATTTGATCAAGAAACTTGAAACAAGAAACATGAGTGTTTTGAATGCATACAAGTTAACCATCAGAACAACGTCTGTGAAGGAAAAAAAGATCTCATTTATTCTCAATTTCAGGAGAAAACAACTTGCAAGGCTACAAATGTGTGAAATGGAGCTTACATCATACTTTAAAATTTACTTAATGTAAAAGGAAGTAAACAGCTGATACACTTCAGATACCGAAGTATGAAAACACATATTTCACATTAATAGAGCTTTATGTGTTTAAAAAAACCCAAAACAAAACCAAAAACAAACAACCACCAAGTGAGAAAGCATTAGACTAATACTGAGTAGGAAGGGACAGGTAAAACCAGTATGCTCTGATAACAGAAATGGAATGTGGCAGTTACTTATTCACACACACATGTACAGTGTGATTTTCTTTTCTTTTCCTATGTTGCTTCACTAAGTCTCTTAAATTCATCCTGGTATCACTTCTAGAAGCAATAGATGTTGTCATCAGTCCTCTATGTATTATTCAGGCAAAATGAAAAGCTAAAATTATAAGCAATTTGTTCATACCTTTTGGGAAATAAAGGAAATGAATGTAAATAGGCATTTTAAATGAGTTTCTGTCCTGTCTGACCTATGCAAAATACTCTTACTTAATAATACCAACAGTGCTGATTATCAAATAAATTAGCTTTGTCCAAATACAGTTCCACAGTTTTCATTTCCGTGTTATGGATATAAGATTCATTGTTAGTAGTAACTGGTCTTGGGCAAATATATACCATATCAAGGCAGCATTCTTGCCTTGACCTGTTTACAGTCTAAGACCTACATGCTGGAAACACTTATGCAGGAGATTAGCTTCAAACTTTTGAGGAATCCCATTGTTCATCTGATTCTCAATGTAATAAAACACATTTATGCTTACAAGATAAGGGTCGGCATAAACAAGACAGATAAAGACCAAGGGGCAAGTGGTGTTTTCCTCCTCATATAAAGAGGGAGCTGAGAAACCATGCAAGGTATCAGGTTAAGGTTTTGGGAAAATCATATTTCCAATAATTTTCAGAAATCAGAACTGGAATCCCAATGAAATCAGTGCACGTAATGGCCTGTATGGAGTTTGTGTACTCAGCCTTCCTTTTCCAGGAAGAGGCAGAAAAAATACTATGTTCTGGCTCTAATACACAGGTGGGAGACCTCATCACCAAGTACCTGGAATCCAAGGGACTCAGAAGACTTCTAGCTATGGCAATACAAAAATATCCTGGGGTAGCTAAGGAAAGAAACTGAGTCACAGTTTCACCAAAGTGCCTCTCTTTTCTTTGTGTCCTTATGTTTAGATACTGACATATGTCTGTTCAGTGACTGTCTTCAGCTGTGGAATTCTACAGGCAGTACAATACACATACTAAAATTAATAGTTCTTTTTTTTTTTCTTTCTGTGAGGAATCCGATTCAGACAGCAGAAATCAAATGCAGAAAGTTTTAGAAAAAAAGATATGATTTTTTACTTAAAGACTAGTTTTCTTTTCAGAAAAGATTAAAATATACTTTCCATCCTATCACAGACAAGGAGCAGTAGCAGGAAGTGAAAAAAAAAAAAGTCTCTTAATGTCTGCTTTAATTGTCTCTAGGGAAGGTAGAAGGAAGACTGCTACAAATTAGAGGTAGTTTGGTCTTGGAAAAAATCTCTTCTGGCAGCACAACTTGATAGTAGGAGCTGTGATTATGGTGGGCTCATGTTTCTTGCAATTACTTAATAGAAACTGTGGGTGCAATGTTTTTAAAGTTAATACAGCTCTGAATGAAACCAAGTAGGATCAAATGTCCAAGCAGAAGTGCACTGAGGTCTGGATTCCACCTCAGCCGTAGTGCCCTACTATTGACTTGCTTCAGAGTTTTAGAAGCACTCAGAAGGCAGAAAGACTGCTGGCAAAAGCCCTAGGTGGAAATTAGGCCATCTGGGACTGCACCACAGACTGCAGATGACTGCATCACAGCTGGTGATTAATTCACTGTCAAAAACCAGTGTCAAACTGAAAAAAAAAGCAGAAGCTTCCTGCCAAAGGAGAAAGAGTACAAAAGAAAAAATACTTTCCTTCATCATATGTATGTAAGGAATATCACTCACTGGGAGAAATACTAGTCGGGGCATAATTTTGGTGCATTATGTCTATAAGGAAGTTTGTTAACTTCATCATTGCAGATGTTGTCATAC
>VZTM01000405.1:1029-12718 GCA_013400555.1 Jacana jacana | reverse complement strand
TTAAGAACATCTTTTAAAGCTATTAAAAACTTTGTTTCAATAGCTAGAAGCTTCTTTCCAAACTTGTTAAAAGATATTCAGAATTTCTCTCTTTGTTCCCACCAAGCCTTGATATCAAGCCTTGAAGGCTTGGAGTTTAAATTAAAATACTAAAGTTTTATTTTTCCAGACTCAGAGGCCCCTTGAAGCCTAAGTAATTCATCCGACAATCAAATTCCCTTGTATGTGAAGTGACGTAATTACTTTCAAGAAAATTTAAAATGATACCATGAACTGTACTGTCTTAGGCCTTCACCAACTCTTGCAGTAATTATCTATCCTAGTCATAGTCTTTTGGAGAAACAAATCGGTTATAAATCACTACAAGTGTTCTTGGTGCACTTGCTAATTAGCTGATTTGTAGCACTTACTCGTTAAAATATAGTGCTTTTTTGGCTCCTGTCTGTCTGAAATAAGTTTGATAAGACAGACTTCTTGATGTCTGACAATACTCTTTCAATCCCTGTTATGTAAAATAGTTGCTCTTGATATCACAGTTTAATACATAGTCTAAATTGTGCCAGATAAAAAAAAATAACAAAACCAAAAAGCTAAAAAAAAAAAGAGTTTTAGAGCTTCACTACAGATTTTATATGTGAACTTTTTTAATTCTGGATTGCATTGTAGGTTCAAGAGTTTGAAACCCCTTGACTGAACATGTCATTATATGTATATGACATTGAGTTTACTAAAACTCTGCCTACTTAGTATGGACATTACCAATTAACTTTCTTGTAAAAAAGGTGTGGTTTTATGAGAAAAACAGAGTAAATGTGACACTAATAAAAAATGTGTTGAACTATGCTGAGGCTGTTGTTTGTAAAGGAAAGCTGTCATTAAGATACAGCAAGGGTGTATGCTTCAAGCTGAAGACCTTTTGTGATGATACATCAAAGAAACTGCCTGATAAATTTGATTCTTAGTACCTGCAAAAGTCTTGCCTGCCTTAGTACCTGCAAAAGTCTTAGTACCTGCAAAAGTCTTGCCAAAATCTTGGGTTATTTGGTATATCCTTACTATATAATTACTTCATATGGAAATTGAAGCTGCTCTATAGGTTCTCTAATTTGGAATTTTGTCTTTATCAAATGATGACTGAAATTATAACAGGAAGTAACTATCTCTTTTTTCTTATTTAACCAGCTCAGTTTTATCAAGGAAAAGTCTGTTTAATGTTTGAGAGAAAATATTTTTCTGAACTCTGTTGGTCCAGTTTTTTAGGTACCCCTTTGATTTCGTTAAGAAAGCCTTCTAAACAGATTATCATCTGAGACAAACTATAACATCAACAAAAAGACTTTCTTGCAAACTTTGTAGCCAGTTTTACATGACATATTTCACATTAATAGTAAATCCATGCTAATGTAGCAGTCACTAGGGAGAGCTCAAGAAACAAGAGCGGTAGAGAAATATAAAGTAAATGTGGAAGTTGATTTTCTTTGACAGTTTTAATTTCATTTCTTTGGGACTTCATTATCCTGAGACTTTTAAGAAAGAAAATAAAGGATGCTTAGGAAACTGAGAATGTTTATTTTTCTCATCCTCCTGTAACTGCATATGGTAGCTGTAGCAGTCCCTGGTAGACTGCTCAAAAACAAAAAGACCAATTATAGACTGGAAACTGGTGGTTTGAATTATGGCATCCTCTCCAGAAAGAGTGGAGAGAAACAGTGCATTCCCTCTTCAAAGGTTAGTGGTTCTGCTGAGGTAGTATGCTTTTGTATTATGATATAAGAAACTTCTAATGCCACTATTTGCTCTTTTTGTATATATTTCATTTCTGTAGTGGCTCATATACATCTATCAAAGAAAGAATTTATGTCACTGACATGCTTGGGATGTGATGGAAAACAGCAGCAAACTCACAAAGGCATTTACGTTCTCCTTTTCTGCAAATAACTGCTACATACAGTTTACTTCTCTGCATATTTTCTATTAGAAATAAAAATCTGAACTCATTCTTACAGAATTATTGTATACTATTTACAAATTTGTGTTTTTCATATGCTCCTTAGCCCCGCAAAAAACAGTAAACACCTGTCTACCAAGTGGCATAATTTGAACAGCAAGAGAAGAGCAACAGAACCATCCTGCTGAGATATTTCGCCAGCTATATATTAATGTAAATAAATGACTTCTATTCTCATGTAAATGAAAATGCCAGCAGCTGTTGTCTGGAGGGTAATGGATCTGTGAAAAAGAGGTCTCTGAAATCCAGAATTAAAATTCAAAGGGAAAAGTTGAGATAGCATGTCTACCTAAGGCAATAAATACCCTGCTCACTGTGTATTAAACTCCAAGCTGCTGTGCTTAACTCTCTACCAGTGGTGTGTGAGGAGCTCAGGCATCCAGCTGTGGGGTGTCAGCTCTGTTCTAAGAATAAACTCCTCAGGGTCAGCACCAGTGTGCCCAGTTGCCACATGATGCTGTAATGTGTGTTGTAGCTTCTATGTATTTTGTCGTCTTTCTCTATTGTTTCCTAATTATAGCAGATATTCAATATAGCCAGGGATGTTGGTATTGCCACTGATGAGGATTGTACAAAGGATATTTTTCCAAATTCAGATAGGATAGGGTTGGCTATGAATTTCAGCAACTCTTCTGTAGCCTTAATCACAAAGTTTATTTTATTATTAGAAATTAGGAGGGAAAGAAAGAGGGATAATTAAATATCTCCCAGCTTCAGGCTCTATCAAAGATATGTTAAAAATAAAGCTACAAAGAGATATCTAACAGAACTTTTTAAAGATAGAAAACTAGTTAAACAAAATGGATAAATACTTGCAACTTTTTCTCCTAACAGATAAAGCACACACTGTAAGTACTTTGAATTAATTCAAAAGTTTTGCATAAAAAAAATGAAACATAATATGAAGATCTAAGAATACGTTACTGTGCTTATCTATGTAAATTGCTTAACATCTTTCCTCTTATGTAGAAGTCTGAAAAAATAGAACTTCTGATTTTACTGTACTTTCTTTCATGTCAAACCCATCCTATTTGTCTTCTATTCATATTGTCCTGACCTGCAATCAGTGGCAAATAAATACAGTGGTCACAGCCCAGTTGCTCTCCCACTCCATTAAGCTACAGAGAACATGGCCATGCAGCATTCACCTATCCAAGGGAATCATCATTGTAATTATGTATGTTGTAATTATTATTAATTGATCACAGCAAAATGCTAATTTGGAGGAACTGTTTTATGGAACTGGGTATTTTCCAGTCTTGGGCTTTTTGGAGTGCAGCAGTCATACTGTTTCATGGCATTTTTGTCTTTTATTCCTACCATTAGAAAACATCCTCATCAATTTAGATCATGTTTTAATCATAGTCATGCCGACACTCTAGGCCATGCGCAATGAGCACTTGGCTGTGCTGCCTGTACCTGAGGGGATGCGACTGAAGGATCTGCTGGAGCACAGAGACTGTCACATCTCATTGTTTGGATGTGATTGACTAACGCGATACCACATAATGCTTTAATGAAAAACTTTCAGAAACCACATTTTTCCTCACCAAAGTCATTAATTTTTAAATGATGTGTTAGGCTTTCTTCTTTTTTCTTGTTTCAGGAGAGAAAAAATAACAGCTAAAGTGGCATCCACTCTGAGTAAGTATTTTGATGTTAGGAAATAAACAGGCATTTAAAAATGTCCATCATTAACAGTAGTGGTGCTGTCTGCTACTTGTCTTCAGATTTTATCCCAAAGGAAAAGGAAGTTCTCAGTCAATTTTCAGATACATTTTCCTCTGTGCTTCACTTCTAGATTTAAAGAGGCTAAGAAGTTATGATTAGTATCAGATACAAGTAGTACTGTTGCCTTCTGAAATAGTCTGTGTGTTTGTATTATTCTGTGATTCTAACACTCACACAGCTGAGAACTGGCACTTCTCATAACTGCTAAAGTGAAAGAATAAATCAATATAACAAGATAGCATTATGCAGTCGGGCAAGATTAGTCCTAGCTTTTTTGTTGAACTGTGTATCTTTGTATCTGGAAGCTTTTAAGTAGCAAACAGCTTCCTTATGAGTTTTTTGTACTAGTTCAGTAGAAAATCTGTTATTATGAAAGGAACTCTGCCTTAACTAGGCCTTCATATATACACATATATACTCTCCAACAACTAACTGCCTGTCATGTTGACAGGCTGAAAGTTTTTATGGGGAGTCAATTGGTTTCTGGGTTGTTTCATAAATATAATAGAAGAAAATAAACAAGACAACTTCTTATAATATAGTAAATCAATTAATTTTCACAGTGTACATGTATTATCAATGCTCAAGCTCATGCAGTGCACTCTGAACCTTGTGTTTATCTGATTGAAAATGGCACTGATATTAAAACCCAGTAGCATCTCATCGTGGAAGTTTGTAAATAATGTTTGGTGAACTAACATGCTTAATGTAGCTGCTCTTTCATGTCTTCTAATAGTGTTTTTTGGTCAAAGCTGGTATCACTAAAACTTGCAGGAGAAAGGAGAATTTTAAATGTAAATCTTGAAAATTTTGCCCACTTCTTGAAGATAATCCAAAATGGCAAAGTCTCATGATTTGGACCAAGCTGGCCAATGACAAGGTGACTGAGGGGAGACCTCATCACTCTCTACAACTGCTTGAAAGGGCACTGTAGAGATATTGGTGCTGGTCTCTTCTCACGGGCAATGAGCGACAGGACAAGAGGGAATGGCTGCAAGCTGCAGCAGGGTAGGGTTAGGCTAGACATTAGGAAAAAATTTTTCATGGAGAGAGTGGTCAGTCAGTGGAATCAGCTGCCCAGGGAGGTGGTGGAGTCCCCCTCCCTGACTGTGTTTAAGAGCAGATTAGATGTGGTGTTGAGGGATCTAGTGTAGGGGAGAACTTTGCAGAGTAGGGCTGATGGTTGGACTTGATGATCCCAAAGGTCTCTTCCAACCTAAATGATTCTATGATTCTATGATTCTATGCTTTCCTCCACGTCTTGCTCCAAGGAAAGGAAGAAGAGAGATTAAGACAGTTATGAGCTTAGGAAAAAACCTAAACTACTTTAATGAAATATTAAAAATAAAATAACAAAAGGAAATATCAAAATAGATACAACATTTACAAAATCGTATCAAGGTCCCTGGGAACTGTTACCAACAGGCACTGAGGAAGTGAAGTTCCAGACTGATGACAGTGATGAATGGAAACTCGATTCCAGAACATAGCAATGGGAATTGAAGGTAGACAAACTGACGGGGTCTTCCTTAGGAATTAGATAAAAAAGAAACAAATCAACTGAAACAAAACCATTGAAAAACAGCCAACCCAATGCATTTCATTCCTCAGTCTTTATAGTGAGTATGGCAAATGACATGGAATACCCTATTGGTCAGTTTGGGTCACCTGATCTGTCCACACCTCCCACAGGGAACACTCCTCCATAGAGTAAACAATTAAGTTTGCTGACCCAGGTTGTTCCGGCAACAAGAGAAAGTAAGAGCCTCTCTCAATGAACAGAAAGTTGGCTCCTCTTCATCCCAAAGCAGGACATGAAGATATTCCTTTAAAAAAAAAAAAAAAGGTAGCAGAAATTTTTTTAATAATTTTCCTTGGTTGAAATGGATAATCTAGGTAACAATTGCAACATACATTAACCTGTTTTCTGCACAGAAAAAGAAAATTACTTTTTTTCAGCTTTATTCCCAGTTCTTTCGTTCCTTTCCTCCATTCCTCTCTCCTGGTCCCCAACCAGAAATATTTAAATGGTGAAAAAAGTCCTTTGAATATAATATGGAGAATTTAAAAAAAATAGCCTTACTGAAAGTAATTACACTTGAAAATGATATTTTAAATAATAGATGACAAAACAAAATAAAATACAGTTGTATATTTTCCCGTTTCCATATTTCTGACAAAAATGCCCTTATACAAAGACAGTATACTTCAGTACTCTGTCTGGAATTAAAATATATGCTAAATAATATGGTAAATGAAAGTCAGTATTTAGTTCTTACTTCAGTTTACAAACCCGAGCTGTTTAGTCAACCCTCCTGTTCTTGGTTGCCTCAGAACTTTGAACTGAATTGCACTTTTAAAATTTGTGAAACATTTAATTCTATGCAACAATAAATAGATTAAAGTAATAACAGATCTTACATTGCATAGCTAATATGGCACATGATATTTTTCTTTATTTATTTCAAAACCAAATCAGTTTTTTCAAGAAAGCAGGTTTATAAATGTTTGATCCTTCCTCCACACAGCATGTCTTCTTCATACCCATCATAGCATGCGCTTGCACTTTGGTGTTTGGTTTAGGATGAGTCTAGGAAATCTGCTTCCCTACAAAATCACCATGCAACTAGTTAAGCAACTTTAATCATGTTTATACCACCGGCAGAAAAAAATACCTCATTTTCACATTATATTATTTTTAGTTATTTCACCAGATGCTTAGAAATATTGCATGAAGTAAATTCAAGTTTTACTGGGAGACTGTAATATATACTATATATGATTTTTATGCCAGCTCAGTCTCAATGTCCAATGTATTAATTTTACCTAATTCTTTCACTTAATATATTTTTCCTCAGAACTGAAAAAAATATAAGTGAGGTTTCATAGTTAAGGGTGCTTTGGTAAGCTGCTTAACAGAATTCAGGCTCTGTGAGGAGATTGTTAGAGTTTCAAGAAGTGAATATTTTTAGTGAATATATAGAATGTTTTTACCTCTTAGCATGGATTTTGACTCCTCTTGTTTAATGTTCTGAGAAGTTTTTAGTGAGTGACGAAACTGGGGGGAAAAACAGCCATTTCAGCAGAGGTAAGTAAGAGAGAGAAAATTCTGGAGATCTAGTTTTGACATTGTACCTGATTCAGATATTATTCTACTTTCATGATTTGTTAGAATAGAAATCTCTAGTATAAATAAGGAAGCTAGAGTGATGTATAGTTTGAAGTGACAGGCATAATTTGCAGTAGTAGCAAATGGTCAAAAATAATTTGTTCTTTGAAGACTAACCTAAATTCCAAAATGTTCAGTTGCAGTCATTCTGTTCAACAATTCTTCTGGCTTAATACTTTAACTTGTTCTGATAAGATGAAAAGAGCTGGAGCATCAAAGTGGAATATTCAACTAAATGCAGCATTATCATGGGAGTCTGCATATTTTAAACTAATAGCTGAACTTTAATATACACTTAACTTCTTAAGTTTTATAGATAACCTGGAGAAAAGTAAAAACAACTGTGAAGTTCTGGGATAGAGCATGAGTATCCAGTGTTGTCTCCAAATTTCCAGTTTCATTTTTTTGTTAGAATTAGTCAAACTTTTTCAGTTTTATAATAGCATAAGGGAAGATGTGACCCACATTATCATGTTTGTCAATGACCTCATGTCAGAGAAGGTAAAAAAATGTTAATACTTCTTTTCCATGCAAATTTTATGTAAAACAAACATTTCATTCTCTTTCTATCTCAGACACAAAGGTTCATGCCCATTTTAAAACCTATAATGCATTTGCTATTTAAAATGTAGTCATTATGATGACAACATATCACTGATGGCAGATAGTGAAAGGGGCGGTTTTGCAAAAATATACACAGAAATTGCATTTAAGCAAACTGATAAATAAATACAGTCACAAGGTCAGTTTATATATGCCCTGTTCACATTTGTGAACACTCATATACATAGGAAGCCCCATTACAGTCAGTGAGACAATTCATCTGGATAGCTCTCAGCATCTGCAAAATGCTAATCACCTGATAGAAATCAGTTTATAAATTATTTGACAAAGAGAAACAAGTATCACAAAGATAAACAATTTTCAGTAAATAATTTCATTGGTCTCACTTTTGAGGAAATGGGGTTTTTATTAAAAATGAAACAGAGTTACAGCTGAGATAAATAAATATTATCAAAGGACAAAGTGGCACATTTGGAGGATATAAATCCATATATTCTGTCACAGAATAGTATACATCAAAGCAAGTTCATGATACCAGGGTAAAAATTTTCTTCTCGTAGGCTAATCAGACTTTTATCAGAGTATGCAAGAAATCCTTGAAATGCTTTTTCTATTTTTCCCCCTCCTATTCTTGAACTTTGTCTCAGGAAATGTCAGGAGGTGATCCTGCCCATCTGCTCTGCCCTGGGGAGGCCCCAGCTGGAGCACTGGGTCCATTTCTGGGCTCCCCAGTTCCAGAAGGACAGGGATTTGCTGGAGAGGGTACAGCAGAGGACCACAAAGAGGATGAGTGGCCTGGAGCATCTGTTTGATGAGGAAAGGCTGAGGGACTTGGGTCTTTTGAGTCTGGAGAACAGAAGACTGAAGGGAGATCTGATCAACACCTATGAATACTTCAAGGGTGGGTGTCAGGAGGATGGGGCCAGGGTTTTTTCATTGGTGCCCAGTGAGAGAACAAGAGGAAATGGGCACAAATTTGAACATAAGAAGTTCCATCTCAACATGAGGAGGAACTTCTTTCCCGTGAGGGTGACAGAGCCCTGGCAGAGGCTGCCCAGAGAGGTGGTGGAGTCTCCATCTCTGGAGACATTCAAAAGCCCACCTGGACACATTCCTGTGCAACCTGCTCCGGGAGGCCCTGCTTTGGCAGGGGAGTTGGACTAGATGATCTCCAGAGGTCCCTTCCAACCCTATATATTGAGTGATTGAGTGAGAGAGTGAAATGTCACCATTGTCTTCTTGTAACAGTAAGTAAAGTAGAGTTTATGTGCTTGCACTGAAATATTTTTTATTAATAAACACAAATCTATACATCTTCATTCTGCCAACAAAAACTCTGGAAATCTATGAAAAAATTCTGAAAGTAATGTCATATTTTAATATGTTCATATATCAACACAATTTTCTGGGTTTTCCACACTTTTTCCGCTTCATTTAATTGCAAACTATATAAGTTTTATTTTATAAGAGAGATGTTTGGAAATCATGATGATGATCCAACATCTGCAGTTTATGCTCAGACAGAATTCGAACTTACCTCAGACTCAGAACAGGCCACGAAGACCTGCTGGGTAAATTGCTCACTGATGCTTCTTGTCATCATATTTTCCTTACAGTAGATCTTCCATTATATAAAGTTTTATTCACTTATTTTCACTGATACTGAGAATTTTCCATAACACTGTATCTAACTAAAATACAGGATCGCTTCTCTCTGTGGTCATGGTATTACAGTGGTTTTATACTGCTGGAACTACTTTATTGTTTACTGAAAATTTAGGGAAAGCTTAAGGGGTGGGAGATTTTTCATTAAAAATTGCCTTAAAATATCAGAAGAAATAAAAATTATCACAGCTCTCGAATCTCAATTCACATTTTGTATCTTCAATTTAGCTTCCCCTCCAAAGCTAAAAAATTTTATAGCTGCTTGTTAGTCTGAACTGCTGGACTTTCAGATGCAGAGTTGTTCCCCAGGAGAACAGCAAATGCCCAGGGAATCCAACAATCTCTATATAGAAACCATAAGAACTGAGGCCTCAGGTCTTTTCAGGAAGACTATAAACATGTGTTTTCTTCCTTTTGAATTACAATTAAACCAAGTTTAAAATATTATTAAAGTTCTCCATGAAACAAAAACTTTTTCTCTATTTCCTTCACCTCTGTCTCTCACCCACCCCTAAAGAACATAACTAATTATTGCTGCAGGGTGAGAAAGCAGGAAGAAAGTGAAAGTTGTTAATGGTTTCTATTTTTACACAGAAATAAATGATATTACCCAGTGGGACCATATAAGAATCTAGGTGGATAGACATCAGCAGTTACCTTGCACAAGGAGAAGAAGCATATTTATATCCAATGCAAATTATGATATTATTTTATCTATTAAATAATCTTTTGAAACATTGATATTTGCACAATAATGATAATAATAATAAAGTGGGGAGGGATAGGGAAATGGAGATCAAGTTTTTTCCACAGCTACCCAGCAATGTAGGAGTAGATATCAGTAACTTTCAAGAAACTACCATTCTATTCCAGAAAAGCTATTAAAACCTTGACCCAGATGTTTATTAAAATCATTATAAGTACATAGCGTATTGCAAATAAAGTATTTTGAGAGCTGAGTTATTTTTGAATGTATAAACATCTTCACTACTGTATGCATTAGAACGAAGGGTCTTGATTCCAAACTCTTTTTAAATGTAAAAGAATCTTCTGAAGACTCTGTAGATCAAGATCTGCTCTTCCTTCTTGCATTGCATGCAGTCACCTCTTTGCTGTTTTTGACACATCTGCACTTTGATCCTTAGGTTTCATTTCAATAGAACAAGCATCTTACAGAGACAAACACCATCCAGCTTTAACACAGTGAGCTCAAAAGTTGCTGCTGCTGTAGCATAAAGGCCAATCCAGGCACCGAAATTCATTACCATCCTGGGATAATACTCAGGCAGATAAATTGATCTGAGACCAGTGCAGTCTGCTGTCACCTGCAGAGCTGGTCAGCTGTAAGCAAATTTGGATATAGCCACAAAAACTGCACTCAGGCCTTTATTTTAAAGGTGCTGACATACCTTAAAGATGTCAGTAATCTTATACACAATCCCTAGAAGTATTAGCTATTCTGGGCAAAAATCTCACAGAAATAACTCATTAGTTTTGACTTAGGACCCACTGGAAGTAGCTCTTGTAGAAAAAGACATTTAACTAGTTTGACAAAATGATAACTATTAGGGTGCTTTGTAACTTGCACTTACAAAGAGAAAGGCAAAACGACTGAGCCTAATCACTAATAGGGAGATCAATTTTCTTTTGTTAGATTTCTCTTGTAAACGAACTCAGAAGGGCAATGTATATTTAGTAACCTCAAAAAAAATCTTGTTCTGAAGTTATTAAATTCAACTAGGATCTATTTTCTGTAAAATGGAAATACTTCCTTTGGGTTTGTGGGGTTTTTTTCCTCCCGGTGATTATTTTGGCATGGAACTGCTTATAGTGTTTACAGATAGAGTTCACTTTCAGAATGTGAGTTTCTGAATAACAGTTCCAAGTACTGGCACTGGAAACCTGAAGCTGCTTGGTAGCCATTCACCCATAGAATAAAAATGGGCAGTGGTACCTGTCTCCAGTCAAAACTTTTTTAAATTTGAAGTTATGCACATTGTCTGAATATCCTAAGTTACATCCAGAAGCACTTGGATGCTTACATCAGAAAAAAATCCAAGAAATTGTGTCCGTATAACAACAGTGTAAAATGAGAATCGGACTCAGTGGATTTACGCCTGAAATAAATGGAATCAGAACTGAGCCATTGCACAGAACAAACTCTCAGCATGCACTTCCAGTCTTACTTTTTCTCTGCAAATCTCTGCAGATGGAGGACATCTTTTACTTAAGCTGCCCCATGCTCCAGAAATTTTCCTCCTACGGAGTTACTTCCTCTCTTCATATTTCACCCCGTAACCCTCCTTTTTCACTTTATCCTGCAACCAAATCCTCCCTCTGCTCAGCACAGCACACCTCCATTCTGTGCTCGCTTTGGGCTAAAGCAGAACACTTGCATCTCAGAGCTTTAGAGTTTCAATATGTTTGTTCTGTATCACCATACAGTATGTCATTTTCCCCCAGCTATCTGTATGAGAGTAACTAGCGCTAGTTCTATAAAACGTTTGCTCTTTATTCTGCCTCTCCTCCTGTAAAACATTTTATCACAGTTT
>VZTM01000404.1:0-27876 GCA_013400555.1 Jacana jacana | reverse complement strand
AGACCTTTCAAAGGCAGTAAGTCATGTTGTTGGAAGTGGGATACATGGATTTCTCTAAATGCTGGTCTGAAATAGGCCTCCATAGCTACAGAGTGTGTGCACTGCACCCCCAATTATTGGAATAAATGACAAAGTCTATTTTTCTTACATAAGACCAAAAATGAAAAACATCGGGCTACCACCATCTGTGTCCCAGCATCAAAATATTTCTTATGGTTCTATTTCAGCTGGTCCATTTGGCCTCAAAAGAGCTTTAACACCAATATTAATTCTGCACAGAAGGTACTATATGTCAAGTATCATACTCTGCTTTCTAGGTCTTTAACAGCTGTATCTACTAATATAATCCTTTACACGTGATCGTTTTCATGGAAGATGTTACATGGTCAGGAAATCACTTTTCTTCTCATGTATGCAAGAATTATACACAATCACTGTATGGAATCACTGTATAAGACAGATACTACATTATTTCATCAAAGGTATTACTGTATTTTCCTCTCATTTGTAGAAAAAGAGATTTCTGTTAGAGTCTTTTCCTCAAACATTGAGTGAAGAGTTCCATTTGAATCACTTGTGTATAGCCCCCCCAGGCAAGAACTAGGAATTGGTTCTCAGATGACCTTACATAGAGAGAAACAATAAGATTACTAAATTGAAGTGCAGCTGATATTGACGCCTAAGGCTCCTCCTAAGCTTCATTGCAGTTTGTGTGATGGAAGGTGACCTTACTTCAGTGCCTGTAAACTGTAAAACAAACAAAATAAATCAGCAGTACAAAAGGCCTCACAGAAATATATGCTTTGGATGGAGACCTGTTCTCATTTCAAAGGTCTTTAGAATACATTGATTCTAATTTTTATCATAGTATAAAAGTTCATTGGGTATAAGATTTTTCTTAACTCTAAAGCTTGTTGTAAGATTCAACAAATAAAAAGTATAACAGTTATTTTGGCTGACCGTTAAAGAAAAGTGAGATAAATCACCTGAGCAGTATTAACAAAATGAAAGAATTATTGCACTTCAAATTCTAATTTATTTTTTTTTCTAAATCTCAAACTCTCACAAAATTTTCCAGTTCATCAGCAGTAAATTCCAGATGCTGCCTGATATTATTTTTTCCATAAAGCTAAGGATACATACCAATCTGTGGAGTAAAGTCAATTTGGGATACATATAAATCTGTAACTTACAGGAAAAAACCAAATGTCTTCAGGCCAATATTTTGACAGATCAGTCGCTCAGACAATTTTTTTTTCCCCGTTTTCAGTGCTGACATGATAACATTATAGAAATAAATGTCTTTCAATTCAAGCTCACCTCACTCTGGTGGGACGGTACCCTCAGGCAGGATAAGAGCAAGATACTGGGACAATATATGGAGGAAAATCTTTCATAATTTTAATATAAAATTAAAATAAAGCGTTGCTGCTACCTATAATAGATAGCTGTGGTACATGTGACCAGATGTGAAGATAAATGTTAATGAAGATAAGTGGAAGACTGAAAATGTTATAATAGCTATAAGGAGGAAGGGTGAGATCTCACTTGCACACCGAAGGTCCCTCTTGGTGTGTGCTCTGACCCCCGTTGCTCATTATTCAGTGAGAAGTCCTCAAGTGCCTTGTGTGAAGTCTCTGTCATATTATTCCAATAGGTTCAATGTATTAAGATATAAAAGCAAGTTATTAAAAGTATATTTAAACTGAAAGTTCATTGCATCTTGTCTTCAATTATAATATGATAAAACTCCTTAGTGAACCAATAAGGAAACATTGACAGATGCAGCTTTGCCATCCAAAGAAATCCAATATGGTTTCTCTGTCCAATTTGGACCATGTGAGTAGAGGATACTGAAAACCTAAACTAAACCTAAATTAAACCCAGAATGATATTAGGAAACAACATATGCATGGACACTAAGTTTTCATGAAAACAGAGAGAGATAATAGAATATCTGGGAAAGGGACCAATTAAAACTAATGCTGCACATGCATGCATAATTAACAAGAATTAAGAAACAGTAATGTTAATTCCTTTAACACAGCATAACTCAGCCTAGAGGTGAACACATCAAAAATACTCAGGATGATCTTTTTTAAAAAAAAGAATCTTTGAGTAGTTTGGCTTTGGGGAACTTGTCAGATTATTAACAATATTCTAATTTTAATTTTGTTTAATGTTATTTCTTTTTCCGTGAAGCTCTTTGAAAATGTGGTTTATGCAAATAAGCTACATGGAAAATAGGTTTTGTAACTAAATGACAGTTGACAGACTAGACTGTAATAGCCAATTGGGATCTTCTAAAGCATGACTTGTTTATACAGTAGAAATTGCATAGCTGTGATTGTTAGGGACAATTGTTAGGACTTTCTTAATTGAGTCCTACAATTGGACTTCAGCACCACTAATATTGTTTTGTGCTGCTTCAGTGGCAGAAAAAATACCCTTAAGCCTTATTAAATACTTGCTCTATTTAAGAATTCAGAGGACCTGGAAAAAAGGCCATATTTGTCCCGTTCGTTTTCTACCAAACCAATGTTTCTTGCTTGACTGGTTGCACAAAGAATCATTGCTACTATTTTTATCCTCGCTGTCAGCTATGAATTCTCTATTAGCATTCATCTGATTCCATAGCTCCATAGTTGGTTTTTCTGCCTGGGATGCAAAAGTTCTTTAAGAAATCCTTCTCCTCCCAATTGTTAGACTCTACTGCAGATTGGATTTATTTTTTTTTTCCAGAAATTATGGCTTCATTTGAATGTCGTGATATTTTTGTCACAGGCTCTATGGAATTTAAATAAAAAAATATCTAAAAGCAGCTCTAGAAAAGTACAACATCTGTAAGTAATATAACAACTTTCTCACATTTTGGATGAGAAATATGGAAGCTAGGTAGGCAAAAAAATCTGTTGAACATGATGCCATTTTCGTGCCTGAGCAAGACATTCTTACTGATAACAATTTAAAATAGAACTTTGAGATGACATTATGCAGTATCATAGGCATCGGTTTAATTTGGGGAAACATCTGGATCTCCATGGTTTCTAACATTAAAGGCTGTGTTTTGTCAAACTTACAAGATACCAAAAGCACAGGTCCTGCAGAACAGGCGATCAAAGTAGACCAGCCCCAGAGTGCGTGGAAACCCTCAGTTAACTGGAAAGGGAGGGGAGGAGCGCCCTCCTCACTTTGCTTACAAGCAATTGAAATCCTTTCTCAAATACCGACTTGGAATTTCAATGTATTTTCCTTTTGTCTTCCTTTCTAATAGGCCTTTCACACCTATGGGCCTCGGATGGGAAAGGAGTTCATATTTGCTTTTCTAGACTGTTTTACTCCAACGCTGGCTGCTCAGGATGCCACATGCAGTGATGCAAAATGTCAGTGAAAACGCTGCAAGGAAAGTCATTTGAGGAATCCGAAGGAGAGAAAAAACTGGTGACTGTAGTGAGGTAACCAATGCCATGAACAAAATTTCACCAGTTTAGCTATCAAATTCTTGGAACTTCTCAGTAGAGAAGCAACAAAAATAATAGTATAGGAATTATAATTGTCTGTACAACAAAAGAAAGGAAGCTGAAATATGGTGCAGAGTGTCAGGCAAGATTAATCCAGCTAAGCTAGAATAAAAATAAAGTGCAATATAAATAGGAAGCATACACATTATTCAGGAAAGTTAGGTGTAAAAGGCAGGGTAAACATTATTATATAGTCATAGTTCGCTAAGCCGAAGAAAAAGAGAGAAAATGACAAAACAGATAAGTTTGAAGAAAAAACAATTTAAGTAAGAATCATAGCAAAGTTTGGATAATGTTGTATGTCTGCTTTAGTCCGCTAGAGTTTCAGTTGCACGGGATAACAATCTCCGTAGGGGACAATCTACAAAGGGGATATACTGTCTTTATGGGAGATTTTGACTTTCCAGAAACAAGCTTTAGAATAAATATTACTAATAATTGCAGAATGAAGGAATATCCATTTATGGAAAAAAAAAAATAGATTTTTTTTTTCCACTGAACAGAGGAGTTATAAGAAAGCCAGCATTAGTTAGGCATTTGGGGTCAAACATTTGAAAACTTTGACAGTTTCAGCATATCCATGAATGGTTAGTGTAATAGGAAGAATAAAAAAAAAAATAAAATCTGTGCTGCAATAAAATAAGCAGTTCTGGTTTCTTGTATTAAAAGGAAAAAAAAAGTATTCTGCTCTGCTAACTGGTGTGATGGTATTTTTATTATTTGAGATGAAGAATACAGGCGTACAATATCTAACAGTACTCGAAGGGGGTAGTAAAAAAAGGGAAAGGGAAGAATTCTTGAGGAATAAACAATACCACTGGCAGAAAATCTAATAGTTCTATCCTTCTACAACTAACAGATAAAAGGTCCCTAATCACAGGAAGAATTAATTTCTCAGGAATAGCAAGGCAAAGGCAAAAAACACATTGAAAGATGTAAAATTGTGATTTGTTAATTGAGATAGGCACTTCAAGTGACCCTAGCCTTCAGGAGAGAAAAGATTATTTTGACTCTAGGCACTAAATAAAACTTGAGATTTTTACCCTGGGATTATTTTTTTTTTTATACTTTACAGAAAAGTGTGATTTCCAATTTTGATGTGAGGAGGTTTTGTTTCATTATTCCCTAATCTTATATATTTTGTCAATAATTCGGAATGTGGCAAAGTAAATGCTCTTACAATAACATAACAATAACTAATGATGTTATATGATGATACTATGGACAGTAGCAGTACGCTATTGAAAACACAAAAAAAAGCATTCAGTTAGGCAGATACATATCTTGAAGTCATATAAGAGGGAGTTAAGACAGATAAAGTTACTGCTGTATAATTTCCCAGGAAATAGTAGTAAAAGGAAGCTATTGATTGCTGCTGTTTCCCATTGAAGTTCAATAAAAGTGGAATGAGCAGCTGTGATTCTTGCTGTTTTAAGAACCAATGTGTCTGTCTGCACAATCAAGTGGACATCTCTGAATTCCTAATGTCATTAGTCTTACTAAAGTATTTTGCTCCAGAAGTCAGTATTTTTCAAAGAAGGCTGAGCTACTCTGGCACAATTATCTAGCAGAGAACAAAAAACCAAGCATATGCTTGTATACACAGTTGTTCAAATATCAAGTGCAAAATCCGTGAAGTGACTTGAAGTATCCTGAGACTTGTTACATAAAAAATACTATATGAAAAATAGCTTCCAATCCTAATTTATGCTGATTTAATGAGAAATGATGTCATAATATTAGTGCCAGGAATTCTTTGTGCGTGGTCAGGAATGATGACCTTGCAATATGCTGGGGGAATGGCCAGCAACCTAATGAATTTCAAAAAGAAAAAGTGTACAGTAATGCACATGGGAAGAAAGAATTCCAGGCACTGATGTAGTTTATGGGCAGACTTGCTGGAAAGCACTTCTGAGGAGAAGGATCTGGGGGTTGTGGTATGTACTAAACTAACCATGAGCCAGCGATGTGCCCTTGTGGCCAAGAGGCCAATGGAATCCTGTGCTGCGCAGGGAAGAGTGTGGCCAGTAGGTGGGTCATTCTCCCCCTCTGCTCTGCACTGGAGAGGCCACAACTGGAATCCTGCCTCCAGTTCTGGGCTCCCAGAACAGTAGTTCCAGAGAGACAGGGAACTACTGGAGAGAGTCCAGCAACAAAGATGATGGAGGAATGGGAAAATCTTCCTGATGAGAAAAAGCTGAGAAAGCTGGGACTTTTCCCTGATTCCTATCTAAAGAGAAGGCATATCCCATTAATAGGCATCTGAAGACTGTCAATTAAAGCTGCGTACTATGGGAGTGTTTTGTGTTATTGCATTAGGCAAAGTCAGAACATTTGACATTGTGGTTGTATTGTATTTTTGAAAACTAGGCTGTGCATTACTTTGGCTTGTGGTGCAATACAAGAAATGATTTTGCAACTTTGGTAAATAAATTCCTTTTCCTGTCATTTCTGTCAATTTATTTGCCAAGAAAACTCATTCCAGGATATTTACTTAGCAAAAAAAGATAAGTCTCAGCTAAGTTGCCCCATATACACACATGCATACGTTCCTTGGCAAGGAAGAGAGGAATATTATGTGAGTAGTTTAAGTGTTCTTTAGTAATTGTAAGCCCAACTGTGTTCTGTTAGTGCAAACTTCAGGTTAAAAAGAAGAGGCAATAATGGATAGAACTTTTTTCTCTTTCTGCCCTTCCTATTCTTTTGTTCTCCCCTTCCTTTCTCATTTTATGTCTAGTTTAATAGGTTGACATTATGAGAGAGATACTTTTTTTGTGTGTTGCTCCTGACATGCAGAGAGAGTTGTTGCTATTTTTCTCCTGGAGTTGAATTCAGAACGGCAGAAAATTCGGCACAGTATCTCTCCTCATGATTGGTTTAAATTACCTAAAATGTTGTAACAATGCTGTTGTTTACAGGAATGATGCAAAGAGACAATTGACCTTTATTTTTTTCCCTCTGATTCCTAAGCTGTTCCAGGATTACATAAAGCCATGGTCCTGATATATGGCAGAGGTCAGATTTTTCTGACACTGGTCTAGAGGACAAAGCACAAAGCGCACAACTCAGAAATTGAATATGGAAAAATATCATATATATGTTTGCTGATAGTGAAGGGTGAATATTATCTTTTTTACTTGATGGAACAGAAATATCAGATTTGCTTTCATTCCTTTCTTTCCTGGCAACACTGGGCAGAGGGAGAGAAAAGGGGGTAGGTAGTTTTTAAAGTTAAAAAGAACTGATAAGCGGGAATCCGGGCATCTTTTCTCTACAAAAAGTAATAGAGCTGTACAGTAATAGTCAGGCATATTTAAACCTACACATTTTTGAATATTATTCCAGTAAATGCCAATTTCCCTTTTCTGAGATACTGAACAATCACATTGATGGCAACACAAAGGAGGCAAGAAATTTGAAAGGGGTTCGAGCACATTGGGTTTCTAAAATTTGCTAATTGAATAGGTGTAGAAACCAGGAAGTTGAGTAATTTTAAAAGTTACTTGAATTTAATGAATTTTACTGCAATGCAAGAAATTCCACTGCATACAGGAGAAATTTTCCTAATTGCTGTCAGTTCAGGGTTGTGGGCTTTTTACACTTAGTCTTGATATATGCCAGCATAGAGGCAGACTGCTCAAATCTGGTTTGACTACTGTCATTGTGAAAATGGGGGCTCTATCCTCATGGATTTTGTTTCTAAGAAAGCAACAGCAAAGAGCAACTTGATAGATCATTTTTCTTCTTTCTTGTTCCTCTCCTCCCCCCCACCAACTCCCCCCACAAAGGCAAATTACGTCAGGACTTACCTAGAAGAAAAGAGAAAATAAAAGCTTGTGATTGTCGTAACTTTAATGCCTTTGACCTATTTTCTACGGTTCTACCGTCATTACCGTGATTTCAGTTCTGTGGTTTCTTAGCATATATTCATATGCTGGACACCAGGCTGTGGAGCATAAGTTTGGGTTTTTTAATTTCTGAATGCTATTTATGTTTAACAACAGCTCTGAAATGAGAAATTTCCACCGCAAGTGGATTGCACAGTCTATTACCTCAAGAAAAGCAAACTGCCAGTTTGCCCAGAGATATTTCATTTGCTGGTTTGGCAGAGCATCCCAAAGTCTGTCTATAACCAAGCGTTTAGATGTGTGCTAAGTACGTCCTGGCACTCCTGCCATTTGCCATCTGATCTGCCATTTGTAATGTAATTGTAATACCATTGTAGATACTATGAGACGGAAGTTCAAAGGAGCACGGTCAGGATTGTGTTCAGACTGCAGTGAGATCCCATGCCTCTTCTGCATGCACATGTATAAAATATATCGTATGTAACTGAGTGTTACAAGCAGATATAATGCATTAATCTCACCAGTCATTTGTGTTAAGTTTGACATTGAATGTGCAAAGAGGGACGCATGCCAGAAGCTGCATTTGTTGTATTTTACAGTATGCATATATTACTGGCTGTTTAGTTTTGCTTTCAAACCTCAAAGTGACCTGGATGGTATTTGGTGGAGTTATTCCTTTTATCAATAAATTTATAATATTTAAACATATAGCTTTTTTAGCCATCAATTTGTGCCCATTTTTGTAGTTGTGTCTTTGGTCTATCTTGTCAATTTAATCATCTAAAGAGTTACAGCTCAGATTCAGTTTCAGCAGGAAGAATTGTGGCTTGCTAGAAGGACGGATCAAACTTTTTTTGCCTCTTTTGCCTCTTCACCAGCAGTATTATTAGAATGATATGCCCCTGGTTAAGATACTGGAAATTCCCCATCAGTAATGAGGTTGCACCACTACCAAAACCACCTAGCAATATGAGAAATATCTAGCCTGGGCAGTGGGGGAGCTTCCCCTCCAAGCAGACACACAGCAGCGCACCTCTGTGCTTTCAGAACGCTTTAAGAAAGCACTTCCCAGGCAGATTTCACCAGCAAGCGATGCACAAGTAGAGAGACTGCTTCTTTGGAAGGTGAGGGAGAAGAAAGAATATGACAGGGTTGTCCTGAATTTATATCCAGTGCATTTAAAGGCATCATCTGAAAGAGTTCTGAAAAAGTATCCCTTGTGTTAAAACAGGTTTCTAGAGGGAATTGTTCACAGCCCAGGACATTATATTCAATATAACCTGGCATGGGGTTGGAAGCAGTAGAATATGCTCTGAAGAGGCTATTTTAAAATATCTATTGTTGGTCCATCTGTAAAATTGTCTTTTGTGTTCATGAATCATGGTGTGATTTTTAGGTCAAGCTAATCAGAACAGTTAAAGCTACCTTCTTGCTGTCCTAGGGTGTCTCATTAATCCACAGAGAAGAGAAAACCTACCATATCTCTGTGTTCCCTTTAATTTCTGCCCAAGTGATCAACCTAATTCCGCTTGTCTAAGTAGTGAATATGGAAAACAAGGCAAACCTGAAAAGTTATGTTTATATGTTTGATCTGAAATGCTCTTATATATAGGATGGGACTTCCTTGTTACACAGCCTTACCTCCAGGACAGACTGGTCCAGGAGTCAGAATGCCACCATTTACCAATGTTTTGGACTTCAGCCCCTGGTGCTGGGACACGCAATGGACAGAGACAGTCCAACAAAGATTGCTTCTGTTTCAGCCTAAACTGAAAAAAGCAAGTGTGCACTTTTGCTGACAAACCTGGATTTTAGCAAAGAAAGAATCTGTATTTTTTTAAGTGTTTGCAGCATCTAAATTATTAATCTGTACTGATTATAGCTGTTTAAATAATAGGTAGCTAAATCGAGCTTATCACCTACAAAACATAACCACTGGACTTATAAAAAGACAAGGGGCACTTCCACTCCTTAATTCATCCCTTCGTGATAGGCAGTACTATCACAAGCCTTGTTCTGAGAGCCTTGTTCTCTCCACTGATAATAAAGGCAGCCCTGCAAGCGCCTTATACCATGTGGCTAACTTCACGAAGACTGAAATAGATGAGATGAATAACTACCTTACACCAAGAAGTGCCTATTTGGGGTTATCTGCTTACCAGATACTCTGTGAACTGTCTAGTCAGAAGATATTCCCCTATCAGGTCACTTTATTGTTCAAAGACATAAGTGAACCCATCGAAAAATCGGTATCTAGGTCCTTCTTTTCTTGCCTCCTCATTTTTCAAAGGGGCTCTTTTTTCACCCTGTGTTCACAGACTCCAAAAGCTCATCCATGATTTTGACTAGTGCTGAATAGTTTATTCAAAGAGAGTGTTTTTTGCAGCTTCGAATGGGGTTGGTTTTGTTCCTTTCATTATAGCAGTAGTGGAAAGAATATCCCTATATGAATGCCTCTTATGCATATGCTCTAGTTACTTGGAAGTTTTGCAAATCTGAATCATTTTGCACCCAGGTTACTGTAGGAATGCTTTTTCATTTGATAATTTTTTTTGTATTAGCAACATAAAACTTTGTTTACTAAGCTTTCAGTCGGTTTCGCAGTTACTTTGTATTTTTTGCCAAAGCAAATAAAGCTACTGATAATTCTGAACCAAATGAGCTCTCTCTGGTGGCTAGTTTCAATGTTACAGGTTCTCATAAATTTTGCTTAAGTAAGAAAAAAACAAAACTACTAACTTTTCTTTCTTTCTCTCTTTCTTTTTTTTTCAAATTATAGATTAGCACGTTCCTGGAGCAAGTAAAAAATTTTTTTTTAAATAGTGTCCCAGTTTTAAGTTCCCTTCGTTACTGCTCCTGTATATTCCGACAATCCTGATACAAAACACTGGTATGAAATGTATAAAGGAAAAAAATGAAAATGGTTCTCTGCTAAAGTCTTGAGAAGTTCCTCTGTGATTCATTCCTAATTAGCNTCTCAGCATCACTCTTTAGCAAAAAAATACTGGTGTGCCTTCCTGGATTAAGGGCAAGTCTCAGATAGCACTTTAGTGTATATAAATCTTGATCAAAAAGCAGCAGGAACGCAAGCAAAAGACTAGTGAGGATGTCTAAGTGCCTTCTTCCAGCTGACCTGCAGTTGTTCTACGTGAGGTGTCATTCAGCCAGATGTTCAATATCTGACTAAAAAAATGCTTACACAGGTTTTTCGGTGTTGAACTTGTTTTCCAGAGGAGTCTCTTTTAAAGAAGGTGAAAATTAGTAGATATTTAAATGTCATGCTGGAGTAGGAAGACTCCCTGGGTATATCACACAGGCAGTAAGGGCCCAAACAGGCTTGTCTGTTCCTGTGTGTTTGAGCAGATTGGAAGTTGTATAAGAGGCAAAGTTGACCTCAGACTTAAGCCAGAAAAGGGTAAGTATATAATATTCCTGCAGTCTCTCTATCAAAATATCTTGTCCTAACACTGTTAGTTACCTGAAAATAATGTGCTAAAAAAATAAAATAAATTTGTTTTTAACATATATATTTCTGTGACGAAGAGGATCCCTTTTATTGGTTTGTCCATGACTTGTCATGTTAAAAAAGTTGGCTGGGTATGACAGAAGACAGCTGCCTCATTGCTTTTTCATGTTTGCTACTTTCCAGCTTGGGAAACCCCCTGGAACATGACAGAGCCCGGGGAGAGCCCATTCACTCTGGGGGTGGCACAAATTTGCATATTATGTTTCAATAGGACTTGCATAATTGATAATCTTCTCATTAAACAAACTCAGGCCTATTTTTACAAGCATCTTTAAAATGCTTGTTAAATAACATAACAAAAGACGATCTGGGCCTCATACATGGGGGGTGGGGGCGGGGGGGGGGAAAGGTACATAATTGCATTTGCTTGGAAAAAATTGAAAGAGACACCAGAGGACCTATTGTGAAATGTGAAGAGACAGAGCAAAAGGGCTACATGTCAATCCAGGGAGAGAGAACTGTCAGGTAAAATATAAAGGAGGAGCAATTGCAACACTCTGGGACTCTGTTTAACTCCTTTGGTGCCATTCCAAGGTGAGTTCCAGGATATATTACACACTTTACATGCCTCTTCATGTAGGTACCAAATTGCTACAACCTAGACCAGACTTTTTTAACATATGCAATATAGCTATATGCAAGGGAAAGATTAGAGCAGAGAATGGACAGGGAAAAAAAGGATGTTTATTTTGCCTTGATATCATCCAGTTTATCAGAATACAGATTATGAATTCATTGGAAAGGAGTGTTAGAAATTACCAGCTCTTTCTCTACTAGCTAGTGCTCACAAGCTATATTGAAAGATCTTGTTAAGATGTAGCCATGTAGAGAACAAGTTAATTAAAAAAAAAAGAAATCCTGTGTTTCCTGTTCTTATGTGTTGCTGATATCCTGGCAGATCTTTCTCAAACTATGATTTGAACTGGCAAAAGTGTTTCCAAAAATGAGATGAAAGAGCATGACATAGGATCAAGAATGTGACAATAATATTCTAATCCTAGCTACACATACACAGTTCTTTTATTTATTATTTGTTGCATGCCTGACGTTGCAAGAGAAAGGGACAGCTACATCTCTTTAGCCTTAATGCACTTTGCTGTGAAACATATATCTGCCTTTTGTAAAAGCAAGGAGGCAACTTTAACTGATGTCTCTAAGGTATAAGCACTTCAGAAGCAAGAAATAATACCCAGAATTCTGCTAATTCAAGGAACACTACCTGAAACTTGATTTACTTGAAGAACAGAATAAATTATTTCCATGGGTCTGTTTTTAATGGAAATATGTTTTCTTTTTTTGCTCTAGGAAGACTGTTTTTGATTTTTCACCCAAACACCATTAATGAGTGCTCCTCCCACACCTCTAGAAATTTTGCCTATGGAGATTTTGCACCAATAATGCCTTTGTATGGGTACAATCACTCCAGCTCCACCTGAACGTTAAATATAGTACAAAGCAGGCCTAAAAATGGTGAGATGCTAGGGACAATACCATGACAGAGATGTGAGGCAGACACCATGAGTCATCACTTCTTCATCCTCATAAGTAAGTCTGTTGGGGGAGATATGCATACACGGCTATACCGAGTGCTTTCCCAGTAAACATGGAAATGTCTATTATAGAAGTGTTTTATGCTCAATTTGGTTTACTCAAGGTCTTTTATGCTTCTATATTATGTGCAGTTGCTTTTCATACAGTGTATTATCACCTGCAATCCAAAAGAATCTGCAATTCTTTTGCTTCAATAAACTGTTTGATAAAATGGATTAACCTATTCATAAGATTTCTTATTAAAGAACAGGAAAGAAACTTTTTAAACTCTTCCATGCTAGTTCATTGAGCAAGACTAGACCAAAAGTGCACTGTGCTATTTCGTGTCTGTAATTGTTCAATACATTGAATGTGACCAGATTGGGCATCACTCGGAGTCCCTGCCCAGATGCCCCCAGCGCTTCTGGTATCTGAGGACAAGCTTGGAATGCAAGGTTGGGGGGAGTTGTTTTCTGCCAAAGTCCTTTACCCTTTAGACAACAACTGCAAATATTGCAAATTTCTCTGAGGTTGGCATTGACTGCAGCAGAGAACGCATATCAGGATAGGGAAAATCGACCACAAAAACCCCATGCAAACGGTAGTCTTCCAATATCTATGATGAAGCTTCCGAGATAGATACAAGCTCTTCACAACAAGAAAACAAGAGGCAGTGGCTATAATTTGAAATAAAAGGTTCCTCTGTGACAACAATTAATCACTCAAAGAGGGTTGAGAGACTCTGTAGACTCTTCATTCGTGGAAAATTTCAAAGTAACCCTGGTCAAAGCCCTGGGAAACTTGGTCTGAGGTCAATGCTGAACAAAATTTAAGCATGAGATTGAACTAGTCACTTTGTGATGTTTCCTACAACCTGAATTAGTCTACAATTCTGTGAAACTACAGGCCATTCTGAGACCCACAGCACTTGTTTACCAGTGCAACGACAGTACAAAAATATCTTACTTTTATTGAAAAAATCTAATATTAGTTTAATAAAGATGATGTAGGGAAGTAACTCAGTGGTGACATAATTTCACTGAACTCTATGGAAATAAACATCATTTTTTTCCTGGTGCAGGTGTACTGTTCAACAGTACTTGTACTTACTAACAGAACTTTGATATATGCTTGATATTTCTACCCAAAACAATACAGGAAAGTAATACCATGGCATTTATTAACCAGTTGTCTCTGTTTTCTGTTTTGGTGGAACGGTGGCTTTGTGATAAGAAAAACAAATATAAAGAGAAGCATGAACACAGAAGAGTCCGAGCCAGAGTAGGAAATGCTCACAGAGCATTACTTTAAAAACAATCCAGAGAGGCAGCTTTAGTGTTACCAGAAAGTATCTTGGAATTGGAAGGGAAAAAGCCCCAATTTTGTCTTCTGTCAGATAATTACTAACCTGTTTCAGAAAACTTTACTTTCTGACAGTTTTAAATAAATAAACATCAGAGCACCAAAGGTATGATATGATTGATGTGGCCTAATAAGATTTATATGAAGGCTCCATATAATGACTGGATGGTTCAAAAGTCAGTCATGAGAAATATCTGTTAAAAAAAAAAATGCTGAGGATTTTTTGTAAAGGCTAGTATCAATATTTTCCTCAGCTTCCTAGTTGGAGGTCAATATTGCATATTCATACTAACCTCTCGACTAAAGAGTATCATTATGGTTCCCAATCCTGTTATAACATGGTAATACTTGGGATCCTCCAAAGAAAACTTTGATGTGCTAAGTTAAGCAACTAGCACAACAGAAACCACTTAACTACTTTTATAAATGCATTTTTATTCTGGCTTTTCATGCATCTGTGTCTTGCTTGTATTCAGAATCATCTGATTTCCAAGAAATTCAGAGCATAGCCATGCATTCTGGGTTCAGAACAGACAGCTGTATTTTGGGATTTGAAGAGTGAAGAGTGCCAGTTTGCTTATTTTCTCAGTTTCAGCTGCGGTGGGACAGTAAATGCTAACGTGAAGAATGGGATGGGAATCTCGGGGCCCTCAGGCACACACTCACACATATTTGCCACAAAAATTCTATTTGAACTTTTTATTACTGCAGTGGTTTATATTACTTATTTTACTTAATTTTCTCTTTATAATATTTCGATCCATGGGCTGCATGGCACTTAAATCCACAAGTTAATAAGTTGTGAACTTGACCAAAGTGGGTGCTGTGTCATCACAGCGTGCTGTTCAGGGAGGGGATGATGTTTGAAATAGAGCTCTCTGTTGTGCGAATGCACAGAGTGCACGGGGGCAGCGGGGAAGGGCTGCAGACTGGCTCCTTTTTTGCAGAGATACTAAACTGCAGCTGTTCTGCTCGGATTTAGCACCTGGATGCTATCCAGGGCTTCTATTGCATCAGGACATGAAAGACATTTTATTTTTGCAAATTCTATTCTATTGGCCTGCAATTGTTCATTTGTGATGTTCTTGGTAACTGAAATCTGAACTAAATGTATTAATGGGAATATGTTTTATCTTAAGAAGTGAAAAGTTTGGCAAAAACTTATGTATGGTGTGGGATGGCATGTTCTGTTACAAAGGCTTTGACAGTGATGTTACTCCATAAAGATGAAGCCAACACTCAATATGCAACACACTATTCTTGAACAGAAACACTACATATACATTTCACTCCCTAGAAGTCTCAAATATTATCAAGAAGCTCCACTCCTCTGGGTAACTGAGGAGACTGGTAGCCCTTATTTTTTTTCCTGAATAACTCCGTTTCATTGACCACAGTATGATCACACAGGCTGTGACAGAAGGGGATAGGAACAATTGCAATTAATTTAGTTAGGTTTTAATAAAAGCAACATTCAAATACTGTTGACGACTGCCTATAGCATGAAGAAATGCAATATAAAAATAGCACTTTATGACACAACTCAACCAAATGTTCTTTTTTCCCCCCAGATACTGTTCAGAAGAACAGTCATATGATGGATTAGCGATATACAATATTAGGGTTATTTTTTGAACATTAATAAAAACTAAGCATAATATTTATTTGTCTTTTTTATCTCTCCAACAGCTGTAGGAATGGCGAGTAGGCATTCCTAATTCCTTTCCACAAATTGGAACAAAGAGGAATAGTTGTTGGCACAATATTAAATAAGACAAAAGGTCCCCTCTCCACTTTCCCTAAGTGTATTCAATCTCTGGGAAAATTCCTAGCTCTAGTAAAATAGGCTTGAGTCCACAAAATAAAATTTTAGAAATTAATGCAAGCTTTAAAAAATGAAAATTATATTGATAGTCCCCCATTAGTCCAGACTCCTCTATGAAACACTGAGCAAACACAGATATAAAATGTTATTTGTTCTTATTATATTCTGGACTTTCTCCAGTTCTGCTGATTTTATGTTAGAGCATTCTTCTGCCATGTTTTCATCTTTCAGGCTTTTGGAGTCTCAGTATGAAACTAGTACAGCCTCAAACACTTTCTTAGCAACCATAAGAACGGAGTATTCTCCTCTTTAACTTGCTTGTTTCAAGTTCATTTGCATAAAGCAAATTACAATTATAATTAAATTATACATAGAGGAATGAAACTGTAGGTAGACTTCCCTAAAGGAGTGCCTAAAGGAGAACAGAAGTAATATGAGTCCATTGATCTGAAAAAGAACATTGAGTGAGTTTACAACTCAATACATTGACTCTGGGTGGAGGCAGATCACATACCACAAATGTTTGTGATCACAGACATGGTGTTTAAGAGCTATCATGCTGCTCTGAAGAGACTGAGGTGAAGAACAAATTTCATCTCCAGTTCCTCACAGAGATTTTGATGCGAGGAAATCGAGTGGAATGCATTCCCTCTGACACATCATTCCTCCACTCCAACTTATTACTTTGAAAAATAGCTGGTTTAGGAAGAATATATTTTGAAAAAGAACTGCTCTGGTCATCTTTTCTGTATGGGCATATAGTAGCATATCGATAGGAAACAATTTCACTGTTGATGACTGAGAAAGATTTTGGGGAAAAAAAAAAATCCTCCTTGTACCTTTTTATGGCAGGTTAAATTGAAGGAGAACATTTTAAAAAATAAAATCTTTACGCCTCATTCTTCTGTTTTTGTGTGGATATAAGATTTGACTGTGATATAAAGACCAAGAGGAAAATACTATTTTACACATGTATAGCAATTTGTAACTAGATAAATTATAGACTTGTAAAGAACAAAATATATTTCTCATAACCTGGAAGATGCTTGGAGGTATTTAGAGGAAATTTATCACCATATCAAGTAAGAGAAACTACAGGACATCAAATGATGCAAGACAGAGCTCTATTATGTCGAACATCTAAAATTTCTGCTATATGTGACAGAGTGAAGAATATGATTGAACTTTCTGACCTTTTTCTCAAAGAAATTGCAAGAGACTTTAAAGTACAAATGGCATATTTTATTAAGTTCATGAAAAGCAGCCAACCTATTATTTAATATTCCACATGACTGCATAATATGTTGATGGATAATAAGCAATTTGTTAGGATATAGCAAGGAAGCTCATGCATATTTTTTCCACTTACAGATACACTTTCCACTTATATATACAAGTCACTGAGTAAATTAATTTTCTTTATTTTTCTTATAATTTTTTTAATTGGATAGAAGTAATAGAAATTAAGAGGCATAGGATGAAGTTTTTCTGTGTAGTTATGTTTCTATTTTCTAGATTTTGAAAATTAGTCACTGATGTAATTATAATAAAAACAGATATAAAATATAATTTGACACAAGTGAAACAGTAGGCATATTGAAGGATTCAGAGTAGCTCCTTCAAAATAGAAACATGGTAGGTAACTCTTCCGGAATATTTTAGAGCTTTCTTTAATCAACTTGCAATAAAGGAAAAACCATCAATTTTCATAAGTAGAAAGAATTTTTAGATGCTGTAGAGAATTCTAGTCTCCTTCTCTCCGTTCCTGGTCTGCAAGATCATGTTAGTGCAAACTAACTTCTGAAAGGTGCCTATGCTATTGTCTGTCTTCCTAGAGGCTGGTGCATGACAGGGAATGATAACCTCCTCTTTGACCCAATTTTCAATGAAGCTGTTTCAGAAATTACTCCTGTTGTCTGACACAAATCTCTCTGGGGTGCCATGTCACCACAGGACTTGCTCTTCCAGGCCCTGGATGGTGTTCCAGGCAGTGGCATGAGGCACAGGATGTGTTTCCAGCCATCCAGTGGTTGCTTCCAGCACTGTGAGCTGGAAGCACATGGAAGAACATGGATCTTGCCTTGGCGGGCTTGTGGGAGTGTAGTAAAATCAATCTGCAGGCCTCCCTCTATTTATATTTCAACCCTTGTCTGTACCAAAGAGGCCTTAACCGCTTGGCTTGCTTGACTGAAGCAATGTCTCACATTCGTGGATGATCTATGCAGTAGTGTACATGGTCAAATCCAGCACAAACCCATCTATATTTGGAATCTCTTCCCTAATGGTCTGAACTGTCACAGGCCCATCGAGCTGTGTATAATTCACCCTTATGTTGCCAGTCAAGATCCTCCTGAGCCACTTCAATCTTAGCAGCCTGATCCGCCTGCTAGTTGTTCTAATGTTCCTCAGTGGCCCAGCTCTCAGGTATGGCTCTCGGCATGTATGTGATGTACTTTCGCAAATATCTGGGCAGCAGTATCTTCCCACAGGTCAGCAGCCCAGATGGGTTTGCCTCTGCGCCACTGTTCAGAGCCAATGGACTTTATTTCCTGTTTTCTGGATACCTTTTTCCACGGTCATTTACTTGTTTGGATGATGCTCAACATCTTCACTAAGGGGATACCTTTCTCCCACCTGACAGGAGTCACCTCCAGATGCAACAATCTCTTGTCTCTTCCCTGGCCAGCTACACGATGGTCATGGATCACATGGTATGGAATACCTGTGTCCCTGATGGATCCTGGGGAGAATTAACCCTATCCCTGCCAGAACCATGAGAGTAGCTCAGAGAAAGAACCCCAGAAAATGCTGTCTGTTCCATACATACAAGTTACATTGCATTGGGTAAGGGCAAATGGTCAAATAGGTCAGAATGCCCTGTACACTAGCAACACCAGCAGTAAGCATATACTGTACAATATTAGCAGCTTGACAGCACTTTCTTCTCCCAAGTCTTACCATGGTGCCCTACTCTCCCTCCAGTGTTACATTATCTTCAACCTTGCCTCATGGTTTAAAAACTCTTCATCCAGATTAGTCAACTCAATTCCCAGAGTTCAACTTTTTCCTGCAATTTTATAATGATCTGTCCTGCTGAGTCTACTTCTGCATGTAAAGTGGGTCCATACTATTAATGACAGCAATTTAGTGGTATTTCAGTCCACACTACAACAGGCTTTATGTGAAAGGAAGAGCTGAAGAAGCTGACTTTTTGTCTGCATTAAAACTTTTCAGTTATCAACCAAACCTTTGTCATGTTGCATTTCCACTAGGCTTGCACAACACATTTTGCCACCCTGCAATGTACCTATATATTAACAATGCTTTCTTATTCCGTGTATTATTTCAATTTGAATACCAGAAACCATATTTCATACTGTAAGTATGGGTGATTTGCTCTTAACTCTCTCTGTCTAGACAGAAGGAGATCAAAAAGGGGAAAACTGGTTTCTGTTCCTTACGCATTTCCAATCTAAATTACACTTGTGTAATTCTACAGGATGACAGAAGAGAATCAGGACCAACTGAGAGAACGCTCATAACTTGCTTTTGGAAGTTTCAAAAGTATTACTGACTAGCTTCCTGGCCCTCCCTTACTCTTCTACCCTATTTTTCTCAAAGACATTTGTCAGAGATGTCTGAGGTTGTCATTCAGCTCAACAAGGTCTTGCCAGCTCTGTTCTGAACTGTGTGACGAGCAGGTGTTCCATATATCCAAGAATAAATGTTAATCAAATAATATTTTACCTCTAGCTACCTGAAGAGTACTATGAGCTCTCTTGCTCACAGGATGTCAAAACAGAGATCCAGTTAGATATTCTGTCCCTGCTACTTGGCCAAAAGCATACTCTTAACACTATAAGAAACTAGCATGTAGGAAGTACATCCTTCTCCACTTTTAGAAATCAGCTTTTTACTGTGAGTATAAAAAGACCCCTGTTAATCAATGATCAGAACAGAGGACCCCCCACACCTGAAGTCGCTGGCAGAAAGCGCCAGGGGCAGACATGCAGTTGACCCCCATGACTGGGGTTTTGGAGTTGGGGATACAAAGTATCTGAAGCCCTCTATACTCTAACAGAAAAGGAGATATTGCCAGTCTATGAAAGGGATCAAGCTACTTCGGAAGTGGTCGGTACAGAAGCACAGCTCCTCTTAGCACCTTGATTGCCAGTGCTGCCGGTGTTCAAAGGAAGAGTCCCTGCCACAACTATGGTGCATGGAGTAAGTGGATTGCACTGATCACGCAATGAACTTGAATGGGAAACACCAGTTGCCCTGGGATTCTAGAAGTGATCATGGACTGGCCAGAAGGCAAGGATTTTGGAAAGTCACCGGAGGAAGAGATGATTGTGGGGCAGAAAAGGCCCCACTGTATAATAAACTACCAGAAAAGGAAGAGATATGCTCTGTTCACTGATGGGTCCTGCCAAATGGTGCGAAAGCACTGAAAGTGGGAGGCTGCCATGTGGAGTCCCACAAGACAGTACATCACATGTCTAAGCAAAGAAATTATACAGATACCATCACCCCATAAACAAATAATTCCATTGAACTGAGAAATGGATTCCGTTTTTTTACTGGAATAAAGGTTAATGGATGATCAAAGCAGAGGCATCTAAGAGGCAAGTATATGTCAAAACTGGAGCCTCTAAATTAGCACACTATGCTCAAGTTCACGGTAATTTATTCTTTCTGAATTACCTACACTATTATTCTCAGCGCTAGAACATATTTCCCAACCTAAACTTATAGGGAGCTTCTCTCCTTTGATGTCACTGCCTTTTTTTTTTTTTTTTGTGTATTATAACCCCCAAAATATGATTAGGCCCTAGGCAGGAGGAGCATCTGGAGCAGAGAAAGACTAAAGAGCAGTCAGATTACTAAGCAGGGGGAGCGAGTTTGCTGAGTTTGTTTCACAGCAGGTGAATACTAGCTGATACTAGCAAGGTGCAGCAATACAGCCTCTCCCAGGGTAGTTAGTGCCTGTTCCCCTGTCTGCAGCAAAAGGACTGAGTCCCAAGGAACTTTGCTAGCAGGATAGCACCAAGAGAAGGTATTACAAATTCTGTCAGGTTACGAATACTGATTTGTTACATAATGAGAAAAAAACTAGAGTGGGACCTTCATGGGTTTTTCTTACCTACATTGTCACCTTCTTCCCTCCAGCTACAGGAGCAGGTTCATTTTCCCTTAATGCATTGGGTAGCAGGGTTTGAAATCTGCAGGTGGAAGGCACAGTGCTATTACTGTTGTAAAGGAGAACACAGGGATTGCCATCAGTGAATCTCTCTCAGAGTTAGGTTTGAAATTTGCAGTCGTCAGCTCTCTGGATAGGTTTACAGAATAGCTTCTATTATTTGTAATACATGAAGCAATAAATGGTTACTGAGAATGATTAATAGCCAAAGTGAAGCTTAGACATTTAATCAATCTCAATAGCCATTTATTGCAAGTATATAAAAGCAATAGAGATAGTTGGTATTATACAACAAACCGTAAAATCAGAAAGGAGAAAGAGGTATCTTTTTCTTTTTGCTAATGCTGAGAAAGTATTCTGTGCTTTCCCTCTGCTGGATTTTCCATCTGAAGCACACCCTGGAGGCACAAGTGGGATCAATAACATTGCTTTAAATACTGATTAAATGATCAAGGATGGTTACCATCTGAGAATAAGCTGAAAAATTGTTCACGGAACTGCTTCCGTGCAGAACAGAAGTGACCAGACTGGACAATGAGGGTTTTGTTTGCAGGTACGTTTGAATTTTTCTGCTTGTTATATAAACTCTCGTGATTAATTGAGCCTGAGTGCCCGGTTGTCAGCTGCAGCTAAGGCACGCCTGACACAGCCCAGGGAAACTGCCAAGCCAGACTTCACTTTGTTCTGCCCAAGCCTGGGACAGAATAAGTCAAATGAATATTTGATGGGTTGGATGTTCCTGTGCTGGTCCTGTAGCACCTGAAGGCTCTCCTTCCAGCAGTTTGGCTTCACACTGGTCAGAGCAGTCCTGAGGAGGCATAAGAGCCATTCCACTGGTCCTGTGACACCCAGAGAAATACTTACGTCTGTAGAACATAGAAGGTATCGGGTGCAGCAGGGCCATTCAATGTCAGTGAATCTGGTCTTGTATTTTTAGGTCTCAAGTGGAGGAAGCCTAAACCTATGGGGGTTATTCAGACAGGAGTCGTGACTGAGTTTCCCCCTTACTCCATGCAGTAGTATGGAATGTCCAGGATTAGGGAAGTCTAATTATGAAAGCTTGAATGCAGGTGCTTTTTTGTGGGTTTGTGTGTTTTTAACCATTTTCCTGGTACAAATAATAATGTTTTATTTCAAGAAGCTGAACTGAAATAATTTACCTGTCCTTGTGATTGTACTGCTTAGATGTACATAGCTGACTCCTCAGTGCCTCTTGACAGGGGTGTCCATGGAGACAACAATTCAGAGACCAAAACTTTCAAGAAATCAGCAGAACCCTATTCAATACTGGATGGAGGCATTAGCACTCCCTTTTGTTCTCTCTATTTACTTTTTTTTACTCTCTTTCACTTCTCCCTATGTGCTATGAGAGTTTTCTTACAGGATATTTGTGTACATGTTTTCTTTCCTCTTTTTTTTTTTTTTTTTAAATTCTTAATATAACTCAATTGTCTTTACCAAGAATGAAAATTTTGTAATGTTATAGATCCAGATGAATGAATAGCTCTAATGGGTTGGAAGAGAGTTTTGCACGGTGTTTTAATTTGGATTATCAAATTCAGGAGACATATACTACAGTTCATGGATTTTATGATGCCCAAGATAACTCTGACGTCATCCAGGAGGTAACTGATGATTAATGACAAATGGTTCAAATACATACCCACTGTACTACTATAGACTTTGAGCTGAACTCGGTGATTTCTCTCTTCTCCTGGCTCTTTAAACATTACTTTGAACTCCACTAACATACACATAATTATCATGTCTCTATGAGTCATTGCAAATCAGGTAACCTTTCCCCCAAATTAGTTCTAAAAAACATAGGGAAGTCTAAAAATCTTGGAAATTAAATCTGTGTATTTAATAGCTTCAGTACAGTGTGTTTCAACAAATGTTTTCTGACACCCTGTATGAAATCTGCCTCAGTTCGTATGTAAAAACACCTCTGCTCTTCACCTCTTATGAGGCCAAGTATATCATTGGATGATCCGTACCTTTTGAAACTTCTCTTAACTATCTCCGCTACTGATTGAATGCCTTGGCAGAAAGACTGAGTTCACCATTGTGATCTAAAATTGATTATCAGACTTATTCTAATCAGTTATGTTACAATACAGGGCCCTCTGCCAAGAACAGTCTGATCTCAGCTGATGAGAGCCCTTGGGCTTCCATGGAGAACACTTGTTTTCCTTGGGTAAGAACAGAGAACAGGCTGTATTAGCACTGTTTTTATTTTGGAGGGCCTGTAAGGAATACAGAGAGCAGCACCTGGTATGTTCCCAGGAGATTCAGGTTGTTTTGTCTTGCATAGATGGATTTTCTGAATGCCTTTCCAGTCCAATGCCAGGAAGAGAGAACTGCAGTGGCCCAAGTATGGAACACAGTAGTTAAATCCTAATTGGAGACAAACAGCCACATGTCACAGTAAATCAAGAAGATTACATTGTAAATATTGTGTATTACCTCTGCTGCTATGTAACAGACATAATCTATGTTCTATGTTTAATTAAGAAACATTACCAGGATACCCATGGCCTCTGGAGAAAGGAATAGACATGAATGGATTTTCTACCAGCTGCTGGGAATACCAGGTGACCACTTCGGAGACATTAGGTCTTGAGAATGGACTTCTGCTGATTCATTAACTTCAAGAAGCATTTAAACAGAAGCATTTAAACAATGCAGTTGGATTCACTGCCCCATGGATGGGGGACTACTTTGTGTTTTCTTTCCGTTATGAACAGCTCAAGAAGTTCTGAAGAGAAAAGCATAAGGAAATAGCCAGTCAGAATATAAGCAATCTCAGGCTTCATATTCTATCTGCACATAGTTAATATTTATGCTTCTTTAATATGAATTTAAGATTTAGTAATTATTATGAGTTGTTTCTTTGAAGGATGGCTAGTACTACCCTGCAGCTTGTTTTCCAGTATGAAATAGCCATAGGCACCATATTATATGTTACTATGCTGTAGTGGTTTGGCCTTAGACGGCAACAAAGAACCACATGGCAGCCACTCGCTCTAGAGCCCGTCCACAGTCAGGAGGGCAAAATCAGAAGAAAAAGGCAAAACTCGTGGGTTGGGGTAAAAACAGTTTAACAGAACAACAAAACAGTAACAAATAACGCGGGCAAAGAAGCATGAAAACAGGATTACAATGCCGACCGCTCACCCACTGCACCCGGCACCGTCTCCCACCACGAGGCGCGCACCTCCCCCCAACTTCCTGTCCCCCTCCCCTTCCCGGCCAGCTCCTGTTCCCCTCGCCCTGCCCGGCCAGCTCCCCACTACCCCCTGGGCATGGCTCACATGGGATGGAATACCTGTGCCCTGCTAGGAGAATTAACCCTGTCCCTCCTGGAACCAGGACATATGCACATTATTTTTTCAAATTTTCTTCCGCACAACTTTTTCTAGAGTTTCCAAATGAACATCACTAAAGTGAATTAAAAGAGCAAGGGGACCAATAGGTACTATAAAGACAATATCTTGTTGCGAAGACAATGTTATAATGTCATAACTAAAACAGTGTAGAATCAATTGGGGGATGCTGTGCAACTATAGTGTAAAATTGGCTTTCCAGGTTTACAGTTTAAATTTCCAGTTGATAAAAGACTCCTTAGTAATGTTGGAAGTGATTTATTTTCATGGTGCATCATTTTACCATGTGAAACAAGCAAAGCAGTCTCCACCTTGCTAGGCTATTGTTGAAATGCCTGCAATATAAAAAGACTCTAACGTAACTTCAGAGTGATAATAATAAAAAGAATCTCAGTCTCTTTGTGCGCATATATGTGTGAATTCACAGACATATATTTCTGGATAAATACCATCTTTGAGAAACCTAATAAGTTAATTGAATTAATGAAATAATGACTCAGAAATTCCCAAATATCAGACTGATATTGAGCTGATTTCAGACTCATGTGTCCTCTAGTAATTTTTTCAGTGGTGAAAAGAAAGCCATGTGTTTGCATACTGAATCATTACTAAGTTGTTTTTCCATTTGTAAACAAATATAAACAATTCTGGTCTTTGATCTTGCATCTCAATGAGTTCTCTTCAAAGGAAATTATGCCATGACAGTTTTGCTATTGACTTCAGGATAAGTTATGTCATTACTTCTGCTGTCTTTCCCTGCATTTCATCTGGTACAAGATATTACCTATCCAATTGCAACTGCATAGGATTTTTAAAGAACGACAAAGAAAGTGGAGATGCCTAGATGTAAAGCACATTACCCTAAGGTAGCCCCTGATGGGAGCTATCTATGCCTGGAGTGCCACCTAGTCTGTGTAGAAAGAATACAGGAATTGGAGATGCAGCTGCAGTTCAGAAGAAAACAGTTTAGATGATTGAAAGATGTCCTGAGGAGAAGAGTGAAGAACCTTTTGATTGTCTTCTATAAGAGGACAAATGAAGCTACTATTCAAAGAAAAAAAAATCAAAGTCTTTGGACATCTGAGAAGATTATGAAGATTTCAAAAAGCACATGCCCCTACAAAGAAATACACCAAGGGGGTAGAAGGAACAGGATTCTACTGAAAAGACCAGATCTCCTGAGCACCCGAGGAAATTATGAACTTAAGTATTGTAAGTATTATTAAGTATTATAAAGAGAACAAAAGTGTAGTGTAGTGAAAAAGCAATCATGAGTAGAACACAGATTTAAGAAAATCCATGGTTTAGAAAAGATGAAAACAAAGTCAAAGGCAACAGAACAGATGTACATGGAATATGGTAATCTGTAAAGAAATAGGAGCTGAGATTAAAAGAGAAAAGACAATGTTGGGGTAAAAGTGAATAAGTAGCATCTGGAAATCAGAAGATTCCTAATGTAGGAACAGGCAAAGTTTGATATTTCTATGAAAAGAATGACGTAACAGGTGCCTATAATGATGGAAGACTGCACTTGATGGGTCTGAAGTTTACATTTCTGCCGTTCAACCCCATGAATAGGGAATGATTCTTTATGGTTTTCCCCAAACAGTAAGCAGTCTATACATACAGTTTTCTGAGTCTCTTCAGATACACAAAGCTAACACACCCCTATTGCTTTGTAAGATTCTGAAGCACTTGGAATACAAACTAACCTGCCACTTCAGGCATGCAAATTTATGCTCATATATGATTCATAGCAGCAGTGGGGCTGATTTAAAAATTGCAGTATCTTTACTTTTGAATTCTTTCAGGTCTTTCAGTAGCAGCAACACATAATTTGCTTTTTATTACAATACTTTGTCTGGCACAGAGGCTGCAGCAGTTGGCAACTGGCAGAAGGCTTTTCCCTGTTTTGAAATATATATACAACTGCTAACAGTAATTTCATAAACTGTAAAAGTATTAAAGCCTATGGCATTAAAGCAATCTCTGATTAACAAAACCCAAACAATTGAAAAGGATTTGTCATACACAGAAAAAACTAATTTTTTATACTGCAATCCTTCAGTTCCCTCAGTTTCACCCAAACTAAATTAAAATGAGAACCCTCAGGCAAACTGCCATTATATGAAAACTCTTAAAAGGAGAATGTACAATCTAATTATAGTGTAACAAATGTGTACCTTTCATCTATAAGGCTGGTACTCCAAAATTTCAATAGTCAATTATGATTATGTAGTCTATTATAAAGAATAACCAAAGAACATAAAAGGGAAAACCTACAAAAGAACATGAAAAACATCTCCAGTGGCACAAAGTGGCGTAACGCTAGTACCCCATATAATTTTCTTTCTCCTGTAGCTTGTATGTTGCTGAGACACAGATGCTGACACTCCCTAAATTGCCATAAATGTATTCTCTGTGACTAAAGCCCACTGAATATTTTTTTTCTTTTTAAACATAGTCGCACGAGCCCAGGTATCTGGCGATAAAAGGCATGAGGTTCATAACTGAATCAGTAAATCACGGTTAAGAGAGGTACTTCACAGTTAAGAGAAGTTTGTAGTCATCAATATATTATTTTCAAAAATTTCTTGAGAGTCTATCAATTCCTCTTTTCTCTTTCTGTCTTTCTTTCAGGTTCCAACTTTCTCTTTCACAATTAATTACATGACACAATTGGAGAAAGAACTGTGAAGTACTAAAGCATGATCGAACTCACAGAATAGTATCTAATTTGCGAATGAGCAACCACACCAGGACTTTTCAACCTGAAAAGAGGAAACTAGGCAAGATATCACAACTCTATAGTATCACAAATGATAGGAAAAAGGACAAATATGGAATCTATCCACTTCTGCTGGTCACACTATTTCTTATACAAGCCAGGATGCCATTGGCCTTCTTGGCCACCTGGGCACTCTGCTGGCTCATATTCAGTTGCTTAATCATAGAATCAATCATTCAGGTTGGAAGAAACCCTTGGGATCATCGAGTCCAACCATCAGCCCCACTCTACAAAGGTCTCCTCTACACCAGATCCCCAACACCACATCTCATCCACTCTGAAACACATTCAGTGAGGGCGACTCAACCACCTCCCTGGGCAGCTGATTCCAGCATCTGACCACTCCTTCTGGGAAGAATTTTTCATAATCTCCAGTCTAAACCACCATGTTGAATTTATTTTACTTGAATATTTATTTTATTTTAAATTTTTTGAATAATTGTTTTATTTGAATAAACCCTGTTGTTTATTTATTGGATAAAGCCCAGTATTTAGAATTCTGCAAGTGACCAAGTTATTTTGCATGATCATGGTGGTAACCGTAACAAGCACAAAACCAGTGTACCAACTTCCTTTCCATCAGCCCTAGCCTGTTTTTGTTATCCACAGGGCCTAGGTTGTCTGCAATAACTTCCTTAAGGCTCCCTTTAAAACAGAAGGCTCAAGATCAAGGATTCCTTCAAAAGTACCACTCCATGGGTTCGTTTCAAGTAAACCCCATTGGAAGCAGCTGTGCCGTGCAACAGGCCACCACTGTTCCCCCTTCTGCTTGGGAAGGGGAACAGCCATTTGGTGATGGGCATTTGGTACCTGTGCCTGCGGTGCCATTTTTTATACATATATCTTTCTCAATCTTTTTGCAGACTAAGAGCTAACATTAATGAATTAAC
>VZTM01000399.1:91659-106324 GCA_013400555.1 Jacana jacana | reverse complement strand
AACGTGCCATTTCGAATTTGTGCTCTTTGGACTTGGCAAACTTGGTGATTCGTTGTTGTGTTCTCAAACCTGGTCGTGCTGGCTGGGCCTCAAACCAGACAAAGGACCAGGAGGGAGTGGCTCTCCTGAGGCTCTGTGTGGTGGAAAATGCGCGGTAGCTCCGTGTCTTCTGCAGCCGGCTGGCTACTGCTTTACTGTCCTGTGGGTGCCACGGCTGTATCTGGGGATAAGGAAGAGGTGTGAGCAGCTCCCCTGGGGGCGGCTTCCTCTTGCTGCACACTGAAACAGGCTGTGAGACTCAAGGCAATTTTCTTTTATTTTGGGTTTGGTTTTGGTTTTAATATTTTATTTTTATTTTATTTTGGTGGCAAAAACAAAAAAAAAAAAAAGAAAAAAATCATTCTGCTCAGTTTTACACAAGCACCACTGTAAATACTTGCTTGTTTGTATTACTATAAGAGTGGCTTAAGCATAAGCAGCAACATTGTACAGATACGAACTCAAAACGCGTCGGAAACTGTGTTTTGAGACCGGTGCACTGATTCAAAGAATTCAGTAAGCTTTAAGCAACTTTGAACCAGGTTAACACTCGTTGTGGCTATGTTTTGGGCTGCTGTTATTTCTGTACAGAGCACCCTGTCTGACAGCCGTGTGTGATCACGCTGGTATCAAACACATGGGCCGCTGAAGAAATGGGCAGTTTCGTGACATTTTACTGCTTAATATTAATTTATGTTAATTTTTCATCGTAACGAGTACTGAAACAAATTCTCTGGTTTCACGTTAAGCAGCATCCAGGAAGGAATTCCTAAAGAACAGTTGACACCTTTTGTACATCTCAGTAGGTTGTGTGCTCAAACCCAATAGTGGGTGCCCTGAGAGGAAGAGGGGGGAATACCATGGTGATCATTTTTGTTGAGTGGACATACCCAGCGGGACGTACCGAGCACAGGGGGAACCACATGCACCTTCTGGGAAAAATTGGAGAGGAAGGCCCTTGTTCTGGGGGTCTGTGCATTTTGGGGAAGGTGTTTCCAATTGGAGTTGCCACAGCCCAGGCGTGAGCTGGGGTGGATTGTGACCCATTCATTACACCTTTCTTTCCTCCTGCTCGGAGATGGAGTGCTCATAGTGACATATCCTTCGATGTGTGGCTTCCTGGGGCTAATGAAGAGAAGATAGCATCTGCAAATGACCCACCAAGCAGCTACACCAATTACTGCCACCCCACCGAGGCAGGACTGATGGTTTCACCATCAGGCAGCCAGCCTTGGTCATGTATGGATGAAAAGTGTGACCCCATCCCCTCCTCCTCAGGGCAGTGGAGAAGCTCCCTGGCCCTGGTGAGATGAAGACCTGGCCATGGCTTCCTTGTTCTCCACCCAACCATCCTTATCTACCCAGAGCAGTGCAGGCTCTGCATTTGGTCCTGTGTGTGTCCTACAGATGAAGAAAGGTTGCTGGTGTTGAACCTGAGATGCTTTTCCATGGATGAACTTTCATGTACAAATACATCCTTCCGGCTGAACAAGCATTTCTCTGAAATGACAGCTCCTGAGTTAACAATTTTCTCTCCACCTGCTCCTCCTCTTCCCTCCCCACCTCTGGTGCTGCGTGTCCAGTGTCCTTAGTGGCCACTGACCTGTTGAGAAGCTCACTATCTGACTCCTGTGGCATCTTCTCACGCTATGGAAACGCAGCCATCACTTCCACGTTCCCAGGACAGATGTGCTCAGGTCCTCAAAAGCCATGGAGGCACCCAGGTCCTACCATCTTAATGCCGTTTCAGCAGGCTGTTCACACATCCCATCAGGGGTCTTGGCCAAACTTTGTCTTGAACCCAGAAGTAAGTTTTGTGACAAACTTAGCAGGGAGAAAAGTCCTGCTTTTCTTCCTTCAGCAACTAATAGCCGATGCACACCTATTTTTAACTGAAGACAAGTAGCAGCATGAATGGCTTACAAAAGAACCTCCGAAAGCATCGCTTCGGTGTTGTCCCTTTCTGAGCACCCCATGATGATTTCATGCACCCAGGTAACAAAGCTGCAATGGGCATTTCTGTCCCTGTTTGCTGGTGGCCTGAGGATGCCCCACAAGTCCCTGGCAAGGGATGTGGGTTGTTTGCACCCAGAGCATGGACACCTTCCCTGTGAACTCAGAAAGGGACAAGGCCTTCCAATGCTGAAGAGAAGAGAATTAATGGTTTGACTGCAGGCCATGAGGGTGTGGGTGATGGCTCCAGAGAAATGGTGGGCTGAGCTACACCAGCTATGGAGACTCTACCTGCTCAGTGACCAGGTTGGTCTAAAATCAGCCTTTCCATCTGTCCAGCGAAGGAACAGCAGCTCCTGTTGATGGTGTGTAGGTCCTTCACCCACTCTGTGAACTGCTCAGAAAACTTGCTTCCTTTACTTGCTTCCTCAGTGGCCTGGCTTCTGTGACATGTGGTAATTCACATAACACTGAAGAGACCGAACACAAGACTTTGGCAGATGTTGGCATGGTCAGGATGGAGGCTCTCCTATTTGTGCTGGGGACTTAGGAGAGGCTCAGTGGGTATATGTCCCCTGAAGGATGCATGGATGCCACTGGATGAAGTGACCTGAGGTGCTCAGACCTGGCTAGCCGTTTCTTTTCATTGGGACTCCCTGAAGCTGGTCCTCAGCCAGGGCATGGTGGTGGGCTCCATCCCTCCAGTCAGGAGGGAGAAGGCAGCAAACAGGTCCCAGTGAGGCAGATGCCAGCACACACCACAACTCCCAAAACATGGCAGCTGGGCTTGCTCTTATATTCTGGGACTGCTTCCCAGCAAGTAAGGCCAGTAAGGGTTGGCCCATTGAGTATGCATGACTTCTGGAAAAGACACGTCTTGACAGTACTTTGTCTTTGTGAGACTATTTCACCTGGGCTTTACAAACTGCTTTCCTCAGAAGGCTGGGACTCTTTGTCCACAGTCTTCATCACAGGAATCCTCCTCCTCAAGGAAAATCTTTGAAAGGCACCACTGGAAGAAGGTGGTCCCCTGGGGATGCTGCCCCCTCCTCCATGTCATGGGTGGTCACTGGCTGAGGTAGGAGGTGGAAGCTGGAAGCAAGTGACTCCTTGGGGCTTCAAGGAGGGGAGAGAGCAACACCTGACAGGGATTTGGGGTGCCCTGACTACCCTTCGCTCAGGAGGGATGCCCTGGAGAACAGTGTATCATTACTGGACCTGTGCAGAAGTCAACCCCAAGGATCTTCTTCAGACATTTTCAGCACTAAACCCTGTGATGCGCTTGGCGAGATGGAAGGTTTTCCAGCAGTATTCTCGCCAGCAGTAAATTTATCAAGTACAGTGCTGGCACGGACAGGCTGAGGAGCAAAACATGAGAGATGGAGAGGGAAAGCACTGCCATAAAGCTAAATCAGGGGAGGCTGTGAGCCAGGATGACATGAACTGACTTGTTGAGGAAGCTCTCAGTCAAACGCTGCGAGAGAGTGACCGTAAAGGTACCATAAAATGCTGTGGGCATTGCGTTTGCTTAGCATCCACGTCTGGAGGCTCAGTTTTGGAGGCATTGTCATTAGGCAGCTCCACTGACTGCAGAGTTAGGATGCCTTGGGGCCAGATCTACAGACCAAAAGCTTTGTTTGTTTGTTTGCTGTCAAAGCAGGAAAAGACTCCAAGCTCTGGGAGCATGGAGCAAGAGAGAATGTGTTGATTCAGAGATGGCCCAGCAGGGCTCTGACCTGTGTGGGGACCACTGGTGCCGCAGCAGCTCCCAAACCTGAGGCACTCAGGATGGAGACAGCAAGGGAAGAAACAGCACCAGGAAAAGAAAAAAAGGGAAAAGAAGGATGCTGAGCAGTGGTTTTTGGAAGGAAGCCTTTCTGGCTGGGGAGGGATGGTCCATGGAACTCACAACTGTGGAGTGCTCTTGCCCATCCCCTCCTTGGCTCCCTGTGGCAAGTCCTGCAGAGCCGGGGTGGCATGGCAGGCTCCCTGTGCTAGTGATGCCCTGCCGTGTCCAGTCTTAACTGATGGGTTTGTGTTCCTTTTCTTATTTTCTTTATTTTACCTATTCTACATGTCCTTCAGCATGGAGGAGAGAGGAAGCCATGTTATGGTGTTGCGTATTTCCACCCACGAGTACCCATAAAGAGCTGTGGCCCCTTGTGGAGTTACTGTCCTCCACGGTGCTGGGCTCTTCCCTGCGTGCGTGGACCCAGGACACATGAGGTCACAGCCACCACAGGAACCATGGCGTTAACCTGATCCACCCTGTGACTCTGTCCCAGAGAACACTGGGAAAACTTGCATTTTATTCTGGATTTTCTGAGAAAATGACGTGAGAGGGCCAGTGGTGACGTGCCCTGCAGCCTCTTGTTGAGCACGTGGGCCATGGTCCTGTACAGGCAATACCCATCGGAGCAGTTGCACCGATGAGGGTGCTGGGCACATATCCCGAGCTGTGGCCACCACTGCTCCATGCCCGGTGGCAGAGGACACCATCCGGGGAGCCCAGTTGTGCCCCTCAGACCGAGGTAGGGGTTACTCGGCACGAGAAACCGAGAGATCTGGAAGGATCTGAACCCTTTAGTGGTGTTCTTCTGGCGGAGCTGAGATGCAATGTGCAAATACCGCATGAAAAGCGTGTTGGAGAGGTGCCCAGTGCAAGGGCTGTGGCTCTGTTGCCGCAGCGGGCACCGGTGCTGGCTCTGGTGGTGGCTCCGCTCCTCGCTGGTGCTGCCAGAGCAACGGGGCAGGGAAGCGGCTCCCAGGGCAGGCGTGTGGGGATAGATGTGCACACACTTGGGCCCCTCAGACCCCGGGAGGGGGTCATGGAAGAGGGGACCCCAGCCCTGTGATAGCCCTGGCCACCGCTCCCCTTGTCCAGGGTCTTATGCTCTGCCCTGCCCTGTTGAAGTGAGACGGGGAAGCCAGCTGGTGGGCGTTGGGACCTGCCTTTGGCTTGACTCAGCCTCCCGAGGGAAGAAACCTTGTCCTGTTTTTTCACTTTCTAGTGGCCTTTGTACATTCTGAAATTACAGAAACTCATTTCATTGCAAATGGAATTNAGGCTTTTTTTTTTCTTAGAGACAAACTACTTTGTATTAGGGACTTTAGCATCAAAGAAATACATATCTATTGTATCCACCAAAGTCTGCAATGCCTGCATTGAAGCTTACTTCTTAAAAAAGAGAGGAAAAAAGAAAAGAGAGGGAGAGAAATAAAAGCCTCCTCCCCTTCAAAAATACATACAAACAAAACAAAACAAAAAAACCTTACAAAAAAAACTCGTAAAAATAACTGTTGAATTGCCTTTGAAAGTAGGGGATAACATCTGTTGCAAAACAGATGAAAAAATGCTTCTTAAAATGTGTATGTTTTGTATTCTTTTTTTCTAGTAGGAAAAGAACAGACTTGAAATCTTGGTGTTTTTTCCTTAGTGCTGTGTGTTGCTTTTGTGTGTTATAATATTTGAATGTAATTACAGCAGTGCCAATTTGCCAAAGATGTCGAACATTATTTTGGGGTTTTTGTTTCAGGGTTTGTTTTGGGGAGCGAAAGGGGCGGTGGGCTGGAGCGTGGGGGTGCTGCGGCACGGGTCAAAAGGGAGGGGCTGTTTGAAGGGGTTTCTTTTCACTTATCTGGGGCCTTTTTTTCAATTCTTTTTCTTGTCAAGACTGAAATTTGTGATTTTATTCTAAGTTAAATGGTTGACTGCAACACTTTTTATTTTTAGATTAGTTGAAGAAACATGCAATAAGATTGGCGTAGTTCAATATCTGTGTGTCTTTTCATGAGAGTGACTGTTACTTGTGGACATTTGGTTTTATGTAACCTTTATGTGAGATAATTATTTGTAAATATTTACCATAATTTTATTGGTTCCTAAAATAAAAGTAATTTTTTTAAGTTCAAAAAGCCCGTTTCCACTCTCGCTTTCACTTTCTGTCCTGCATCGCTTGGAAAAAATGCCGGGTGGTTGCATTAGAAGTGGGATTTTAGGGGGAGCCCTGTGAAAAAGCATCCCTCAGACATCACCAAAGCCACCACAGCGGCTGCCGGCACCCTCTGACCACAGTCACACACATCCTGCACCCCATGTCGTCCAAAGTGACACCTCCCAGGGTCACTGCCCACCTTGCTGCTGTAGGCTGGTGTTTGCCATCAAGACATGTATGTCCTGAGTGACCTGGTGTCACTGGACGGGACAGGAACCCCCTGTGCTGCCCCCTGAGCCCTGTTTCACTCAATTGGTGGTCACACCTCCTGGGGAGGAAGGAAAGCTCCCAGGCCTTCAGACCTCCCCACATCAAAATGGATGGCTCACCTCCCAGGCAGACAGACCCAAGAAGGGGTCTTGTGCTCAGGGAACATGACCACGACCACTGGATGTCCTATGACATGGTATGNTTAGAGACAAACTACTTTGTATTAGGGACTTTAGCATCAAAGAAATACATATCTATTGTATCCACCAAAGTCTGCAATGCCTGCATTGAAGCTTACTTCTTAAAAAAGAGAGGAAAAAAGAAAAGAGAGGGAGAGAAATAAAAGCCTCCTCCCCTTCAAAAATACATACAAACAAAACAAAACAAAAAAACCTTACAAAAAAAACTCGTAAAAATAACTGTTGAATTGCCTTTGAAAGTAGGGGATAACATCTGTTGCAAAACAGATGAAAAAATGCTTCTTAAAATGTGTATGTTTTGTATTCTTTTTTTCTAGTAGGAAAAGAACAGACTTGAAATCTTGGTGTTTTTTCCTTAGTGCTGTGTGTTGCTTTTGTGTGTTATAATATTTGAATGTAATTACAGCAGTGCCAATTTGCCAAAGATGTCGAACATTATTTTGGGGTTTTTGTTTCAGGGTTTGTTTTGGGGAGCGAAAGGGGCGGTGGGCTGGAGCGTGGGGGTGCTGCGGCACGGGTCAAAAGGGAGGGGCTGTTTGAAGGGGTTTCTTTTCACTTATCTGGGGCCTTTTTTTCAATTCTTTTTCTTGTCAAGACTGAAATTTGTGATTTTATTCTAAGTTAAATGGTTGACTGCAACACTTTTTATTTTTAGATTAGTTGAAGAAACATGCAATAAGATTGGCGTAGTTCAATATCTGTGTGTCTTTTCATGAGAGTGACTGTTACTTGTGGACATTTGGTTTTATGTAACCTTTATGTGAGATAATTATTTGTAAATATTTACCATAATTTTATTGGTTCCTAAAATAAAAGTAATTTTTTTAAGTTCAAAAAGCCCGTTTCCACTCTCGCTTTCACTTTCTGTCCTGCATCGCTTGGAAAAAATGCCGGGTGGTTGCATTAGAAGTGGGATTTTAGGGGGAGCCCTGTGAAAAAGCATCCCTCAGACATCACCAAAGCCACCACAGCGGCTGCCGGCACCCTCTGACCACAGTCACACACATCCTGCACCCCATGTCGTCCAAAGTGACACCTCCCAGGGTCACTGCCCACCTTGCTGCTGTAGGCTGGTGTTTGCCATCAAGACATGTATGTCCTGAGTGACCTGGTGTCACTGGACGGGACAGGAACCCCCTGTGCTGCCCCCTGAGCCCTGTTTCACTCAATTGGTGGTCACACCTCCTGGGGAGGAAGGAAAGCTCCCAGGCCTTCAGACCTCCCCACATCAAAATGGATGGCTCACCTCCCAGGCAGACAGACCCAAGAAGGGGTCTTGTGCTCAGGGAACATGACCACGACCACTGGATGTCCTATGACATGGTATGGCCAGGTGCAGCTCCTAGCACTCCATGGACAGGGCAGAGGGTGGATGAGCCCAACCTCCTTTCCCTCCCAGAACCCTGTGCCATTGCGTGGACAACCTTTAAGGGAGACTCACAGCGCTGCAGCAAAGGGGCTTTCATAGAATCATAAAAGTGTCTGGGTTGGGAGGGACCTTTCAAGTCATTGAGTCCAGCCATCAACCCAACACTGACAATCCCACCACTAACCCATGTACTTCAGCACCGTGTCTGCCCAGCACTATGTCAACCCGTCTTTTAAACACCTCCAGGGATGGTGACTCCACCACAGCCCTGGGCAGCCTCTGCCAAGGCTTCACAACCTTTCCATGAAGAAATTGTTCCCAATATCCATCCTAATCCTCTCCTGGTGCAACTTGAGGCTGTTTCTTCTTGTCCCATCACCTGTGACTTGGGAGAAGAGACCGACCCCCCTTGCTACACCCTCCTTTCAAGGAGTTATAGAGAGTGAGAAGGTCTCCCCTCGGCCTCCTTTTTGACAGGCTGAACACCCACAGCTCCCTCACAAAACTTGCACTCCAAACAAGTTCTCCACTTGATGTTTGCAGGAGAGCTGTCAGTCAGTGACACCAGGAGCTGCATTGTGGCTGTCTGTCTCCTTGCAACGAGGTGCTGGAGGCAGGGATTGCCTCTCCTGGCTCTGTCTTTTTGTACTTTTTGTACTTCTGCTGTCTTTCAGCCGCTCTAGGTTAAGAGAGGAGCAAACGCCCGTCCCGCAGCAGGCAGGCAATGCCTGCTCCTCATTAAGCCCTCCCGTGCCTGGATGTGAGATGCCACGTCAGCCTGCTGGCAGCAGAACAGTGGGATCAGACCTGACAAAACTGCGGTGAGAGGCTCGGGATCTTCCTTTCCCTCCAGGTGTGAGGCCCCATACCGCTTCCTTCAGCGAGAATGCCCTTCAAGGATGCAAATAACACTTCCAGCTCAAGCCTCCGTACAAATGGCCATTGTTTAAGATGCCCAGGAATTGTCATTTAAACTGTTAATGAATAGGAAATGAAGACCCTTGGTTAAGCATAGGAATGTCTCCGTATTGCAACAGATTTTGCAGACAAGGGCACTGTGCAGTCCAGGCAGGAAAGTCAGGTGTGGAGACGGGAGGTACAGAGAAGCAGGTACGAAGAGATCAGAGTGGCAGCCCCTTTGCTGGATTCCTGCAGTGGGCCATGGTGGCCATGAGCAGCAACATCTGGAAATAGTGTCACAGGCAGCTGGTGAGAACTGGCGTCTCCCATCTCAGGATTTCGTGACCTATTTTCCTTCTCAAAAAAAACCCCACCAAAACAACCCAAAGGCTTGAAATGCTGCGGGCAGAAAAGAAACTTCATTGTGTATGCGCTATCTCAGAGCCATTAGGAGGCATCTTTAGGGCAAACTGGTGGGGCTGCCGACCATACCCAAACGGTGAACTGAAAAGGGTGCTCCAGCAGCCACCCAGCTGCTTGGACTTCCTTCTGCTTGTGAACACAGGGTGATTCTCACTCACTCATCCCTCCAACAGCTCTGCTGGACAAGAGGTTTTGCACACCCCTGAAGCGGGATCTCAGGCCCTTGCTTCAAGCTCAGTGTTGGGGCCTTTCCTTTTTAATATCTTCATTGACGATGTAGATAAGGACATAGAAAACACTGTCAGTGAGTTTGCAGATGACACCAAGTTGGGTGGGAGTGTTGATCTGCTTGAGGGCAGGGATACTCTACAGAGGGACTTGGATAGGCTGGATAGATGGGCCAATGTTAATGGCATGGCCTTCAATGAGGTCAAGTGCCAGGTCCTGCACTTGGGCCACACCAACCCCATGGATGGCTACAGGCTTGGGGCAGTGTGGCTGGAGCTGCCTGGCAGAAAAGGACCTGGGGGTGCTGGTCAACAGGAGGCTGAACATGAGCCAGCAGTGTGCCCAGGTGGCCAAGAAGGCCAAGGGCATCCTGGCTTGGATCAGAAACAGCGTGACCAGCAGAAGTAGGGAGGTGATTGTCCCCCTGTGCTCAGCACTGGTGAGGCCACCCCTTGAGTCTGGTGTCCAGTTCTGGGCACCTCAGCACAAGAGAGATCTGGAGGGGCTGGAGCGAGTACAGAGGAGGGGCTGATGGTTGGACTTGACGATCCCAAGGGCCTCTTCCAACCTAAATGATTCTATGATTCTATGATTCTATGATTCTATGAAGATGAGCGCTGGGCACTGAAAGCGTAGCCCAAACTGCAGAGCCAAAGCTTGTCACCACACACGCGAGAAGCTGGCCCATCCACAGCAAAAGAGGTAAAATTCAGCAGTCTGCAACAACGTCAAACTCAAAGACTAGAGGCAGGAAGTAGCAATGGGACACATTTTGTAGAAACATCAGAAGAGTATGAAGAAATGAACTCACCAGAGAACATCCAAAAGGTACAAATCTATGTATCACACTGCATAATCTCATCTCTGTGTGCAACGAAAACAAAGCAACTTCTCTGAAAGGGAAGTCCTCCTCCTGAGAGAGGACTTAGAGAAAACCTTCCTTTCAGGGTGATTTCCTTAGATGGAAATGTCATCAAATCTGGGTCATTTACACAATGCTTCCAGCCACAAAAATAGAGGTGGTGTCAGTGTAGGACCACAGAGGGGATTTATGGTGAGGCCTGCCCTCCTACCAAGGCTGCTCATCTCACTGTCACACACTGCAGGGCAACACGTGCCCAGAGTGAGGACCCACCACATCCCTCCACCACACGAGGTTGGACCCACTAAAACAAAGGAGAAATCCTCCCCCCCCAACTCCTTCCAGGTGGAATGGCATTTTGGGAAGATGAAGATCATTTGCCCTGGGACATGTATAGGGGGTCCACAGGATGAGAGCACAGTAAGACAATGAGGCCCTTGAATGTAAAGTGGCAGGAAATATTCCTGTTTGAGTCAACAGGACCTTAGCTTGAGAAAGATCATATAATCATAGAATCGATCATACAGTGATAGAATTGTCTGGGTTGGAAGGGACCTCTCAGATTGAGTCAAACCATTAACCTAGCAGTGACAAACCCAGCAGTGACAAACCCAGCCTCTTCTGACGCTCCACAACTCCTTCCATGAAGAACTTTCCCCAATATCCATCCTAACCCTCCCCCGGTGCAACTTGAGGCTGTTTCTTCTTGTTCCAACAACTGTGTCTTGGGAGAAGAGACCAACCTCCCCTGGCTACACCCTCCTTTCAGGGAGCTGGAGAGAGCAAGAAGGTCTCCCTTCAGCCTCCTCTTCTCCAGGTTAAACATGTTCCTTCAGCTGTTTCTCACAAGGCTTCTGCTCCAAATAAGATTCCAGAAAGCTGAGAGAGTCCAAAATACTGTTTTGCCAACACTGGGCAGCAGGAGACACTCTGTTCCGAGAATCCCTCCCATGGAGCCGAGCCAGGAGTGGGTGGAAGAAGAGGAACAAGGACTTTGATACAGACCAGTTGAATTCCGGTACCACCAATGGAGTTCCCATGGATGACGCTCCTCTCTGGCCATAGCCTCTGGTTCTGTGCCTGGAGTGGTGAGTTAAGCTCCCCCAGCAGCCAAGCAGCCACCCAGTCACTTGCTCATGACTCATGGTGGGATGGTGAAGGGAATCAGAACAGGGAAAGTCAGAAAAACTTGTGAGTTGTGGTGATGACAGTATCCCCTCGGTCAGCTGGGGTCAGCTCCCCCCTGCCAGCCCCTTGCCCACCTGCAGCCCACTCACTGATGGGGCAGAGCAGGAGAAGGAGAAGCCATTGATGCCACAGATGAACATCAAGAACCCAAACCACAGCTTCACATGGGCTGCCATGTAGAAAATTAACCCATTCCAGGTAAAGATGGTGCAGCAGGTTCATTCACACCTGGGTTGGTCTGGGAGAGATGCTCCACCCATCCCCACCATGTGGTGTCCTCATTGAGTCTCTGCCACCTCACAGCACTGGGAAATTCACACCTGACAGGAGGCCTGAATTCCTGCTCCTAACTCTGTTAAACCCATTGTAAACAGTCCCTGATAACACTTTAAAATAATGGTCCATTACGGCAGCAATGCTTAATTAGAGTGGAACTGACAAATGGAGTCATCATGATTAATGTTATTATAATGAATACATCTGCAATTTGGTGTAACACACAGAAATGTCTGACTTCCCAGGAAACCCTCAGATACAGAGGGTGTCTTTTATATTCATAGGGATATAATAATTCCTTTGAAGGAATCTCATCGTAATTTAGCATGAATTAATGTCCATTTATCACACTGTGTTACCCAGTGCAGCAATTTATCTAAATCCTATATATGCAATGTAGACTCTTGTCTAAGAACACACGATAATGGAGAAATCCTTTGAAGAAATACATTTACTGTAGATCATTAATGCTCAGTGTGCTAAGTGGCCTTTAAATTAAACTAAGTTAAATAAACTCTTCTTTAATATACCAGTGTAACTTTTTCATTAACAAACACATTAAGGGCCTTTTTCATTTACATACAGCTGATGCAAGCATATGATAGGAAAATGTTCAATTAGTGGAGCTAAATGTAATTTGGAGTGTCTATACGGCGAGGAAAGGCAGGGGAGTGTGGTGGTTTGGGATATCAACCCCGTACCTTTGGATGACCACACACTGGTCCTGCAGGAACCTGCGGTGGGTTTGTCTGGCTTGCTGGGCTCTGGGGTTGGCCATAAAGGTTGTTCCTTGCAGAAGGACAACTGTCAAGGAAGGGGTAAAACCCCACAGAGGAGGTTTTCAGGGGAGTCCTGGGGGCTCCCTGTTTCTATTATGGGGGAGCAGACATTGTCCAAGATGCTGTGGAGGGAACCATCCTCCCTCCACACACCTCCTGGGATGATGCAAACTGCTGCGAGTGCTTCTTATCAAGCCACCATCTGCGCCCACATCTGGGCTCCAGTTCAGTTTCAGCAAACTGGTCTTCTTGTGGCTCCCCTCCTTTCTTGGGGAGGGAAACTGGAGCTGTCCAGCCAGCGGGCTCCAGTGCTGGTAGGGATGTGGATACCACAGCAAGACCATGGCCGTAAGTGGGGTAGTCCCACCACTGTGTCAGAGCAGGACTGTGTCCATTTGTGGTCTGTCCCACCACCGTGACAGGGCAGGACTGGGGCCGTACATGGGGCAATCCTACTACCAGCTGTCCCTGCTCCCAGTGAGGATGGCTTACGTGGGTGTGAGGGCTCCTGCTTGTGTGCCAGCCCTGATCCTTGCACAAGGACCATGGGGGACCCTGACAGAAGAGCGATGATCAGAACTAGATGAGTCTCCTCCATGTGAGTAATGAATCCCCAGAGCAGAGCACTGTCACTGTCTCCCTGGCAAACCTCCACGCCTTGGCTTGCAAGATGCTCTTGAAACAGACTCTGACAAAACTACTATGATGGTGTTTATCTTGATCCTCATGTTCAAATTGTGTTTACACAAGAGTCTGTCTACAGGGTTTCTGATGTGACTGCAATACTGGGTATTTTTAAGCAGCAGTTAGAACACTTCCCTGGAGGTGTCCAAGACCAGGTTGGATGGGGCTTTGAGCAACCTGATCCAGCAGGAGATGTCCCTGCCCAGAGGAACAGGGTTGGAACTTAATGGTCTTTAAGGTCCTTTCCAGCCCAAACCATTCCATGATTCTATGATTCTGTGATTCCTCATACAGGTAGAGGAATAATCTGCCTCATTTCTTCCACATGCTTTCCATTTGCCTGTGTGCAATCAAAAGACAAGTGATGGCTGTTCTTGGCTGGAGGACAAATCCCAGTTAGTTAGTTACCTTCCACTGGGACTCACTGGCCACTCGCTGACCGGCTGGTGCACCAAGGGGAAGTGAAGAAAGGCACACGAAGGATGGACAGCACAGGTAGGGAAAAAGGGCTGTGTCCCAACACTCAGAGGTGTATGGCTAGTCCACGTTGGGTTGGAAAAATACCTAATCTAAAACAACCACAGCAGCCTGTTCCAAGTCAATTCCGGCGGACAAGCCTGATGGTGAATGAGCTCTAGTGCACCTTTAATTGGCTCTCTTGAAAATGGCACTGCATGTATACCCATGTTTGTCTCAGAATCATAGAATCATTTAGGTTGGAAGAGACCCTTGGGATCATCCAGTCCAACCATCAGCCCCACTCTACAAGTTCTCCCCTACACCAGATCCCTCAACACCACATCCAATCTACTCTGAAACACAGTCAGGGGTGGGGACTCCACCCCCTCCCTGGGCAGCTGATTCCACTGACTGACCACTCTCTCTGGGAAAAACTCTTTCCTCATGTCCAGCCTAACCCTACCCTGCTGCAGCTTGCAGCCATTCCCTCTCCTTCTATCGCTCATTGCCCGTGAGAAGAGACCAGCACCAACCTCTCTACAATGGCCTTTCAAGCAGTTGTAGAGAGGGATGAGGTCTCCCCTCAGCCTCCTCTTCCTCAAACTAAACACTCCCAGCTCCCTCAATCGATCCTCATAAAACTTATCCTCCAGGCCTGCCACCAGTTTCGTTGCCCTCCTCCAAATTAGTACTTTGCTTTCTATGCAAAATTCTCCTAAAAATCTTTCTTCTTGCTTGTCTCAAACATTCTCTGCATGTCCTAGTTCGAGAGGCTGGTAAATAAACCGGAAGGTGCAGGATTGTTTGGCTCAGTGACTGACTCCAGTACTCTGGGTTTAAATTCAATGACTGAAAAAAATGGACTGATTACCAGGCTATGAGAGGTGCAAAATGAAGTACGTTTAGTGTGTCTGCTCAGGGAATGGGGAGGCGCAAAAGCTCCTGAATACCAATCAGAGACACCACTATAAAACACAGGAGGAAGATAAAGGTTAGGGAAAAATGAGTATTCAGAGCCAGAAGAAGAAAGAGAAGGAGAAGGAGGAGGAGGAGGAGAAGGAGGAGGAGGAGGAGGAGGAGGAGGAAAGGCAGGGGGGGGG
>VZTM01000399.1:67232-86457 GCA_013400555.1 Jacana jacana | reverse complement strand
AGAGGTAGAGGTAGAGGTAGAGGTAGAGGTAGAGGTAGAGGTAGAGGTAGAGGTAGAGGTAGAGGCAGAGGTAGAGGTAGAGGTAGAGGTAGAGGTAGAGGTAGAGGTAGAGGAAGAGGTAGAGGTAGAGGTAGAGGTAGGTAGAGGTGGCCATGTTTATTTTCTAACCTGCCTGTCTATTCTAACTTTCTATTCTATTTCTAACTCTGCCTGGGATGGAAAAGTCACAATTACTCAGTTTTTTAAACACTTCCTTTGTCCCAGTGATTTTTACTCTCCAGTGCATACATATTTTGCAGGTGAAAAGGGACTGGGGCAGAGCAAACATCTGCCACGTTCAGCATCAAGTCCTTGTTGGGCTGTGAGAGAGGGCCACCCCTTCACCCCGTTAACCTCAGGTGTAGCCAGGGAGCTCCGACATCCCCCTGGACAGAGGGCAGTAGCCACACACTGAGACCTCTCCCGCTGCATAATATGAATGGCTCATTTTCAGACCATCAAATCCATTTAACAGGGAGGTGAAATATGCAATTAGTATCATAGAAATGAGCTTCAGTTCATGATACATCTTAATTAGCTATGTAATTTTATTTATGTTCCATTTGTAAAGTCCAGTCTTGTAATTACTGCTTGAACGTTGAGTGAAGGGGCGGGTTGTTTTTCAGCCTTGAAGCATAAAAGAAAGAGAAATGTTTGGCAAATGCTGAGGGAAGTTGCCTGAGGTCAAATGAGGTCTCAGCAGATGCATGTTCCTTCATGTCTTGAATGGCTGTGGATTACACTGGTTTTTGGGCCTCAAGTCTAAAAAACAAAGTGAAAATCGCAGCCATTCTGGTGGGATCTGTTCACATTTCATCATTTCTGGTGGGAGATATTCACAGTTCATCTCAGGGGAAAGGGAAGCAACAGATTCCAGCTCCTTTTTGTCCGGTACCAGTCCTGCTTACCAGGGTTGGGATTATTGTTTGCAGGAAAATCCTTTTCCCAAGATGGGAAATCACTCTTGGTTATCCACAGTCCCTTGGGAAGCACAGTACTTGAAACACTGCTGTTTGGCAAGGAAAGTCTCCTTACCATACATGCATCCAGATGCATGCATTTCTCTAATATTTACTACGTACTCAGATTAATTATCCATTGCTCAACAACTGGTAAATGAGACATTCTTGCTGGAGATGATCATGGCTTGGATGATCATGGCTTTCTTTTGGATTGGATTGGAGAGCAGAAATATGTTCTCCTCAGACCTCAGACCCCCTTAAAATGAGATCCCTAAACATTCCTGATGGGACCTACATGACAATGTAAGGTGCTGTAGAAGCAAAGGGTGAGTGGGGGCAAACCCTGGGCTGGGGAAAATACCACATTTCCAAGAAGAGGAGGAAGGGTCTCTCCCTCCATGGGAGGGCTTCACCTCCAAGGGAGTTGGGTGCCAATATCACTGATGGATGAAGCAAAAAGACTATTTCACAAGATGTACCAAGGAGCAGCCCTCAGCTCACTCTCTACAACACAGCTACTCCTTAGCTTGGGGAGAAGAACCTTCATAGTACCAAGTCTGAGGAATGATTGGCATTTGACAGGCTGCAAAGCTTCCACAGAGTTGGGGAATCATAGAACCTTAGGATGTGTGGGTTGGGAGGAACCTTTAAAGGCCATTTACTCCAAATTCCTGCCCTGGACAGGGACATCTTCAACTACATCAGGTGTCTCAAAGTCCCATCCAACCTGGCCTTGGTGTTCCAAGGCCTGGGCCAGGGTCTCACCGAATTCATTGTAAAACATTTCTTATATCTAGTCTAATTTTTTCCTCTTTCCATTGAAAAGCATTCTGCCTTGTCCTGTGGCTCCCCTCCCTGATCCAGAGTCGCTCCCCTCCCTGATCCAGAGTCCCTCCCCAGCTTTCCTGGAGCCCCTTTAGGACAGAATCCCCTCCCTGTCCCTGATGGCCACATTGTTGGGGCTTTCTGGGATGCCAGCACATGTTGCCAGCTCATGACCAGCTTTTCANCCCTGGACAGGGACATCTTCAACTACATCAGGTGTCTCAAAGTCCCATCCAACCTGGCCTTGGTGTTCCAAGGCCTGGGCCAGGGTCTCACCGAATTCATTGTAAAACATTTCTTATATCTAGTCTAATTTTTTCCTCTTTCCATTGAAAAGCATTCTGCCTTGTCCTGTGGCTCCCCTCCCTGATCCAGAGTCGCTCCCCTCCCTGATCCAGAGTCCCTCCCCAGCTTTCCTGGAGCCCCTTTAGGACCGAATCCCCTCCCTGTCCCTGATGGCCACATTGTTGGGGCTTTCTGGGATGCCAGCACATGTTGCCAGCTCATGACCAGCTTTTCAACCCCAGCACCCCCAAATCCTTTTCCTCAGGACTGTGCTACATCTTTCCATCCCCAGCGTGTGCTGAGACTGGGAGTTGCCCAAACCCATATGCAGGACCTTACCCTTGGCCTTGCTGAGCCTTGAGAGATTCCCTCAGACCCACTTCTCCAACCTGTCCAGCTCCCTGTGTCCTAGTGATGTCCTCAACTGGGGCCCCCAAAAATATGGAACAACTCGTGAGTCTGTACATCCTGAATTTGAGAATTGTGGACAGGTCATAGAGACCTGATACATTATAATTCAACAGCCTGTTTGTTTTTTATTAAAAAAAAAGTCTTCAAAGGGAGTCAGCGTGTTACCCCGGGGCTCACTCCCCAGCTCTGCAAGACACGTGCCACGTTGTGCTTTTATTCAGAGAGGTGTTTCATTAGACTGTAGAAAATGCTTTCATTTGGAAAGAGCTGCCTGCAAAATTAGAGACCATGTAAGGCCTTCTAAAACTGCTCATGGTTACTTAATAGCTAATTAATAATTAATGAATAGTTTGTAATTAATTACAATAAGGACAGCAATTCCTGGTTCTCCGATGATGCAGAAGGGCTAGACTTAACCAGGCAAGCGACAGCAAAGCCAGCACCAGATTGTGATACCTCTGGTCAAACTCCTCAGCTCTCTTCTTGATCTGCAAACTCCCCTCTCCTGGACCCCTTTCTCCTGGAAATGCAGCAGAGAATTTCTGGGGATGGGAGCTTCAAGTGCTTCTGACTTGTCGGGAGGGTGGTGGGGAGCAGGACGGTTGACAGAAAAACAGCTCCCATCCTGGGGTATCATCTGGAGGTACTTTAGCAAAGTGGACCCTTTTCCAGGAGTGCAGTCACTGTAATGAAGACTCCCCAGGCATGGGAGCCCAGGAACTTCATGGTTCCTGACAGACAGGACCAGGGAACAGTCCTCTGCTGAACCTTCCTGGAACGAGGATACCACCACATGGACAATAGCACTGTCACCTTCAAGGTCCATTTCCCTGTACTCCAGAGTCACAGCCATCCCAGCAAAGGTGGGGTCCAGAAGAGTCTGACTATGAAACCACCTCATCAGAACTGTCTTCTGGCCAAAATGATGCTGCAGAAAGTAGGACCTGGTGGGTGATTCCTCCCCCATGGCCTTGCCAGACATTCTCGTGCATAAGCTGGGAGGATGGTGACTTGGGTCAGAATTTCAGGTGTGGTCACCAACAGTTGGCTGCAGCATCCCTGACCCGAGCAATGCTCCTTCAGATCAGTTATTCCTTTAGCAATGAAGAGATGAAGCCACCTGTGGTGGCCTAGCCTGGGAGCAGAGGGACACCAGCTGGAGAAGCAGTGGAAGGAGCAGCTCTCTATGTAGGGTAAAACACAGGATAGCTCTGCCTTGGCCACGTATTTGCTCCTGCTCTCTGAAGAGACAACCCAGAGCTCTGAGGACAGCTTGAGGCCAACCATCCCAGCAGGGCAGGAGCCCACAGCTGAACAGGGACTCTCCTTGAGCTCCAGCTCAGCCAAGAAGTGCAGATACATCCCTGATATCACAGACCTGTGATTCTCCAAGCTCAGACAGGGACAAGAGCACCCATTAATCAGTCCCATTGCCTGCTTCCCCTCCATTTATCCCTTTCTGACTTTTTTTTTTCCCCAGAATAATCCCACATCCTGCTGACCCTAGACCTTCTGCAGGATCCCTGGTGTTTTGGGAAGGCACAACCTCCTCCTGCTGCATCTACTGAGTTCTGTGGGGATGGAATAGGACATGGACGAGGAGAAATCCTTAAAGGGCTTTGCAGGGACAACCCAGGAGTGACAGCCTGGTACTGGATATTAAGAACAATTTTTACATTGAAAGGACTATTTAGCGCTGGAAGAAGCTGGCTGTCCAGGGCAGTGGTGGAGTCACCATCCCTGTGGGTATTTAGGAGCTGGGCAGACGTGGGTCAGTGGTGGTTTGGGCAGTACTGCATTGACGTTTGGACTCAATGATCTGATAATTCCCTTTCAACCAAAATAATTCCTTGATCCTATGATTGGTGCCAGAGTCCATCCAGGACACCCCTCTTTGTCCCAGCCGTGCTGGTGTGGGACTGGGGAGGTGTCTGGGTGCTACAGCAGCCCCTCAGCGCCCCGGCTTGTTGCTGACAGAAAGAAAATCCTCTGCCTTTGATCTGAACTGCCACGAGGCTTGACACGGACCTGTGAGCTGTTTTCATTAGGGGAAGACACCAGCTGCCAAGGCCCTCAGGAGAGTCCCAGCGCTGCAGAGGAGGGAGGGATAAATGAATTGTGTCACTTTGCAGCAGCTTGGAGAGGGATAACAACATATCACAAGCCGCACCTTGGAGATCTTACTGTGCAAATAGGGGAAGGGACGGGAGACGGATAGAGCGAACCACGGTGGGGCCAGTGATCACATCCAGAACCAGAGCTGCCAGCACGTTTCTCACAAGAGGGACACCCCCATAATTGCAATTCCAGAGACAAACAGCACACCCACCCCTCACTCCAGGGAGTTTAGGCAACTTCCATTTAGGGAGGTTTCACTCTTTTCTCATGACCTGTTTCAGTGTCTTCAAATTGAATAGAATGTGGAACATAATCTGAAGAATTTCCTGAATTTTAATGCTTCATCCACTCTGGTGCTGACAGGAGCACAGAATTGCCCCAGAACAGACTTTCTAAATTCCATTTAGCTCTATACGGGAACGGGAAGAAAATCCCACGGCCATACTGGTCAAGTCTGCGGATACTGTGGGTCAGTGGAGTGTCCGGTTTGGCACATCACTGGAATCTGCAAAGTGTGCTCGTTTTACTTGAACAAAACATCCTTCACATAATGAAGTGCAAGGTCTGGCAGGAAGGAGCGTGGAATGCTGTCAGATGTGCAGGAAGGAGGCACGCACATCTGGGGAGGGGTGGCAGAGAAAAGGACCTGATGAGGGCTGAGGTGCAACACCAACTGAGCTCCAAGGGCCCAGCTGTGGCCAACAGAAGGAAAGACCAGGGAGTAGGGATGCCAGGATAGGCAGGAACACTCTTCCTGAGTACGGCATTAGTGGTACAGCAGCAAAGCATCCCTGAGTCAGAAAAGATGCAGACAAACTGGATGTGCCTCAAGGGAGGTCTCTTAGAATAACTTGGGGCTTGGAAACCTTACCTTTATTGAAAGTCTGATGAAGCAGCAACCTCTTTGATTGGTCCAAGGGTGAGTCAAAGAGCAACTTGACTTGTCTGGTCTGCAGGTGGGAGTTTTGAGCATGAGGTTGCAGTCTGACAGAAGAGAGCTCCTGCACTGAGCAAAGTCTGAACAGGAGTCAAGAATGGGGTCAGATGAACACAGAATATAGCACACACATTTAAGCTGGGGAGATAACCGAGTACTGGACCATTTTCCTTGGCAATAAAATGGGTTTCTCGCTGTTGACATCTCTAGAGGTAGTTTCCAGAATTGGTCTTGGACACACTGGGAAAGGCTGATGATATCAAACTGTCTCATACTGGGAGCCAGGGCAGGTGAGGTTGTGGTTCCTTCTGGCCTCTCCACATCTGTCTCTACACATTGACCTCAACAAGAACATAATGACAGTGAAGGTCTGGGGGTGAAGTGCTTGCAGCCTCACTTTTACTCCCCGATCATAAGTGGTGGAAAACACTTTCCTCTGACCACTGGAGACATCAGTTGGCTTTGACTCCTACGGTGCAAAACCAACGTGGTGGCCAGAAGCCTTTAAAATGGAGGCTGGAAGGGCTAATTAAGCTTGTGGCATTGCCCTACCACTACACATCAGATGGGTCCCACCGTGGGGAACAGACCTGTGCAGGGAAGGTGCGGGTTGAGAATCCATAGGCTGGAGGAGAGTGACCTCCAGCAGACCTCTGGAGAGAGCTGGACCTGCACGGACCTCGGACACCTGTATAATTGTTTTAAACCTTTTCTTTGGGTCAATAAATCCCTACCGACTGTTTTCTAAAAAGGGATGTACACAGGTGACAAACTGCTTACAATAGAAATAATGTGAATATTAAGTTAATCAAAGCACTCGCATTTGAAGGGATTAAAAGAGGGGAGAGAAAAAAAAACGAAAAAAACAACAAAAAAAAAAACCCCAGCTCATAACAAGCAATCCATGTCACTTTTTTTCCCTCCTGTGTACTCTTGCTCTGTCCCATTTGTCTAGCAGTAATCTACATTTCAAATGATTACATGGGAAGCTGAAGTGGTAGTGACAGGGATAAACGAAGCTTGTTAAACTAATAGCTGCACTAATGCCCAAATATGTGAACTTCCAGAGTCAGGCAGCATCCAAGGCTGCCGGAGCTGTCAGCCCCGCTCCCCCTGGGCTCGTCCGCCAGCCGCTGCCACATGATGAATGGCCCTGTCGAGTAAATTCATCCGGGGCCCAATTAAATAGGCAGAAATGAACTAGAGCCGTCAACCAGGGAGAGAGAGAGAGAGAGAGGAGGGAGAAGCAGGAAGAAAGAGAGAAGATTTAAAAAAAAAAAAAAAAAAAAAAGGTGGGAGGAGGGGAGAAATATTCCTCACAAAGTCAAGGAAGCTCCGGCGCAGTGAAGTCATTCTGTCAGAAAATGGCCATTTAATGCTTTGCCGAGCCCACGACAGATAAGTCATCTGAGGAAGCTTTAGAGGAGTCCCAGGGCATTTCATTTATTAATTATCAGCTTCGAGCGGGGATTGCAGCCCGCCTCTCCTTCTTCCCCATCCCTTTCTCTGCGCCGAGGGCTGTCAGCGTCTCGCCTCCTCCCTGTCAGGCGGGAGGGCGGCCACGGGCAGGGTGGGCACATGGTGGTAGAGGCGGTGGGGAGAAGGAGTTGTGAGCTCTTTGTGCATCCTCTTTCCTCACCTTCCTCAGAAAATCCTGGCCATGACCTTGAGCCATGCCCCCTAGCTCCTTCTGCTGCACCCCAAAGCTCCACATGTCCCTAGGAAGAGCGGTCAGACCCTGTACAAGGGTATGGCCTCACCCACTGTATGCCTTCTGGACCCCCCACTCCCACTCCTCATGGAGAAACAGGACAAGGAGGAGAGGTTCCCCCTGCCACAGGTGGTGCAGGGGTTGGTCCTGGGGATAAAGCAGCCCTTGGAAGCCATGTTTTCCCTCAGGAAACCCAAAGGTGGGTCAGGCAACTTCGTATGAGAACTTTGTCTGTTACATGTAGGTCGTCACATTCTCCAGCTCCTCAGTTTATCCCACCCAGCACTGCTCCCACCTGTGTCTCTGCTGGCTCATCACCATTGCTATTGGTGCATTGAGGTGCATTGTCCACTGATGACATTGTCAGGGTGGGTGAAGGCAGATGAGGCAGAGCTGCAGAGCTGGGAAACCCCTCAGATGGTTGTCTCTGGTGGGCTGCAGCACAGCCCATGTCTGCACTGGGAGCTGCTGCTGGAAGAGGCAGCAACTCATCTTGTTTGCGCAGTGCAGAGCATGTCTGCTTTCCTTGGCCCAGAAATGTCAGCAAGCAGAAGGTAAGTGGCTGCTGGTGGGAGAAGAGGAGAAGAGATAGCAGTCCCAGCACCCAAGGCAGAAGAGCCCAGAGAGTCCAATAGAGTGAAGAGGAGGCTGCAGGTTGACTTGGTAACAAAGAAAAGGAGCCAGGACCAGCATCCAGGACCATGCATCTGCCTGCTCACTGCCCCCAAGGTGGGATGGGGGAGAGAATTGGAAGAATGAAAGTGAGGAAAAACTCATGGGTTGATATAAAGACAGTTTGATAGGAATAGCAAAAGCTGTGCATGCAAGGAAAGCAGGAAGAGGAACTCATTCCCTGCTCCCCATGGCAGCTGTGGCTTCAGGCATCCCCAGGAAATCTGGGTTCCATCAGCCTGATGGGGACTTGGGAAGACAAATGCAATCACTCGCAATGTCTCCCCCTTCTTCTCCCCCCAGTTTTAAATTCCCAGTGTGGATTGGCAGGGAATGTCCCTGTGGTCAGTCAAAGTCCTCCTGTGTCCCCTCCCAATGCCTTGTGCCCTTCCCCCAGCCCATTGTGAGGAGCAGAAACAGCCTTGAGAGCTCACCAACATCCAAACTCACCAGTGTGTTACCGACACCATTCCCATCCCAAATCCAACGCTGCACTGGCTGCTGCAGGAAAGTCAACCCCATCCCAGCCCAAACCAGGACATTGCGATTGACCTCCATAGGACTTCAGAAGAGCCAAAAAACATGTCGTGGACTCCCCAAAAACCCAGCTGATGAGGGCTGATATCTCCCTTCTCATCCTGCCAGCTGATGCCCTGAGGCACAAATATTTCAGGAGAAAGGCTGCCAAAGGCAGCTCTAACCAACCAGCCAGGCTCAGGCATGTGCCTGGAGTGAGCAGGCATCCCTGATTGTCTTCCTGGTGCCTTCTCAGAAGCAAGTATTCCTCCATTTGTCCTGCCCTCCACACAAACCTCACAAGGCTCAGCTCAAGGAAATCCTGGCATTGCTTTTGGTGGACCCGCTGCTTCCCCCAGTCCCTGGGGCTGCAGAGGTTATGGAAGGGCACAGTGACTGTTCAGAGGTATGGAGGAAGACCACTGGGTGCCCAGTTTGCTCCTGACTTTTGCTTGATTTGACAGTTTCCCCCAGTCTGCCAGGTCTCACTGATCCTTCAGACACAAACATTANTGAAAGCCTACAAAATAGTACCACCTCGTTATTCTTTCCACTGCTGTGGAAGATCTCTCCATTCTTTAGGAATTCTGCTCTGCAATCCCTTCCCATTTCACTATTGTGTCCCCTGTAGTCTATGTATTTGCTTCTCCAGATTGAAATGGCCAAAGCTGTCTCTCCAGAAGCTGCTCTGGTGTGTTCTTCCCAGTAGTGCCCTCAATGAGAGGTCCCATTTGCCCTGCCCTGGTCAACTGATGCATCAGCTGGCACTGACAGGCAGCAGAGAGTCCGTGTTGGCACAGCTCGGCTGGTCTGAGGGCCAGCAGAAATCAAGGTGTGGTGCCCACACTGGGAGCCCACCCTCTGCCTCACCCTTGTGCCTGGCAGGAGATCTATCCCTCCCTGTAGCGACAGCCTAAGTGAGAGTATGACGTTTTGGCGTGATGGCAGTGTTTGTCACCCCAGCACTGAGCTCCCCCGCTGGGGATCACTCAGGTCTCACTGTGGCACCCGGCAGAGAGCTAAAAGAATAATTAAAAGAGAAGCTCTGTTTGCACTGAAATGTCAGGGTTTTTTATTATTATTATTTCTTCGCAAGGCAAAGATTTTTCCTATCAAAAATCTATTCACTAAAATGCTAATGATAGTCAGTGATTAGAAACTGCTGCTCAAGTTTTGAAAGTTCCCAGTGGGTTTGGTAGACACGGCGTGTAGCTTGTCAGTTCAAGAAATGCTTTCAACAAATCAAACTTCAGGGTATGCACTTTTTAAAAAATATTTCATTTCCTTAATGCTTGACTGTGCTAAAGCCAATGGGGACTTTTGAGTTAAGTGACAAAGACCACATTATTAGTTGCAAAGTCAGTTCTGATAGGAGTCTCTCATGGCAAGATGTTCTCAGATAGGCGTAGGGGAACTGCTAGTGAATGTGTGTAATGCTTATCTTAATTAAAAAGAACAATTGTTTTATTAAAATGCATTATGAACTTCTTTTTATTTATTAGTGTGGGAGAAGTTCTCTGCCAGCCAGAAGTAGGTTTTCCAACAGGAAGCACAGACCTTCAAAAAACACAGAGCTCCATTTCCTCCAACTCTGCTAGAGGAGGAGCCAACAAAGTGTTAATGCTTATTGATACCAGCACCTGATGTTCAGGGTAGAAGAGTTCAGGCTGTGGAGCCTTTGGAGGTTTCCAAAGCAGAGTTCCTGCTGCCACTGGGGATTTTAGAGAAGAACACATGAGATTGGAGGAAAGCCTGTGGTTGGGATTCTGGGCCCCAGCACACATGCTCTCCGGGGCTGTCCCCCTGCCCCAGAGGACAACTCCTTCAGCCTGTCACAGGTGCTGGTTTGAGGTTCCTGTTCTAGAAGAAACAAGCTTGTAGCTCAAAATCCATGGAAAAGATGCAGTTAGGTAAGGTGGTTCTCCACGTACCTGGAGAATTTTGGAGGCCACGGTTACTGTTTTCCAGTAGAACTGGAGTGAAAACACCACTCAACAACTTCTGTCAAGCCCTGTGCAAAGTGGATGAACACATTTGCGTCCTGTGGCAGGACTATTTGACATCTCATTGAATTAAGTCTGTTGAGTGATGCCAATGGCTGAACCAAAGAAGTTCTGCATGTGCACACTTGCTCTTGAGCGTTGTCATTTGGTGGCACAAAGACCTGCAATGCACTGGTTCCCACATTACGCAATACCACTCTACAAGTCCAGCCCTCATGAGAAGATTAGTATGACCAAGATGGTCCCCTTCATGGCATGCCAAAGAGAAGCAGGAAGCACCATGCGTACATTTGGAGCAGATCCTCCTGGAATCTCTGCTAAGGCACATGGAAAACAAGGAGGTGACTGGAGACAGCCAGGATGGCTTCACCAAGGGCAAGTCATGCCTGATAAATTTGGTGGCCTTATGTGATACTGCCACAGAGTTGGTGGACAAGGGCAGAGCATCAGATGTCATCTACCTGGATGTATGCAAAGCATTTGATGCTGTCCCACACAACATCCTGGTGTCAAAACTGGACAGTCATGGATTTGATGGATGGACCGCTCACTGGATAAGGAACTGGCTGGATGGCTGCACTCAAAGGGTTGTGATCAACGGGTCAATGTCCAAGTGGTGTCCGGTAACAAGTGGTGTTCCTCAGGGGTTGGTACTGGGACCAGTGCATTCTAACATCTTTGTTGGAGACATGGACAGTGGGATAGAGCACACCCTCAGCAAGTTTGCTGATGACACCAAGCTCAGTGGCGCAGTTGGCACACTGGAGGGAAGGGATGCCTTCCAGAGGGACCTGGACAGGCTGGGGGGTTGGGATAGTGCAAATTGTATGAAGTTCAACCGAGCCAAGTGCAGGGTCCTGCACCTGGGACATGGCAATCCCAAGCACAAATCCAGGTTGGGTGGAGAATGGCTGGAGAGCAGCCCTGAGGAGAAGGACTTGGGAGTGATGGTGGATGAGAAGCTCACCATGAGCTGGCTGTGCACACTGGCAGCCCAGAAATCCAACCCCATCCTGGGCTGCATCAAGAGAAGCGTGGCCAGCAGGTCACAGGAGGTGATTCTACCCCTCTGGCTCTGCTCTTGTGAGACCCCACATGGAGCTCTGTGTCCAGCTCTGGAGTCCTCAACAGAGAAAGGACATGAAACTGTTGGAACAGGTCCAGCAGAGGGCTATGAAGATGATCAGAGGGATGGAGCACCTCTCCTGTGAAAACCGACTGAGAGAGGCGGGGTTGTTCAGCCTGGAGAACACAAGGCTCCAGGGAGACCTTATAGCAGCCTTTCAGTACCTGAAGGGGCTACAGGAGAGCTGGGGAGGGACTCTTTGTCGGAAGTGGAGTGGCAGAACAAGGGGTAATGGTTTTAAATCGGAAGAGGGGAGATTTAGATGAGATACCAGAAAGAAATTATTTCCTGTGAGGGTAGTGAGAGCCTGCCCCGAGAAGCTGTGGCTGCCCCATTCCTGGAGGGGTTGAAGGCCAGGCTGGATGGGGCTTGGAGCAACCTGGTGTGGTGGGAGGTGTCCCTGCCCAGGGCAGGGAGTGGGAGTGGATGATCTTTAAAATCGCTTCCAACTCTAACCATTCTGTGACTCTATAACTAAATCTGAGTAGAGGACAGGAATGCATAGGTCAACAAATTGCTGAGGGAGGTGAGTGGTGATCAGCTGGTGGAGAGCAGGATGACATCTTCTGAGTGCATCACAGGTCTCCTTTCCTGCACAGGGCGGGTTAGGGCACACGGGCCAGCTCTTGGCAGATATCAAGGCGTGGAAATGAATTAAATTAACTGTTTTGATGCCTTTTGAGTTTGTCAAGTCTGCTCCAGTCCCTGCACAGCATTAAGCAAGAAAAAAAGGTAAGTGATTACTCTCACGATTTAGAAGGATAAACCCCAATATTGTAAGAAATGGATTATACTGCTTATTAAATGCTTCACACGTTGTTCAGGTCCAGTCTATAGTAAAAATAAAACAATTAACGGGGAGCTGTAAGTTCTTTGGCCTGTGACGGATATGTTCTTACCCCAAAGTCCCAACCTCCACCCTCCTGCTGGTCCCAGGAGGGCAAGGTCCTCGTCCACCCAGCAGCACCTGGATCCTCTCCAGCTTCCGTCCCCCTGCACACCTCACAGCCTCCACCTCTCTTCCAGGGTGGACAAGGCTTTCCCCTGCACAAGGCTTTACACCGCACAGTAAGCAGCTCCTCTGATGTCTGAGTGGGAGGACAATCCATCATTTTTAGTGTCTGGCCTGTCCCTGGGGGTGGGGGATGGAGAGGAGGAACGTCAGCAGGAGACCCGCCCCCTTCAGGCACTTTGATGGAACGGTTGACGTCCCTTTAAAGAAAAGGGAAATAAAGAAATAAAGAAATAAACAGTCTGAAAAGCCTTTTCCTGCCATCTTTACCCTGCATCCTTACCCTTCCCACTTTGGAAGGATAGGGATAAGATCTCCTTATCTTATCTCAGGAGATAAGACGCCCTCTGAAATTCATAGCGTTGTTTGAGATCAAAAGAATTGTGTGAAACCCTGAGGAAGGAGTGATGTGTATCTACAGGCAGGGTAGGGGGGAGCTGAGGACCCCTCGCATCACCCTTTCCCCCTGCCTGTCGCTGCTTTGCCACAGCATGGCAGCCCCTACCAGCCCCGCTGAGGCCACTGCACCCTGTCCCCAGAGACAGAGGGGGAGAGTGGAGGGTCTCAACACGTGAGGAGAAATCAGTGGAGGAAGGGAGAGGCAGGTGGCTACAGCCAGGGATGTGTCCCACCCAGCGCCCTCCAGCAAAGGGGCTTTCCAACACTGAGGCAGATTTTCTCCATCAGTCAAAGATCTTATCCTGAAAACTGACTAGTTTTAGCTCAAACAAATTAACGATGCAACATTACAGATCAAGTTAAAAATAGTGATAATGGTTAAATATTTTTCAGTAAACATTAAAACCCTTAATGGGGGGAAAATACCTTGTTTTTTCAGGAAGAACTGTAGAATATCAATAAGGCTTAAATTAATCTGTCTACCATGTTGAAGTGAATTTTTTTTCTGTTTGATACAGGGCTGTTAAAAGGTCATTTTGAAGTAAAACAGAACCAACTTTCTGCTCTGTAATATTACATCTTAGCTGGGCCTCTTCTAACGCTCTGAAGTTAAGGGCATATTGTGGAGAGAACTGTCCCCTCTCAGGGTGCTCAGCCCTGGTCACCCCAGGGATGGTGCAGAGAGGCCCTGGCTTGTACTCATGGCTGGAACAGCCAAGGGCAGGGAATGGTGGGGTTTGCCCCCTTGGAAGGTGGGAGGCGTAAAGCCTCCAGGGGTCACCCCTGTGGGGAGGAGGGGACAGAACAGGGGACCCCAAACTGACCCACGGGGGGATTCCATCCCATCCCCATCGTGCTCAGTGTAAAAGCTGGGGGATCACAGGGTCAACCCTCTGCCTTCCATGGCCGACGTCCCAGGAGGACCCTGTCTGTCCGTCTGCCTTTGACCCCCATCCCAGCGTTCCTGACTCCAGAGCTGGAACCCAGCTCCTGTCAGTCACCCAGTCCAGGCTGGGACTTTTCCCGATGCTGCTGGGGATGTGATCCTCATCCTGGGAGCTTCATACAGTTTTGTATATATTTATATAATGTATGTATTTGATTATTCTTTTTTGGTTGTTGTTGTTTTAATATTAATTCTTCATTGAAGCAGTTTGTTTCACACTAAACTTGTAAGTCTCCGTATCTCTTCCTCTCCTCTCTTTCTGGTGAGGGAGGGAGGGCCATCAGCCAGTCTGGTTTTGGTAAATTCAGCTGAAACCACGGCAGGTCCTGAAGAAATTATGACTGGACCTAAACGAGAAAGGCTAAAAGAAGGCCAAAGTCTTCATCTCTGCTTAGTTTCTCAGAGCTGGAGAATTGATTTTGTAGATCTATTCTGGAGTTTCTCAGCAATACACTTTAAAAATAAAGCCAAAGCCTGACATTTCATAGGGATTTGGGATCCAGAGGTTTCCTGGTCTTTTGGGGAACCTGATCCATACATAGAGCCATTAGAAGTTCTGAACAGGGAAGCAAAAAGCCATGCCCGAGTTTAATCTGGGCTGAATTTCCTCATAGCACCTTGCTGATTCTGTTAAGTTTTCAGCAAAAAAATAATAACAGAGATCATAGAATCATAGAATAGATAGGATTGGAATGGAAGTTAAATCTCACCCAGTGCCACCCCCTGCCCTGGGCAGGGACACCTCCCACCAGACCAGGTGGCTCCAAGTCCCCTCCAACCTGGCCTTGAACCCCTCCAGGGATGGGGCAGCCACAGCTTCTCGGGGCAACCTGGGCCAGGCTCTCACCACCCTCACACCAAAGAAGTTCTTCCCCACATCTCAGCTCCATCTCCCCTCTTGCAAGGTCAAACCCTTCCCTCTTCATTCTGGGGCTCCTCTCCCCGATCAAGACTCCCTCCCCAGCTTTCCAACCCAGCCACAGGGCATTCACATGGCAGAATCATGGCAGCACCTCATTGCTCTGAGGAAGGATGGTGAACATCTGGGCCAGCAGGCATGATCACATCTTGTGTGAGGAGACGGTTAAGCGGCCTCAGCTGAGTTGTTCTGCAGGTATGCTGACGAGGAGGGACTTGGAGACCCCCAGAGAACCTGGGCTGAACACATCTTAGGAGGTGGCTACTCCCTGCTGTGGACAGGAACTACAGGACAGGGGGAAGTTATGCCCCTGGCCCTTGCCAGGAACTTTCCCAATCTGCTAGAGGTTCCATCCATGTCTTTTTTGATATCCATATCTGTTTTGATACGTGCCAGCTCTCTGCTGCGTGTACCCCCAAAACTGCCTTTTCCTTTGCAAGCTCCCCAGCACAGATCTTTTTCCTGTGCTGTTCAAACTGGCAAATTTAAGCAAATGCCAATAGTTCCCTCTCATCCTTAAATTTCTTCTGTCATCCTCATTGAGCTTGCCTTACTAATGATTTCTTAGAGTTTCAGCTTGAACGGGCACCCATAGATTTTCCTTCTTTTTGGGTTAAACTTGGAGCTATCATCAGGCGTGTTTCTGTCAGCTCTGAGCCGCTCCTTTCTCTTGCCCGTGGCCAAGCTGCTGCATAAATCTGAGGATGCGGAAGGGATCCAGTGGGGAAGCGAAAGGGCTTTATATCAAGGCCGCATCGTTGCATGTATTATGCTGTGGCATCACGGCACTTCATCAAGATCTAATTACTCCTGGTTGACAAATTCCGAGCCCTTTCAACTGGAGACAGAGTGTCTTTGACTGAGTCCATTAGGGCTCGTAATTTTTGATAGCTGAGTTTGCCAGTTGTCTGCTTATACGGATTTTTTTTCCTCCTCCTAAAACCAACTTTTGTATAACTGCAAGTCTGGGTTCATTTACTTTATGTGCAGGTCCCCTAAGAGGCAGAGAAGTGAATTATATTCTCCCTCTTGGTCTCGTGCAGTTACTAAATTACATTTTTAGCACCTGAAATTAACAGCTAACTGGAGGTAGGCAAGGGAGAGAGTAAAGTTAATGAATTGACTAAATATGATAGTGGAGGAAAGCAAAGAGCTGTGTTTCTTCCACCTGTTTTTTCCCAAATTTTACTGAAGCAAGAAGCCAGCAATTACACATCGGTCCTGGGGTGTCAGTGAACCAAATGAGCCAAAGTGGCCACCGCAGGTGTTGAGGCTTATATCACCCAGCAGGTAGCATTATTTCGGGGAGCAAGACCCCAGGAACCAGGAAGCCCTTGCTCCAGAGGCTGGTCAGCTGGACCAGCGGGAGCATCTCTAGTCGCTCCTCTGCCCTCCTGGACAGCAGGTGGCTCTGAGACAACAATGCTGGTCTGGGGAGAAGGAAGGTCACACAGCATGAACAGGAGGCTGCAGGTCAAGCTCGGATGGGTTCTTCTTTTCCAGTCCATGTGTCCAGCACACCAGCATTACTGGCTGTGCTGGAGACACCCCTGTGGGCTTTGAGTGGAAAGCACCAGAGATTTGTACCGACAAGTTTTGTTTCAGTCTCCTAGTTCAACTGATTGAAAGCTGTCTATTCTTTTTTTTTTTCTTCTTTTTTTTTTTTTTTTTTTTTTTCTCTCCTTTTTTTTTTTTCTTTAATTGANTTTTTTTTTTGCCTTCTCTCCCTCTATTTTTCTTTTCCATTGTGCCCAAGACTCTGCCTCAGCTGGAGCCCCTTCTCAGAATCACAGGATCAGAGAGTCACAGAATCACAGAATGCTCTGGGGTTGGCAGGGACCTCTGGAGATNCCAGGTTGCTCCAAGCCCCCTCCGACCTGGCCTTGAACCCCTCCAGGGATGGGGCAGCCACAGCTTCTCTGAGCAACCTGGGCCAGGCTCTCACCACCATCACAGTGATGAATTTCTTTCTAGTATCTGATCTAAATTTCCCCTCTTCCAATTTAAAAACATTACCCCTCTTCCTATTGCTACACTCACTCCCTGACAACGACCAGGGAGATGCCCCCTCAGTCTTCTCCCGACTAAAAAGACACAAGCCACTCAGCCTTTAAGAGAGATGAGTAAGAGAGATGCTCCAGGCCCATTATCTTTGTAGGCTCCGCTGTGCCCTCTCCTGTCCTTCTGGAACTGGGGAGCCCAGAACTGGACCCAGTGCTCCAGATGGGGCTTCACCAGGGAAGAGCAGAGGGGAAGGATGACTTCCCTCAGCCTGCTGGTCACACTCATCTTGATGCATGTCAGGATGCCATTGAGGATGCTCTGCACCAGGGAGCTCTGCTGCTCATTTGCAGATGGGTCTCAGAGTTGCTCATGCCCCACTGTGCCCTGTGTTCCTCTGAGACTTGGTTCTTCCTGTGCCAGAGTAACCCAACCCTTGGGGTGACCCAGGCACTGGCTGCAGGAACAAGATGCCCACCAGAGAACAGTTCCCACTGGTGCAGGTTGCCCACTGGATAAGGATGCCCAGTGGACAAGGATGCCCACCAGAGAAGGTTGTCCATCAAAGATGTGTTGTTCACGAGAGAGGGTTGTCCACTGGAGAAGGATACCCACTGGTTAAGGGTGCTTTCTGCAGGAGCTGCAAGAGTGACGGGTCCAGGGAGCTGGCAGATTTTGGGGTGCCTGCCTGCAGCCCAGCTGAGGAGGGCAGAGCTTGCCTTTGGCTGTGAGCATCACCGCCGTTGTGCATCTCACAGATGCCAGCCTGGGTGAAAGCACAGCAGCTGACAAACATGACAAGCTCTTGGGTTTGGACCCCTGAGTCACTCAAAGCTGTTTCCCACTCGAGGTGGACATTTCAATGCCATAGTGTGTCTTGGTTTGGGGACAGGAGCTGCAGCAGCAGGTGGTGCTACTGCACTGTGGGCTCTCATGTCACTCCTAGGAGGGGTTCTCCAGCACAAAGTCCATGCCATCAACCTACTGAGAACAATTAATTTGGCCTTTTTTTGGAGATAAGACAGAAGCCAAATTAATACTTGTTTTACTTCCCAGCACCTACCTGCCTTAGTGTTTATTACGTTGCAGAGAGAAGAGCTTGATGGTCAGGCATCTCCCTGATGGTCAGGAAGATAAATTAAAAACTCTGTGTGACAGGGTCCAATGTTTTCATTCACTTACTTTTCTTCTGGAGGTCCAAAGGTCTCCTCTGCTTGTGATTTGCATCACAAATTGTAATGGTATTTTGAAAAACATAACACCCAGCTGTGTCCTTACACATAATAATAGATGTATTACAGTTATAAAATTTCCTCTTGGGTTGGCACTGCATGCCAAACATTTCTGTGTGGCACACCAGAGCTGTGCTACTGAAGACTCAGTGAAGTCTCCTGTCAAAGGGAGGGCAACATTTTTCAAGCAAAGAGCCCCCAAAAAACCACAGAACATCCCAGCTGCAGGTCCAGGCTTGCTTGGGAATCAGCTGGGGGGGTCTTGAATTGGGGCTTAGAACAGCAGCAAGTGGCTGCAAGAGAACAGCTCTTTCAAAGACAAAATCTTGAGACAATATAACGACACGTGGAAATATAAATGGTAAGGTGACAGTTTTCATTGAAATGGGAGAAACGGCATTTTTTTGAGCAGCCCCTGGCCAGCTCCTCCCTGGCAGTGAAAGGGGCGGTTGGCATCATTAAATGAAAGATGTCTCTCCGTGGGGAAACTGCACGCCCGGGAAAAACGTGGAATTTCTGATGTCAGAGAAATGTTGGGGTTCCAGAACTTGTCATTCTCCCAGCTCAGAGTGACATCAGGTATTTCCAGAGGGGCCACGGGGAGCTGTTGGCTCTGCAAAACCAGCATTCCACAGGGGTGGCATTTCATGGGCAAATCGAAGCCCTTTGGAACGTCAGTATTTTGTATTTCTTGCTGTCGCTTCACAATTATCTCGTGAACTTACACGGCAAGCACAAAAATAACGTGGCGGGGGAGGATTAGCTTTAACGGCAGCTTCAGGTGGCTTGAGACGCACCTCGGTCCTGAAATTTCCATCCCCCCACCTCCATTCCAGAATAAAAACAAGACCCAAGCACACACACACACACAGACACACAGACACACACGGGCTCCAGTCTTCACGAGGGCGTTGGGCGAGGACTCCTGGTCACCCTGCGTGTGCCGAGCGGGTCTGACACGCACGTTTGACCGAAATGGGAACTGACAGTGCGGAGGCACCGCCAGCGCCCGGCTACAAAGGATTCATGCAATTATCTTTTGTCGGAATTCATCTTGTCAGCCCCGTGCGGTGCTAATGTCTTTAGAAACTGTGAAGATGAAAAACTGAGG
>VZTM01000399.1:4476-67189 GCA_013400555.1 Jacana jacana | reverse complement strand
AAGAAAAAAAAGCAACCCACCAGTTAGAGCAGTGTCTGGTCACGACAGTGGGGTTTTTTTTGGGCAGGGGGGTTGGAGGAATGCCATGCAGGCACGACCGGCAGTCCCAGGAACATCTGCAGGGCTGGGGAATTGTCCTCTCGAGCTATGGGCTGTGGGTGGAACCAGGGGTCTAGAGGAGTTAATGGTTGTCAGTGGGTGACACCTCTCCAGCTCAAGGGGTGGGTCAGGCAGAGTGTGAGAAAAACTTGACCAAAAAGGGCTCAACCGTCACCGGTTGCAGGGTAGGGAAAGGGGAATTTTGCTAATTGCACATATGCTCGTTTGCTGCCTGCCCCTGAGAGGGACTTGCTGGTTCCTTGGCTCTCAGGGGATGGTGCTGCTGGGAAGGCTCCAGGCCCAAACTCCCCGAAAATCTCGTGAAACTTTGCTATGAGTAGAATCCTCTAAAACCTACCCATTGGGATGTGCAGAGAAGTGTCAGAGACGTGTCCCGCAATTCCGGAGGGAAATGTGTCTTCACACCTTTGCATTGTCCGCCAGATCAGAATTTCACAGACAGATAATTTGGTATTTCTTGCAAAGAGTCGCACTTTGCGAAATAAAAAAGAAATACCTTTCGTGCCCATGAATCTTTAGTAAATTCATTCTGTTTCTCGTGTGCTTTTTCTTTCAAGATTTCAAAACCATTTATTTCAGCAGTTTTTAGGGTTGGGTTTTTTTTTTTTGCAGTAGTGTGTAAAAGGTTTGTTTCATAAAAACAAGCTCTAAAAAATCTCTGAAAAGTAAAGGTATCTCTAAAAATAGTTCTAAGATATTGTTTAGCTGATCTGATGAAAGAAAAAGCACTATTTTAAACATTTTTCATGGGAAAAGCAGCATTCCCTCATTCAACAGTCCTTTATTACTTCTGTCCCGGGCTTTCCCCACCGCAGCACAGGCGAAGGCAGAGGTGTCTGGGCAGGGATTAGTCCTGTCCCCGATGCTCAGCTGGGCTTGGAGGTGGCGCCAGGCTCGGTGGGAATGAGCACACTGACATCTGTTGACTGGACACAATCTCTCCAGCCTGCTAACGGAGCCCTTGGCGTAGCCAGAGCGATTAAGGCTCGGGAATTGAAGCACAAAGGATCGCAGCTCGTATTTGTCATCAGGAAGGGCCTTATTAGGGAACACGCGTATCTTGCTGGTGCTCAGGTTGTGCTCACAAAGCCTATTAAAAGGACATTAATGAGCTGCTTGTAACTTGGTGAGATCTCTTGCTTTTGAATATGTAGGGTTATGTTTTACTGGCAACAAAATTTATTTCAGAATTGCTCAATTAGATTAAAGCCGTACTGTGCGAGGCTTTAAAAAACACTTTAAAATACCTTCTGTTTCAAAACATTTGCAGAATCTGAGGTTTTGTTGACTCTCCCGACCCTCGGACAATCCCACAGTCCATGATGGAAGAAAACATTACATTTACCTCCCATGAAGGCAAATGCCGTTTCCTGAATCAAGAGCTATAAAAGGCCCCATAATTCAGCTTTATTCAGAAGGAGGGAAGCTGAGGTGGGAGAGGGCCCCAACCAGCCCACCTTTGGTACTTTTCTGGAGAGGTTCCCATCCCAGACTTGCTGAGGGAGAAAGCCACTGGGCACAAAGCGGTGCTTGAATATTGGGGACAGAGACTGGCTTGTGAAAGAGAGCCCTGGGGGAAAAACATCATCTTCTGGCCTTTGAGCACTGGAGAGTTACAGAAAAAATCCATGTGTCCCTCATGCCATTTGGTCTGAGTTTCTCTGGGCTCAGGGTCTCCCCTCAAGTCAATGAGGACAGGCCTGGGACGCACAGAGGCCACAGCTTTTTGCTGGCAGGAAGAAACACACCATTTTGAATGGGTGGGAGTGCTGAAAAAGCAGACTTGAGATTTGAGGAAGTGACACTTCAGACCCTGAAAGGAAAAAAGAGAGGTGAAAAAAGAAAAAGACATTTGGAGAAAAGCTGTAGCAAGAGGAACTGGGAAAAGGGGCTGAGATATTGGCCTGGAAAGTCTGACCTCACACACCTTCCTTGAGTGACATCGTCTCTGACATAAGGGCCCGTGTGTCTGCAGACATGGAACCAATCCTTCACTCTGAAAAAATGGAAATCCTTTAATCTGGCCCATTTATTACAAGCTGATGCCCCATCATTTTCTCTGCAGGTAGCAATGAGCATAGAAAGCTAGAAGAACGTCTGTTGGAAAACAGAGGTTTAAAAAAAACACAGCAATGACACAAACTTACTGTAATTAGAACCAACGGTTCAGTTTCCATCACAAAGAGCTTCACAAAATGCTTTGACATGTCTAGAGTGTTTAAACCCAGAGTTTTAGTTGAATAGAAGGACGCAGAAATAATTGTATGTCTCTACAGTCTCCTGCAAGGTCTGACACACCTGTGGCCCTCAGAGAGTTAGTAAGCCCATCAAGGGACCCAGCTACCATCAAACTATCACTCCTTAAGTAACTTTGCAGAAAGCCAAAGGTTGGTATTGGAAAGGAAAGGAAAGATAGAAATTAATCTTCCTTACCGTGACCTCCCCCGGGGCAGGTTTGAATTACACTCCGGGTGGGCCAGGGAAATCTTTCATGTCTCTCGCTCCATTAGTTGGTACGCTTCGCAAGGGCTGGGTAATGACCAGACATACTCTTCTCGTCATGAACAAGACGTGGCTGCACCTTCGTGCTGGCAATTTCTGCAATATTCCCTTCACTGGGCAACCAGCATCATGCAGCCCCGGGCCAGCAGGGCAGCAGGGCTGTAGCCCTGGGTTCCAGAGGTGCTTCAGGGGATTCCAGCACACCCATCCCTTCCAGCAGCATGAAATAGAGGGAGCTTCCTCTGGAGAGTGCCCTCCTGTCACATCCGAGGGCAGAGCTCGGACATGCATAATGTCCTAAGCCAGAAGCAGCAACTGATGGATCCAAGAAGAGCACTTGGGCAGCAGTTGTAAAGTCACTAAAAGATGTTGATTCCTATAGAGCATCAGCTTGTTCTTGCAATAAAATGCCTAAACAGGCACCAGCAACCCTGGTATTGCTTTTAGTGTCTTGCCTAAATTTGTGTGTTAGTGCTTTGTTTAAATTTGCACATCCTAGAATAACAAGGAAAAATTAAAATGTGAGTTTTTCACTTAGAGGTGAAGGGAGAAACTCTTCCCTGGCAGCAGAGACTACTTGAAGAACCAGAAAGCAAACAGAGAGAAACCAGTGTCCTTACTTCCTTGTACAAAGCTCTGTGCAGAGGGTGCAGTGCCCCAGTGATGGAGATTAGAGCCAGGGACGGGCGGCTGCTGCTGGGCCTTCGGTTTCCCATAAATGCAGAGTGGGGTAGAAGGAGGCAGAAAAACAAACCTCCCTGTTGGGACAGACAGACTGACCGTCTCTCCCCCCCAGTTCAGACACTTTGGAGGAAAACGTGAGGCAGATACAGCAGCAGGGCTGTGGGAGCCCTCTTTGGAACATCACCTTAAAGACCTAGACGCCTGGTCCCCACACGACAGGTTCCTCCTCCGGTGGCACCAATGGACAACTCCATCAGCCTGGTGGCTCCAGATACCCAGTTTGGGAACAAACGTCTGCGTCTGTGCACCGTGTTTTTAGGCAGTTGAGGACTGGGAGGTAAAACCCCTTCCACATGCACACTGACTCTGGCATTTGATTTGCACATGGGTTTTTTTCCTAAAAGTCGTGAAAATGGCTGGGGCAAAGCACCTTCACAGAGTAGCGAAGATGACTTACCTTAAACTTTGTCATTTCAGCCTAATTGTTGTAATATTTAAGCTAAATGAACTCTGCAGACCAGAGTGGAGCTGCTCTTGTCAGAATGACCTGCTCACCGTGTCTGGGAATGGCAGCATCTGACCCTAAACCAGCAAAAAATTAAAGAAAGGATAAAGAAGATAAGTAAAGCCAAATAATTCAAGGAGAGCAATTTAAACTCATATTGGCAATAATAATGTGCACTGGTCCACATCTGATCTTCAGCTATTTCTAAATTACAGAGAGATAATAAAAAAGAAAGGATCTGCTACACATTCATGTGCAGAACAAGACTCTGCAATTAGTAAGCTGAGGTCTATGGTTGATCAATAGTGACCCTCCCTGGTAGCTCTGAGTGTTTTTAGCAGGGAAAGGTCATTTCTGCTATTCCAGCTGTAGTGGGAAGAAGATTTCCCCTAGATGAGGAAGGCTTTACCCTGTCAATGCTGCCCATTTCTGGTGCAGGACTATGCCCACAGGGATGTTTTCTGAAGTTCCCATTTTATGGCCCTGTGGTCAGCAGGATGTAGGGTCCAGGAATCAGGTCTTCTCTCAGCAGTTTCCCAGGAGGGTCCCAGGATTGCAGCATGGCTGAAGTTGGCAGGGACCTCGGGAAGTCATCTTGTCATAGAATCATAGAATAGAATCATAGAATCATTCAGGTTGGAAGAGACCCTTGGAATCACTCAGTCCAACCATCAGCCCCACTCTACAAAGTTCTCCCCTACACCAGATCCCCCAACACCACATCTCATCTACTCTGAAACACAGTCAGGGATGGGGACTCCACCCCCTCGCTGGGCAGCCCAGTCCAGGTTCGGACCACTCTTGCTGGGAAGAATTTTTTCCTAAAGTCAATCTAAAACTACCCTGCTGCAGCTTGAAGCCATTTCCCCTCGTTCCATCGCTGCCCATGAGAAAAGACCACCCCCCCTCAGCTCAATGCAGGGTCATCAGCAGCAGGTTGCTCAGGGTCATGTCCAGTCAGGTTATGAGTATCTCCACAGAAGGCTTCATGACCTCTCTGAGAAACCTGTTCCAGTGTTTAACCACCCTCACAGAAGGAAGGCTTTTTTACTTATGTTTCAATGAAATTCACTGACCACCACTGAGAAATGTCTTGCTTTGACTTCTTCAGTTCTCTCCATCAGATATTTATATACATTGACAAGATGCCCCACTGAACCTCCCTTTTCCCAGACTGGGCAGTCCCATCTCTCTCAGCATCTCCTCATATGAGTATATGTCCCAGTGCCTTTATCATGTTAGTTGCCCTGCACCCAATTTCCTCCAGTAAGCCCATGCCTTTTTTACTGGGGACCCCAGAGGTGGACCCAGCACTCCAGATCTCCAGTGTCTCACCAATGCTGAGCAGAGGGCAGAATCACCTCCCTTGACCTGCTGATGACATGCCTCCTAATGCAGATACCAAACCCCTGTTGCCTACATCACAAACATAACCAATAGCTGACCTGCAAGATCTACCTGCTCCTCCTATAGCCCTTGCCTCTCACTGATAGGATCAAGGAGAAAACCCCCTGGGTCCCCTCTGACCATCAGTCCAGAGGCTGTAATCACCCTTCACAGTATCCAGGTTACCCTGGCAGTAGCATTAGTGCCAGTTCTCTGTCTGGGCTGGAGCAGGAGGATGGAGGACAAAAGTCAAGCTGCCCACAAAGATGAGCCATGGCAGGAGGGGTCCCAAGGGGCTGAGGAGCCCTCACACACAGCAGCGTGTCCGGTGGACTTCACAGCAGCACTAGACCATCTGCACACTGATATGGCCATGGACTGCTCTTCCAGTGGACTACTTTTGCAATCAAACAGTTTCTAAAGGTTCTTAAAACCTTTTCTTCTATGTAGAAGCACAGGTATGGGGGCTTTCCAAAAGTTTCAGGAGTTCTAACCCAGAAAATGCAGTGGTGGCAGCATCAAAATATATTACAGAGCTGACCCTTTATTAAAAAAAAAATCAAATAGTTATAAAAAGAGAGAATCAATTGGATTTATGTAGCTCAAAGGAAGTAAAAATGTGGCTTTGTTCTCACTTCCTCAGTTTCATTCACATGGTTCAGGTTTTCTTCTCCCATTAAACCGTTTATAATGCTGTATTGCAACTTTCTGACAGAATCACAGAATCAGAATAGTTCGGGTTGGAAGGGACCTTTAAAGGTCATCTGCTCCAACCCTCCTGCAGTGAGCAGGGACATCTTCAACTGGATGGTATTGAACTTTCACAGGGTTTAAAATGGATTTTTTTTCCCTGTCAAAGTTGTAGTGTGTGTTTCACCCTTTGGAAAGAAAAATGAGAAAAAAATAACTTGCAGCAAACCAGAAACCCTCATCCCAGTTTGCTCCACCACATGTTTCTTCAGCCTTCCAGTACCTGAAGGGGGCCTACAGGAAGGCTGGGGAGGGTCTGTTTACAAAGACCTGCAGGGACAGGACAATGAGGGGCAATGGCTTCAAGCTGGAGAAGAGCAGATTTAGGTTGGATATCAGGAATAGGTTCTTTCCTCTGAGGGTGGTGGAGCACTGGGACAGGTTGCCCAGGGAGGTGGTTGAGGCCTCTTCCCTGGAGATCTTCAAGGGGAGGCTGGAGGAGGCCCTGGGCAACCTGGTCTAGTTGGGGGTGTCCCTGCTGACAGCGGGGAGGTGGGACTAGATGGCCCTAGAGGTCCCTTCCTAGACCCTAGAGGTCCCTAAACCATTCTATGGTTCTGTGATTCTATGTTTCTCCAAGCTTCCAGAATCTCTGCTGGCAGGGAACATGTGAGAACCACCAGGGCATTTGTGAGCACAAGCCTGTGGGTCTGACTCGGGTGAGCAGCAGCAGTACCAAGCCTGGTTTTATACCCCAAGACCAAGGCTGTTCTTCTGGCTTTATGGCATCCAACATTGAGCAGTGGTGACTTCCTGAGATTTGATGTGGTTCAGTTGCTGCCAGCATTCCTGGAGCAGGGCAGGACAGAGAGGTGGTTTTTGGCAGCAGAGAAGGAGCTGGGCAGTGTGGACCAGGGGTAACATCCAGAGTGCAATTAGTCGTGATTGCAGCAAAGAAGAGAAGGTGCTGCAGTAAGTATTTAAAGAGAGTTGAGGCATTTTCTGCAGTAAAAATTGAAGAAACCCCTCCAAATTATCCACAAAATACTGCAGACAGCAGAATGCAAAGCAGGATGCTCATCAGCTGCTGGTACAACTGGCTGGGAGCATCCCTGTCTCCTCACCAGGCAGCTGGAACCCTGGGTTCCACACCATGGCTATTGCTGCCTGGTCTGGGCAGCCCCTCCCAGGCAAGTTCTCCTTCCTCAAAAACCTCGTTTTTGGTGTCTGCAGCAGTGTGGAGCTCGTCCTGGGTGCAGGATGGCAGGACAGCCCCTCCAGCCGACACGTGGCAGAGCCAGGATAGAGTTTGAAGCCAGAGCCTTCAAACCCACAGCGGGGAGCCTTGCCGCTACATGAGGGTAATAAACCGGAGTGAATGCCCGCCGCCTCCAACAGGGCCACGTGGGCCAGGCCCGTCCGCCGCGAGCCCCCCGCTCCCCACACCGGTTCCATCACATTAACTCATCCCCCGTAGCCATGGCAACGGGGGCGAAAAACACGGGGCCAGGGATCCCGCGTCCGCAGACCCCGGCGTGCGTGCCGCCCGGGGAGCAAACCGCTAATAAGGGCCCTTAATTGTCTTCATCGGGAGCGCTTCTGCTTGCAGGCTGTCCATCCGAGAGGTCTTGAGGAAAATTCCCAGAGCCAAAGAGGGGAAAATATAGGAAAAAATATGGTAATGTCTTCAGCCAAATTGCAAGACTCTGGGTGAACACCAACCCGCTTCGTTACCTGCAAAGAGGGGGTACCGGCGGTTGGGTTTGGTGATCTAAAAGGTCCCATCCCTTCCAACCTGTCTGATTCTATGATTCTGTGATGCTGCAGCTTGTGAGTGTCCCACAGTCACGTTTGTGACTGGAAACCGCCCCCCTCCCCAGGCAGGACCCATGGTCATGGTTCCCCAGCAGCACCCCAGGGTCCCCTCCGGACCCCGAGTGCGACAGGGACTTTGAGGGGGTCTCCAGGGAGCTGGTGGCAGAGGAGGGAGGATGATGTGACAAGAGGCATGACTTGAAATAAAAAAGACAACGCTGGTGGCAGCGAGAGCGTGGGAAGGCGGGGAGGGAGCAGGGGGAATGCACAAAACCCATCAGACGCGTATTTGTCTCATTAAAAGTATTTTTAATTTATAACGTCCTGGAATGTAGATGTCACCCAGTGGTGCAGCCATCACCGTGTTGCCTCTCACTTCTTTTTTCTTTTTTCTTTTTTCCCCCAGCTCCTCTCTCCCATCTCCCTGGGACTGCCATCAATTTCTTCCCATCAGCAGCAGTTACAGTAAATGGATTCATTTGTGGGCAATGGGAGCTGAGAGACAAAGGTGACAATATAATTAAGGTTTTTAATTCTATGCCTGAACAGTTAAGTCCAGAACTCATGATAATTAGCTGGCTGCAATGAAAGATCTTTAGTCGTTATTTTCCCTTTGTTTCATGTAATTGTTCACTTTGGCCAGATACATTTGTCCTTTGATCTGAATCCTTGCCCAACGCAGCTCTGCCTCCCCGTCCCTTCCTCGGGGCCGCAGGCGTGTGGAAACGGTGGGCATGGGCACTGGCGTCATCCCCGGCTGCTCGTGCTGGAGGAAGGAGGCCGCGTCGCTGCTGAGGAGTGAGTGGTTGGAGAAACCAGTGACCAGGAAGAAGAGAAAGGTCCTGACATCACAGCACCGAAAAATAACAAAGAAAGCCCCGTTTTCAACCCTATGGACCTCTCCAGTGTGTGAAGCCTGGCTGTTGTCGATACTCATAGAGACATGGTTATCACAAAGTATTAGACATACTTCCTCACTATTTTTTTTCCCATTAAAAAATGAGCAGAACTGGTAACTTCCTGGTGATCCTGCTAAATTTTTTTATGGTTTTGCATTCCATAACCTACACAACATCCGTGCCCAAGCCACCATGCTGCATGAACAAAGCAGCCTCATCAACCATGATGACACCAGAAGGCTGTCTCTCAAGGCAAGGGGGAAAAAACCTCTCCGAGAACATCTCTGTTAGAAAGGAGAAGGAGAAAATGCCAAAAGATTGGGTTTTAATACTGGGTGATGAAGATATCTCCAGGCCTGCCTCCTCCTCACTGGTTACACCACCAATTCCTGGCAAAGCCAGCAAGAAAACCTTCATGCCTGTCTTTGACCTTGAAGAACCAGACCACAAAGGATGCCAGCACACACCATCTGGACCTTCACCAGTAGTAAATCATCCCACAGGTCCACAGCATGGCCCTCCCAAATGTCAGGGGTGTCAAATACACGTTGACACCATTGCATTTAGTCTTGGCATTTTGGTGTAAGGAGCTGCCAGTGACACACCTCACCCTTTCCCCCAAGTCCAGCCAAGCACATGCTCTTCATCAAGACCTGCAGGGAAGGGTATTGCAGGCTCTAGAGTTTTAGGTCTACTGGCTCAATGAATATTCATCAAGTTTTAGGGGCTTCAGACTGACTTTTCTGTGAGCCAAAGACCTGAAGAGCCAGAAATTCAGTAAGCATAAGCAAGACGCCCATCTGTTGGACCTGCATTCAGTCATAACTCGGAGGACAATGATGGAGTGAAAACAGGCTTGTGTTCAGCACAAAGGCAGGAAGAAGAAGCAGGAATCAGCCAGCCATAGGCCAACATGTGCACTTTGAAAAGTCTCTGCAGGAGTAAAGCAGCAGCAGCATTGCAGAAAGTGAATCACTCCGTGTACTGCAAAAACAGTTACAAGAAGTACCGGGAGAATGTTATGCAACGCTAACTTTGACTTATCACATAACTTAGCACATAACACCAATAAGACCCTGCAGAGAGACTATTTTGGCAAGTAATTTGCCCTCTCTGACCTGCCTGTAATCCGTGATAGCACTCTCATTGCTTCAACGCTGAGTGGACTGGAAAAGAGACAGAAAAGAATGTCTTCTGGAAAAAAAAAAAAAAAAAGAAAGAAAAAGAAAAAGGGAAAAGTCAGTCCTACAAAGGAAAAATCAAACGCTGACAAGTCACGTAATGAGTAAGTAGAAATGTTTCTGCCCACCTGCTCCTTTGTTATCTCTGGGTATGGCACTCCCCTCCTTCCCCCTCACCGCCTCCACGCACCAATTCCTCTGCTTTCAGATAAAGTTTCACCCAGGGCTGCAGAGCTGCGTTCAGAAGGGCTGTGTTTTGGTTATCTCCTTTTCTTGGAGGCTGTGCTGGGGTTTTCCCGAGGCTCAGAAAGGTCCAACGTGGCATCTTGCACGAGCCGGATAAAGCCTGGCAAAGAAGGCAGGAGGTGGCACTTGAGGACATAATTCCATGCAGTCATGTCCTAAACCAGTACAGCCCCAGGCTGGTGATGGAGAAAGAGAGCTCCCTAGAAGAAATGGTATCATCTTCTGTGAGCAGCATTTAAATCTGGATAACTACCTACTAATTACCACTGGCATGAGTGCCCGTGCCAGCGCCTGACCCGGCTGTGTCTGCAGCTGCATCTGGTACCCGGGGGCTGGCTTTGAAGGAGCACGGGGAAAACATGAGGAACTCCAGCTTTCTGCACTGAAATAGCCCTTAAAACCCATGCAGGTCAGTCTCAACATGCCAAAAATGCAATTTTAGTCCTCAGCTGCCTTCTCCCTCCTCCCCAGTATCATTTTTAGGGAAGCAAGCACCTCCCGGGGAAGTGTGTGCTCTTAAGAGGAATTTGGCTTGATCTGGAGACTCAGCTCAGCTCTTCTCACAGATCTCACTTCAAATCAGCACGATTATGCTCCTAAGCTGGGGTGGCACATCAGCCCAGGGAGCTTGAGCCCTCAGACTAGCTGCACTATGTTGTTTGGTCCAGCAGTTTATTTCCTGTTAATCTTTTATTGGGAGAAACCTCACAAGCTGTCCCTGCATGGCCATGGAACAGCAGAGGCAACTGTCTCGTTAATGCCACCAACAGCTGTCCCAGATGGTGGCTGGGAAAGGAGAAGGGATGTGCTACACCGTTGGCTGCAGATTTCAGGATGTGTGAGGTCATTTTTGCAGCTGCCTTCAGTGCCTACGTCTGTGGTGAGCAAACCCATCGCTGCTGTGCTCTGCATTGCAAGTGAAGTCTCTGATCAACCCATCTCTGGGTCCCTCAGGGCTCTATGGGGTCATCACTCTGCTGAGGTGCATAACAGCAACCTGAAGACTTTGATCAATGAAAGGGAGGGTGACCTGAGATGATCCCCTGGAGGTATTTAAAAACCAGGCAGACATGGTGCTGAGGGATATGGTTTAGTGGTGGTTTTTGTCAGTGTTGGTTTGATAATTGGACTTGATGATCTGAAAGATCCCTTCCAAAGTGGATAATTCTATGATTCTATGGACTGCAGGTTTTCCCCTGCACCTTATAAACCAGCAAGACCAGCTCCACCATTTCAACCCCAGGCATGCAGCTCCGAGTCCAGCCTGGCAAGGTTTATCATAGAATCATAGAATCATTCAGGTTGGAAGAGACCCTTGGAATCACTCAGTCCAACCATCAGCCCCACTCTACAAAGTTCTCCCCTACACCAGACCCCCCAGCACCACATCTCAACCACTCTGAAACACAGTCAGGGATGGGGACTCCACCCTGGGCAGCCCAGTCCAGGCTCTGACCACTCTTGCTGGGAAGAATTCTTGTCTCATGTCCAGCCTAACCCTACCCTGCTGCAGCTTGCAGCCATTCCCTCTCCTTCTAGCGCTCATTGCCTGTGAGAAGAGACCAGCACCAACCTCTCTGCAATGCCCTTTCAAGCAGCTGTAGAGAGTGATGAGATCTCCCCTCAGCCTCCTCTTCCTCAAACTAAACAGTCCCAGCTACACCCAGCTCACTGTGTGAGTTAGCAGTGCCTTGCCCATAGCATGGACAGCAGGGTAGGGTTAGGCTGGACATGAGGGAAAAGGTTTTTCACAGAGAGAGTGGTCAGTCAGTGGAATCAGCTGCCCAGGGAGGGGGTGGAGTCCCCATCCCTGACTGTGTTTCAGAGTAGATTAGATGTGGTGTTGAGAGATCTGGTGTAGGGGAGAACTTGTAGAGTGGGGCTGATGGTTGGACTTGATGATCCCAAGGGTCTCTTCCAACCTAAATGATTCTATGATTCTGTGATTCTATGAAAGCATACCATGCGCTCTCTTTTTGGAGAAATTCCTTTAGCTTAGAAATTTTAATATAGAAATTCCAATAACGTGATTATTGGCTCTAGCAAAGGAATTCTGCTCCTGTCCTTCCCCGCTCTCTGGGTCCAGGCTCTGTCAGGCAATGTCTCCCCATCAATGGCCACACGTCAGTGCCTGCAGGGATGCGAGATGTTCCCAGACCAGCATTTGGAAATCCTGTTGTTCAACAGACACAGGCACTCACACACCCCCTCCCCAAAGTTTTCATCCTGAATCCTTACTTAATGCCTTCGCTTTTTCCCGGCTCCCGGGCAGGTTATTGAAAGGTGCAGCAGGAGCTCCCGTACGCGTTCCTGTGCCCTTGAATCCATTAACTGTGGCAAAGTGATTAATTATTTTAGCCTCTTTATGGCATCACTGTTAACTTACTGCACATTCATACTTCCACTCATATAAATGATAGTCTTAAAATAAGGAGGACATGTGTTATTGAACTATTTATAATCGGCACTGTCTGGAGCAGAAAAAGATCCAAACGGGCACAAGAAAGCAACAAAAGTTAATGATTCAGAGATAAAATACTATGTTTTAATCCACAGGGTGTGTGACAAATCCAAGAAATTAGAAGCTAAAAGAGTACATGACCAAGGCGAGAGCCTCAGGGCACGTCTTTGGCGGGTGTAAAATTAGCAGTGTCTCGGTGGGAGCTGCACTGAGGCTGAAACACAGAAAACAATGTGTGCCCACAGAAATCACTGTGCCCACGGTGCCTGTCCTCACAGCAGAGGGGGGAGAGGACCAAGAGGTAGCTGAGGCTGAGAGCTGTGCCTGGACCTCCAAGAAGGGAGATGCCTGTGCGAGCAGAGCACGGAGAAAGCACTGATGGATCCACGCTCCAGGGTCTGCCTGGGTCAGGAGCTTCCCTCCCAGCTCCACAGGCTGTGAGGTTACCCCACGGGGGTTTACTCCCCCCCCCCCAATTCTATCTCCACCAATCTACACTGAACAGTCAGTCTCAATGGCAATGGAATTATCCTTTGTGCACACTTTTGGGACCTTCACAACAGGAGGGACACTGAAGTGCTGGAGCAGGTCCAGAGAAGGTGAGGGGTCTGGAGTCCAAGTCTGGTGAGGAGCAGCNGAAGGGAGGTTGTGAAGAGAAGGGGGTCGGCCTCTTCTTCCAGAGAACTAATGACAAGACTGGAGGGAATGGCCACAAGTTGCACTGGGGAGAGTTAGATGAGATGTCAGGAAAACCTTTTTCTACTCCGGAGTGATGAGGCACTGGGATGTTCTGCCCAGGGAGGTGGTGGAGTCACCGTCCCTGGTGGTATTCAAGAAGCATGTGGACGAGACATGATTTAGGAGCTGAGTGGGTAGGATTGGTGACAGGAGGATGGTTGTACTAGATGATCTTGTAGGTCCTTTCCAACCTTGCGTTTCTATGATTTCTATGAAAAGGTCCCTTCCAATCTGGACAATTCTATGACTCTGTGATTAAATCCATGGGGTCCCAACCCTCCTTGTGCTATCAGCTTGTGCAGCACCTTGGCTGAGAGCTGACCCATTAGTGAATTATTGATCAACACATCCTTTGTGTTGCACAACACTGGGAATGCCAGAAATGCGGGATCCTTGTCTGAGACCATCCTCTGTGCAATATAAGAAAAACCCATGAGCCAAAAAGCTTCGGGAGCAGCTCACTGAGGCTTTGTAATGAAACACAGTTTGAACTTTTACTCATGATTTTATCTTGAAATTTCTTGAAAAACAGCAAAATTGGGAATTTACAGCCTGTTCTTGCTGTTCCACACTGTTGCCTATTCCCCACCACACCAATTCTAGGCAACTGAAGGCCAAGAGAAACCCAAACTTTGCAGATGTACTGAGTGCTCTGCTCTTGTCAAGTCCCTTCCAGTGACAGACCAAGAGCCAACTGGCACCGACTGGAACACAGAAAGTTCCTTCTACACATAAGGAGGAACTTCTCTCCTGCAGGGGTGGCAGAGTCCTGGCAGAGGCTGCCCAGGGAAGCGGTGGAATCTCCATCTCCGGATGGAGACTTTCAAACCCACCTGGACACATTCCTGTGGGACCTGCTCTGGGTGACCCTGCTCTGGCAGGGGGTTGGACTGGATGATCTCCAGAGGTCCCTGCCAACCCCAGAGCATTCTGTGAGTCTGTGATTCCATGGAAGTCATTACTTATCACACAACCGCCAGCTCCTGACAGTCCCCTGATGGCCGTCACTGCTCCTGTTCATCATCACCAAAGAGATCCACCTCCTTCAGGGTGGATGGCTCAGATGCACTGTTGGCTGCGATGCAATAAGTCCACCTCATCTCCATGCTGACTGCTTTTATTTTTAGATGCTGCAGGGGCCCAGATGAATACTATTTATTCCCAAAGATTTTGAGTGCCAGAGTCTGCCCTTGGGTGGCTGCACTTACTGCAGGAAAGGTCACTGGGCACCAGGCCCCAGGCCTTCCTGGTCTTGTCCCTACAGCTGTCTCTGCTGGCTGGGGAAATAGGTGACCTGGCCCAACGCCGCTCATGTCCCCAAGGGAGAAGATAACATTTCCACTCTACATCTGAATTTATTGGGTGAAGATTTTCTCCATAGTAAGTGTCCACATTTAGTCTCTGAGACCTGTATTTCAGACAACTGAGCTGGCAATTTGATTTATCACTGACTTTATAAACCCGGAAAGCACATAAAGCCAATTGGATTCTTCCTGTAAAATGTCATGTTTTTCAGCCAGCCTCTGGACTCTTGGGATCTGCCTTGTTTTGGCATGTCAGAACCACTTTGTCCTACCCCCTGTTGAGCAGTAACGTCTTGGAAAAGCAGATTTATACAGAGCAGATTTGTCATTTGGGCCTTGCTGCCTGGTCCCTCCCTGGGCCTTCACCAGCTTTTACTTCTCCATTTCCCTCTCCACAGAGCACAAAACCCGCATCCTTCAAAGGTTCCCACTCCACTTTTCAGGAACAGCTCACAGTCTTAAAACAACTCGGGAGGTTTTTTCAGCAGTTGAGCAGTTTAGATCAGATCTGCAAAGATGCTCAAGTGTCGACCGACAAAGAGAGCTGTCAAGGTGCTCCTGGAGAACCTCTCCATTGAAGGATTTCTTTCCCACTCCAGGTGTTCAAAAGGCCAGTGTTTGGTTGAAGCTGGTGGCCTGGCATTTTCTGCATTTGTGTGCTTTGGGAAAACTGTGTGTTTCCTTTAGAGCCCAAAATCCAGTTGCCTCTGAAGGGACTGCAATTTCTGCCCCAGGTCAGCACTGAAAATTTGGTCCAGGGAGCCTGAAGCCCACAGGCCTGGAGCTACTCTGTAAAGAAGAGGGAAAACTGGGAACATTCTCCTTTTCTCAGTGCCTGTTCTTCCTATGCATGACTTATGCCCTGTGAAATGTGCACTAAAAAAGCCTATGAGTTATGTAAAAAGCCTGTATTTTTTGGAATTACTTTCTTTTTGCCCCAAGCGAGTTGAACCACTTGAGGACACCATATTGTTAAACGTATCTGGTTCTTTTACTTTGTGTCTTCACAAGTAACAGAAAGACCCATAGTGTTTTCATTTCTTTTTTTTCCCCCTGAACTCTGCTAAAATACCCAAACTGAAGATCTGCAATGCAACCCTCAGATCCAGGTGGACAGTAAGAAATGAGCTGTGCTTTGTATCTACTACATACAGCATCCAGTCAAAGAAAGCAAGCTGACGTGGTTCCTTTGCCAGGTTTAAGCTTGGGATTATGAAGAGTACTCCTGCAATTCTCATTTAATTGAGGGGTTTCTCACTAATTAGCACCCTTCAGAATCATATGTTCACTTGACTTCAGCTGGACTCTCCATAAAGTCAGTCTGCCTGAGTACTGTGTCCAGTTTTGGGCCCCTCACCATAAAAAAGAGATTTAGGAGCTGGAGCGTGTCCAGAGAAGGGCAATGGAGCTGGTGAGGGGTCTGGAGGGTAAGCCTTATGAGGAGAGGCTGTGGGAGCTGGGAGTGTTCAGCCTGGAGGAGGCCGAGGGGAGACCTTCTTGCTCTCTCCAGCTCTCTGAAAGAAGGGTGTAGCCGGGGGGGTCGGTCTCTTCTCCCAGGGAGAGGCGATGGGTCAAGAAGAAACAGCCTCAAGTTCTACCAGGGGAGGTTCAGATTGGGTATTGGGGAAAATTTTTACACAGAAAAGCTTGTGAAGCCTTGGAAGAGGATGCCCAGGGAAGGGGTTGAGGGGTTGAGGCACCATCCCTGGAATCCCTGGAAGGATTTAAAAGACGGGTTGACACGGTGCTTAGTGACATGGGTTAGTGATGTTTTTTTATCAGAGTTAGGTTGATGGTTGAACTTGATGATTGTAAAAATCCCTTCCAACCCAGACAAATCTACGATTCTATGGGATTTTGCTGCTTTGTAGTGCTGGAGAATTTGTTGTTGCCACTCTATTTAGTTGGAAACACCTCTTCATCTGAGGCAGGTTATTGTTTTTCCCAGATTTATATGGCTACATTGGTCAAATTTATACTCAAATGTGTATTTGAACAACCACCCAGTTCAAGGGCGAGGTTCACCCTTTGATGTGGGCAAAGGGGTCAGAGCAGGGAAGCACCCAAAGAGGGTGATTTTTGTTCTTGCAGAGACCAGGACAAGGTTCTTTATAACTGTCAGATGTAAACTACAGGCCAACCATGTTCCTGTAGCCATTGCAAAAAGCGTGGTGGGGTTGCTTTCAAGAACAGTTCAAAGAGAAAAGTGGAAATATTACTCCAGTCACATTAAAAATTTTCTCCTTGATCAAAAATGTCACTGGTCACCACAAGGAAAAAGAACAATAGCACTACATGTCCCTGGCACATTCTCTAGCAGACAGAGCGAGAAGAGTCATTTTCACTCAAGTCATTCTTGAAGTTTTCATTTGAATTTTTCATTTAATTTTTCATTTAATTCATGAATTCAAACACTAGAGTGTTTTAAAAGTGCAGTTTTCCCTAGCATTCGCGGAAAAGCTAGCCCAGTGTCTCTCAACCCAGGACACCTCCTCAAGGAGAAGTTGTAAAACCTCAGCTGTTTCTGTAAAACAGAGCAATCCATTTCTGGTCAGCTTTGACAGCAAGAGCCTGAAGTTGTTGCCACTGAAACCAAAAGGATTTTCTACTGAGTTTAAGGAAATCTGGATACCTGAGCAGCTCTTCCCAGCGGCGTTGTGTAAAAATGTCAGCAATAAAAGATGTGCTATAAGGATTTTAGTGATCGTTTGGTGAAGGTTTTTGTCAGTGTTGGGTTGATGGTTGAACTCAATGATCTGAGACGCTCCTTCCAACTTCAATAATTCCATGATTCTATCATTAATTTCTTTGTGAAGAGCTTCAACAGACCCCAGGTGAGACAACCCAGGTCATGGGATTTGAATACAGTAATGCTAATTTGGATGCGTTCATGTCAGGTCATTGCCAGAGTGAGTGGCCCAAGAAAAATCACCAAAATAGCTCAGAGAGGTTTCACTTTACAAGGTCTTCCCAACCAGTCCAGGTGGGCTCTGACCAGCACATGGAATCTGCTCCTTTCAGGGGAGGAAGGCTCAGAGCATGGCATTTCCTGTGGTCCATTCTCAGTAGGTTGGGGGTCCCCAGGGACCCTGGGCAGCTCAGGGGGCTGTGCTGAGGTGGTCCCCAGAGGTGCAGGGGTTGGGAGCTGTGTAGGGGTCCCCTCCATGGGTAACTGATGAGATGGAGAGTCCTGTCTGACAGCGTGTCTGCTCAGCACTGCCGGCTCATCAGCCTCTCCGTTCTGCCTGCTTATAAATCCTGTGCTGGGGACCATTCTGCTTGATGATCTCTCCTTGGAGAGTTTTTAAGGCTTTGCTCCATGAGAAACTACTTGGAGTCTATTAAAATTGCAGCTCTGCTGTTGTCAAGTCATACCAGGGAGTCACGGGAGGTGCCTGTCACCCAGGTGGTGGCAGCTACTACATATTCAAGTGAAAAAATAGCCCCTGCTTTGGAGAGAGATGCAACTCTTCTGGCAAAGGGAATGGAAGGACCCTTGCTCCTCTCCTGGCCTGTCATGTGAGGGGATGAGGCAGAAGAAAAGACACAAAATGCTGTACCACCCGCACTCTGCCACGAAAACACATGCAGTGCCTGTGATGAAGGGCTTTGGAGCGCATTAAGAAAAGCATGGCCAGCAGGCCCATGGAGGTCATTCTCCCACTCTGTTCTGCCCTGGTGGGGCCCCATCTGGAGCACTTGGTCCTGTTCTGGGCTCCCCAGTTCCAGAAGGACAAGGAACTGCTGGAGTTTAGCAGAGTTTAGCAGAGGCTGTGAGGATGATGAGGGACTGGAGCACCTCTCTGCTGAGGAAAGGCTGAGAGCCCCGGGGCTGTTCAGCTGGAGCAGAGCAGACTGAAAGGGAATCCCATCGATGCTGAGCAAGAGCTAAAGGGTGTGTGTAAAGAGGATGGGGCCAGACTCTTCTCAGTGGTGCTCGGGGATGGGACAAGGGGTCTCAGCCTTCAGTAACTCTCCTAGCCATGCCACCACTGGGACAAACTCAGACATCCAGTGGGCCTTCAGATTTCAAGTATTTTTGGAGTATCTTTCCCTCCAGGAAAACCTTTCTGAAGGCACAGCTATGACACAGAGTCAATCCTGGGAACACTGGGCAAGAGCATGCTCCACATCACCCACCAGTCCACAAGGGAAGAAAGTCCTCCTCTTGCCCAGCCCTTTGCCCACTGTGGCAAGCTGTGCATGCAGCAGATGGTACCAGTGACTACCTTGTCCCACGCTGAGCCTGAAGTCCATCTCTGTCCCATGGACTTCTGACTCTTTATGTCAAATGACTTCTTTTATATCTCTCCACTGCCATGCCAGTTTTACAGCTGGTGTCTGTATTAGCCTGCTAACACCTCTCATAATGAAATTTATAAATATTTATGTATGTTCTGGTTATTGGTTAGTACAAGTGCTATAAAATATCATCATCACTGAGTTTCTGATGTAATCCCTTAAGTGCATTCTCCCTCTGGAAGGTTTGAGGCACAGGCAAGTGTCAAGGCGCAGGGGGCATCTGTAAGTCTCTCCCACAGCACAGGGGATGTGTCAATGTTGGGTGTTATCTCTCTTCCCTGGGCTCCCTCTCTCTGTGTGCAGATCATTCTTTGGTCAGGCGGGGACCTCAAATCCACTTATGTCACCGTTTGCTTTTTGTGATCCAAGCCTTCACCCAGAAGGGGGATTCTTTCAAAGTCACATGCCCAAATAACAAGAGAAATGGAGAAATACAGCTGTGTTTCTCTATAGGAGAACGGTTGAGGCCTACACAGGCACCTCTTGCACCATCCTGGAAAAGCTGATGTTTTAGTCTGAGCCACACAGGACTAATTTCTCTTCCAATGCTTGGGAAAATTACACTTTTAGAGTACTCCAGTGTCTTTTCTTTACATCCAGCTCTAGGGTGTGGGTTTCAAGGTATCGATGTTTTCAAGCTCCCCAGGTGCAGGGATGAGCATGCAAGACATGGGCATTTGACCCAAGTTGGCAACAAGATTATTTCATACAACGAATGTCATATTATAAATCAGAAAGTTTGCTGAGCAGTCCCCTCACTCTGCCCTGATGGCTGGGATCCTGAGATCTCCTTGCCCCAGTGCCTTGAGCCCTTCCCTTCCTCCTGGAGCCACAGCGCTGGCAGGGTCCCTCATGGTCTGTCCCTGTGCGGAGGGCAGGGCTTCCTGGGATGGGATGGGATGGGGTGGGATGGGATGGGGATAGACCTCGTGTATTTTATATTAGTGTTGGGATCAATACTGGCTTTTTAGTGTTATTGATGTTAAGTATTCAGTCTTACTCAATTAAATCTGTTTATGTTTCAGCCTCATCTTTCTTTATTTTTTTCCTGATTCCCCTTCCCAGGTGTGGAAGGGTCATGGGGTGAGAGAATAATTGTCCAAACGACAGCAAAGTGGTGTGGTTTCCTCAAACCATAACAGCCACACAACTCACAAGTCCATCAGGTCCTTCTGTCTCCATTCTATGAACTTGCTGCACTTGCTGGTGAGCAGTGGGCATATGCCCAGCAATGATCCAGGAGGGAGGCAGACCATCCACAGTGTCTGAAGACACATCACATTTAAGGACAAAGGGCCGTTAGCCCTACAACCATCCCCTGCCTGTTCCGGGTCCTCCTTGGCTGTTACACCCAAGCTGATCTGAACACGTGCAAACGCCGCCAGTAACAGCCTGAGTCATCTGCACAAGTCACTTTGCTCATGACTAATGTGCATCAGATATACATCTGCTTACTGCTTACTGCTTTAGGTCCTGCACTTGGGCCACAAAAACCCCATGGGTGGCTACAGGCTTGGGGCAGTGTGGCTGGAGAGCTGCCTGGCAGAAAAGGATCTGGGGGTGCTGGGTGACATGGGGCTGAACATGAGCCAGCAGTGTGCCCAGGTGGCCAAGAAGGCCAAGGGCATCCTGGCTTGGATCAGAAATAGTGTGACCAGCAGAAGCAGGGAGGTGGTTGTCCCCCTGTGCTCAGCACTAGGGAGGCCACACCTTGAGTCTGGTGTCCANTGTGGTGTTGGGGGATCTGGTGTCGGGGAGACCTTTGTAGAGTGGGGCTGATGGTTGGACTCCATGATCCCAAGGGCCTCTTCCAGCCGAAATGATTCTATGATTCTAAAGCTGATGGCCTTTCTTTGCTGAGTCCCTTGGGCATGGAAGAGGTCTAGGTCTCCCTCGCATCTTGTTCAGTCCATGTGTTAGAAGGCTTTTACCAGCAGAAACTGTTGGAAATCTTTCCCATCAATGCTACCAGTGATGCAGATGGGGACCAACATACCTTGTGGCTGTCAGCTTGGTGTCACCCCGTTACCCTGTGTCCTCCCTCTTCTTGCAAGGTGCTCGGGGCTCACCTCCCGCCCCAGGGGATGTTCAGGCCCAGGGGACTGCAGGGTCTCTGCCACAGTAAGCACTGGGTAGGGCAGCCCCGAGCACATGCTTTGCTGCATCTTGGACAGACTTTTTGCCCCTCTCCCAAATAACCAGCTTATCCCCATTTACTGTTTGTAAATGTCGGTGTGTCAACATGTCGGTCCCACTTTTGCTGATTTTACACCCAAGTTTGGTCATTTTGGCCCAAATGGCCCTGAGATGCCTCAACTCCCTTTTGCTCTCTTTCCCCAGAGGGGTGACCCCCTTGCTGCCCTTGCACCCTTGCACCCTCCATCTTCCACACTGGTTTCTACTGTTTTTTTCCTGGCTACGCTAGACCGCAGCTAGAGCAAACCAGCTTTTACCCTTCCATAATCTGCAAAATCCAGTGCTGTCTTGCAGAATTACCTAGTTCCATCTCGGGCACAGGCTGGCAGTTTCCCCGCATGCCTTTGCTCTTCAACCCTCCTTCCAGTGAGGACAATGCCAGGCTTTAGACTCTAGCTGGGATGGGGGTGGTGGTGGTGGTGGTGTGTGCTCAAAAACAAGTTTCCAACGTGTGTTTCACAGCGTTCATGCATTTGTGTGCCCGTGACGTGGGGAATTCACAAACTGTCCCCAAACTTGTGGAGGTGGGCACAGAGCAGCTCAGGCTGCACATGAAAAGGGGCACATGGGAGAAAGTTGTAAGACCCCTAACCAGGTATTTGTTATTTAACATAAGTATTTATGGTTTATGATTATATAATGTATGAGAAATGTATTATAATATAAAACATATAAGTATTTATTTTAAAAAACATATGTTTCTCTGTGTGTGCCTTCCAACACACAGACAAAACACATTCTCCTCTTGTTAAAATTATTCTGATAATCAACACTTTGTGCTGGTTTTGTTTCCTGCAACACGATTTTCCAGTGCTCTCCCTGCTGCCTGAGAACCCCTGGAGCCAGCAGTGCACGCTGCCCTGTCCCTCGGCAGAGAGAAGTCACCAGGGGGGCTCCCCAGCACCCTCCAGACAGCCCCAGAGCCAGCCCAGACATGTGCTACGGCTGGGAAAAAGGCTCCTTGGCGCTTAGACCACACTGTCTGCTCTGTTCATTCCTGATGACAAACGCTGGTCCAGTCACAGCTCCGTGGTGGGGCTGAACCTGACAGGGAAAGGCAACAGCCTGGGCACACGGGGGAGATGGGAGCTGCTGAGGTTGTTCTCATAGGATGCTGAGGAGAGAAGTCTCCCAGCAGACGAGGACTTTGGGCAAATTCCTTCTGAGGGAGAAAACCTGGGGTCAGTACAAGCAGACGCCTTCCCTCGGAGCCTCTCTCACTGTTCCCAAGCCTTCTCCACTCCCTGCCTCCCTCCCCATCCTTCTCTCCCTCCACCATCTCCCGCCCAAGTAGCAGGACACGGTTCCTGGACCACGGGGCACTCCTGGGCAGCCAAGGCACATGTGGAGGCTCCTGAGATCCATCCACCCTGTGGAGCCCCAGCCCGGTGGTCCGTCACGGGCCCTCCATGCTGGGAAGCTGCCGGCCTCTGGGGAGCTACCTACCGCCTGCAGGTCTGGCGCTTTTATCATGCACACTAAGAGGAGACATAATCAATTCCCCAGTTGGCACTTTGCACTGAATACCCACTTTTTCAGTCTGATAGCAGGACTAAATTAGTTATTTAGCAATGAGACCCTAATTTAAAGTGAGCAACTGCCCTGACAAGGATCATTGTTCAAGGCCGTCCCCCCTTTGCTTTCAGATGAGAGGCCCACCAATCCCTGGAAGGTGATAAATAGACAATTAGAAAATAGATATATTTTGTTAGTTCTACAAAGCTCCCTGGTGCTGTCAGGCTCACAATAAAGGGGGCTCCGGTAAATTGGTGGGCAATGAAAGCCAGCTGTACGGTCATCACTCCTACAGACACAAAGCCATATGTGGCCATTTACAGGACATCCCTGAGAATAGATGGAGCCAATAAGACCAGAGGGAACTAAAAATACTTGACAAAGTTGGCTGCTCTTCATTTAACAAGAATAAAATATCTAATGGAGTGTAATGGAAGCCATCAATCACCCCTGCGTAAAGCACAGCTTTAATACTCTACTTTTAACTATTAATGCAAGTTTTTATTCATATGTAATAAGTCAGAAATGAGCATCTCCTGTGTGCAGCACGGTGATGTTGTGCAAGGGCTGACAAATGGCGTGGGCCCAGCACCACTGCCGTGAAACAAACCCGGACCTGAGAACCGGGGGGAAGAGCACAAACAAAGAGGAGTGAAGGCGAGAGCAACCACCGCTTCAAAGATAACGAGATCTGCCTAGGAAATACTCCATTCCGCCTTGCAAGCAAGCTGCTGCTCCTTTTCACTTATCAGCCTCTTTCTAGGCAAGGAGATAGGAGAAGGTGTCAAGGGAAGCCCTTCAATTATCTACTTATTAGGGAAAAAATATTTGAAGTGCTTCTCCTGGAGGCGAGAAGCAGAAAGTCGGGAGCTCCTGGCACGTCCTCAGTTCTGCTAAGTGGGATTTCAGTGTGGAGCTCAGCAACGGACCCTTGTGACCTCATGTGGGCAGTGGGTGTGAAACGGACCAGGTCCCACCGTGGCCTTCAAGACATCCCCAGCACAGGCAGGGCACACTGCAATTATCACAGCAGCTTTAAGAAGCTACTCCCTAGTGCATGCAATTGGCCATCCACAAGCCAACTATCATCAAAATGAAACAAAAACAAATTTGCCTTGTGTTGCCAGTGCTATAACACAGGACTGATGACTCCATCTTTGTGAGGGACTCTTTATGAGAGAGTGGAGCCACAGGACAAGGGAGAAGGGTTTGACCCTGAAAGAGGGGAGATGGAACTGAGATCATAGAATCATAGAATCATTTAGGTTGGAAGAGACCCTTGGGATCATCAAGTTCAGCCATCATGTGGGGAAGAACTTCTTTGGTGTGAGCGTGGTAAGAGCCTGGCCCAGGTTGCCCAGAGAAGCTGTGGCTGCCCCATCCCTGGAGAGGTTGAAGGCGAGGCTGGATGGGGCTTGGAGCAACCTGCTCTGGTGGGAGGTGTCCCTGCCCAGAGCAGGGAGTGGCACTGGGGGGGACTTTGAGGTCCCTTCCAATACAAGCCATTCTGTGATTCTATCATCTCTCGGTTGAGGACAAGAGGCAGGCAGGCAAAACTGCTACGATGTGTGGAAACTGATATTTATTGACCCCAGAGCTGTGGCTCCGTCACGAGATAAGGCCACGCATCAGCAGCTCCAGAAGCGGCGGCCGTACACAGGGGTGTTCAGAATCCCACCCCCGTAAAGCTGGGGTCTTCGCCGGCCTTCAGAGGTGGCATATGCTCCAAGGTAACTGCCTGCTCTCTCCTGACTATTTTTAGCTGCTCTTGCAGGACAAGAACCGTAATTTATTTTGCAGAACACCGAATGTCACATCCTATGAGTACTTTGTTGTACAAAATGCAATATAGTAGCTGGAGAAAAGTGACCTTCCATAATGGAAGTGTCCTATAGAACTAATAGAAAATGATAACCAATAGGTTTTACCAGATAATTATATCCCTCTTCTAGAACAGTTTTAAAAGCCAAGGACATCTCTCTCCACAGCATAGTGCAGTTCCGGCCTGCTTGGTGTGGGGCTTTTGGTTTGGTTTTTATTTCCCTTTCTGTTCCTTTAGGACCAAATTCGTTTAATCTCTGGCTGTGACCAGTTCCTGTTGGTGTTGGTGGGGACTCAGATGCCAGCTTAGCCCTTCAACTCCGACCAGCCAGCCTGTCCTTTCCACAACCACCACAAGCTTACAAGGCCTACCCAGTCTTCCAAATCTGGCTTAGCTCATCCCAAAGCTGTAACGTTTGGTTTTCACAGGAATTGCTGACAGGGTAGCAAGCACGGACTTCTTTATTCGTGGCCGGAGCCACGCAGGAGTGCAGACTTTATATCTCCTCCACCGCTGCAGGGTGCCATCCTGGACCAAACCCTCTCCTGTGAGGTCTTTTTGGTTTGTTTCTGGAAGATTTTAGCAGCTGTATATGGCAACAATATGGACTGAAGAGCATGTCTGATGCACAGTTATCCAGGTCAGCACAGATTAGTAATTTACTCACCAGGAAATATACTTTTTGGGGGGAATAAAGCACTGTTTAATACACATCCACTGTTGGGTCCCACTGAAATATCGAATGTGCCTTTGTGCTGCACCAGAAAGAGGACAGAAAAAGAACTGTTGTGCCAGAAAAGGACGCTCTGGATTCGGCACACTTGGCCAGGGGACAGAAAAAAATTCCCATCAAGGCCTCCCTGAAAGTGTTTGAACAGCTTCCAAACCAGGGCCATAATGATAATAGCAGATAACGAGTGTCAGCAGCCCCATTTTTCCAGCAGAAGCGTGTGTGGCTACAGGAACCTAAGACTGGGAGAGGCTCCTGGTTTCTGTCCTGCATTTTAACATTTTTTCATGATGCTTGGTCTTACTTCATTTTGGGGGAAAAAATGTTGTTTTCACAGAGCTACCAAGTGTCATGCACATATGCTTTCTGTATGCAGCCTGTTACCCACAAGCTGCCCCATTCCCACCTGAATCAAGGTTTTCCCACTGCCTCAGAAATACCAGTCCTCTCTTGTAGACCTCTTTTGTAGGAAAAGGTAAAAGTTTCCACAAACCTCTTTCCATGAAAATTGAGGTCACAGGATCTCAGGGCATTGGAGGTTGGATGGGAGCCCTGGAGATCACCCAATCCAACCTACTGACTTAAGCAGGGTCACCTAGAGGTGATGACCAGTTGGGTTTTGGACATCTCCAGGGATGGAGACTTCATAACTGCCCTGGGCAGCTGCTTGGTCGCCCTCACAGTGAAGAAGTGTTTGATGATGTTCAGGAGGAACCACCTGTGTTTCCATCTGTGTCCACTGTGACCTGTCACTGGGCCCCACCGAAAAGGTTGTGTCTCCTCCCATCTTCATTCCTCCCGTCAGGTAAGATCCCCCCTAAACATTCTTTTCTCCAGGCTGAGAAGTCCTAGCTCTCTCAGCCTGTCCTCACAGGAGAGATGCCCCAGTCCTTCATCATCTCTGTGGCTCTGGGAGGACCAGCACTGGATGCAACACTCCAGATGTATCTCACCAGCGCTGTGTGATGAAGGTTCACCTCCCTTGACCTTCTGGAGACATTCTGCCAAGGATGACGTGACCTTCTTTGTTGGTTCATGGTCAACCTGGTGTCCACCTAGACCCCTGGGGCTATTTCTGCTATGTGTTTCTGCTATATGTTTCTGCTATGCTGGGTGGTGCCCAGCATATATTGGTGCCTGGTTCCTCCCCAGGAGCAGAACTTGGCATTTCCCTTTGCTGAACTTTAGGACGTTCCTCTCCACCCATTTGTCCGGTTTGCTGACACCTAAACAAAGTTTAAAAAGAATCTCACAGAAGGATTTAATAACTGAAACCTGTGTTTGCAGCATCCAGCCAGCCAGGGACGGTCTTACCTGGGGGGCAACACTCTGAGGATGGGGTGAGAAATGTCAGTTTGCATACTCAGGGAAATGGGTTCTGAGCAGCTACATGTGTGTGCTCCTGCATATACAGTGTAGGGTCAGCACTTTGTCACAGCCCCTCATGGCACCATAGTGACACATGTTCCACATCTGTCCTCTCTCTTCCATCAGTGCCAAATGGCAGGAGAGCCTGCCCAGATGCATGGGAAAGGGTCAGGAGGTGCTGGTGCCACAATATGGGAAGGAGGTCAAGGTTTGACGGGGTTGAGAAGTATCCCTCTGACCACCTGGGAAGCAGAGGAGAAACCAGACTTGAAGGAGAAACCTTCTGGCATGTGTGTACTACCAGCAGGTGTGGAATAGGCAGCTTCAGCATTTTTCTGAGCTTTACACCAGCTGTATGTGTTTCCCAACAACTGATGTGGGTGGAGAAGTGTGCACTCCCAAATGAACCTTGGCCAGGACCTTCATCCACCAACCTGGGCTGAAAGCCTCTCCGCTTTGCATGTTCAGAACTAAAACTGGAGGCAGTTCCTGGTGCCAAACATGATAAGGACCAACCAAAGTCTTGGCACTGTTAGGTGGAGAGTTGGACTCGGTGACCCCAAAAGTCTTTTCCAACCTTAATGACTCCATCAAGAAGGCCGGTCTTTCAGGGGTGGTGCAAGAGGAACACATACCAGCCCCTAACGAACATCACAGCAACCAAAAATAACAAAAATATACACAAAATTAGAAAAAATAAAATATGAAAAGAAAAGAAAAGAAAAGAAAAGAAAAGAAAAGAAAAGAAAAGAAAAGAAAAGAAAAGAAAAGAGAAGAAAAGAAAAGAAAAGAAAGAAAAGAAAATTATGGTCCATAAGAAGAGTTTGTAGGGGATGTAGGAGTGGCATTGCCTTTTGGATTCTGGCACAGATAGAGCTCCTAGAGGCAAAACTGTTTGGAGAAATGGAGAAAAAGGAGAAAAACTGCAACTTCTGTCCATCTGACCACTGTGGGTTTTTGCTGTCCTGTCCCAGCAACCTCCAGCTGATGCTCAGGATCAACAAGGAGTCATCAAAGAATCTCCCTGTCTCCATGTGGAGGGCAAGATGGGTAGGAAGAGTAGAAAGCTTTGCACAAGCCTATGGAGACCTCACAGCACCAGGAGAGAGAGACACCATGAGGGGGAATGCTGAGATGAACAGCAAAAAGAAGGAAAAAAAAATGAGAATTGGCACAGGCAGGAGAAAAACTGTGAAGGGGAATTTTGGGCACGTGTGGTCCTGCTCAGTGTCAGGATGCTGAGAGAACTTCTAGCTCCAAAGATGCTTCTTGAAGCTCACCCCAGACCTTCCACATGGCCCAGGACCCAATTTCAGCCCCCCGGGGCCATCAGTGAGCCCCTGGGATTCTCCATGGTGCTGGGCCCTCAGTCTTGGAAGAAATCACAAGTCATGGGTGGCTGTGAGAGGTTAGACAAGGGCCATCATGGAGGTGCTTTTGGGACAACCACAGCCAGCAGAGCTGTGGAGGCCTCTCAGGGAAGCAGGAGGTGCCAGTGGTGGTTCCTTGTGCCCCTGCCCACCACAGTGGTCACCAGGTGACCAGGAGCAGCTCCAGCCTTGAGCATTCCCAGCATGCATGTGGTCTGACCAGCCAGAGAGGGACAGAGCACCTGGAGATGGTGAATTTCTCCTGCTGAAAACCTGACCAAATCCAAAACTGACTCCAAAGAACCCTGCAAACAGTAAATCCATGGTAACTTCAGACGTGGCAAAATCTTGGTTGGCTGCTTCCAGCAAGGAGCGTGGTGCTGAGATGAGAGAAGCGGCGTCCGAAGGAACATCCGGGGAGCTGCTCTGAGGAGAATACCACATCCTGCTCGGCACCCTTTGGGGGACAGGCTTGGAGTGCCCCTGTTAAATGGACTGCTACTAATTATTTACAAGGCATAACCTTAAAGATCCATTCTATGATTAAATTAACATAAAACGTATTAATACATGGAAATCACCAAACAGGAGGCATTTGCGAGGGACTTTTACATATATGTATTGTTTACATTTGATAGGATGTAATGAGGCCATCTTGGTGCTAATTGTGTCCCTGCTAGAGACATGATTCAAGAGCACAGCCTAGCATTGTTGAATGAAATTGCCCAGAAAAGTAATTGCTTTTCAGGATGAGCTTGTGCTCATTTATATGATTATGATTTGTTGATTAACCTTTTTTTTTTTTTTTTTCCCTTTTCTTTCTGTTCTGTGCATAGTAAGCAGGATCTTCTCCTTTTGTAACTTTATCATTTTAATAAACCTTGGCATGCCAGCAGCAACCCAGAGATCATCGTGACCTGCCCATGACCACCTGAGCCCTCCTTAATCAATTTAATTAATTTACCTTACACAGGCCTTGATATCAAGTTTAATCAATTCCATTTGATACACAAAAAACTCACTGGCCACTCCTGTTACTCTTTGTGTGGGGCTTGTAAAAGCTCTCAGGTTTGTCATTTTAAGAAGGAATTAGCTTTTTCTCTAAGACCATTAGTAAGTGAAACCGTACACATGAAAAGGAGCTAGAATAACTTCTCCCAGCAAAGGAAGAGAGGAAGGCCCCTCCAGTCCATCCAGCTGTGACCAGCAGGGGTTGGACGAGGAAGAGTGTGACAAGATGGCAATGGCCTTATTGAGATTTTGTCTGACTATTCCCACTAAGTAGTGGTTGACAGCTCATGAGCTTCAGCTGCTTTGTTTTCAGTCAGAGCTCCAACTCAGGAACACCAGACAGAGGTGGGGATACCCCACCCATCAGCAAGTTTGTCAACTGGTTGCAGGAAATATCTTAGGAAAAAAGGAAGAAGGAAGGAAAAAGCAAGCTTAACATCTGGCCAAAACCTTGAAGTCAGAGCACTTTAGAAAAACCCACAGGCAGAGGGCAGTGGGACACGACAGCCACCTGGGCAATGGACGGCACATCCTCGGCAAGGCAACACCTTGGTCCTGGGGTGTCTCAGCAGCAGCTCCAGGAAGGAACCTGCCACCTCCCACGCTCCATGGGGCCGACGCAGGTCAGCAAGGTGCTCTGTCACAGAGCAGGGTTCTTTTAAGTGTTAAGGTAGTTTGACCTGTTGGGTTTTTTTTAAATCACCCTCTGCAGGCGCCTTGGTGAGGTGTCTGGAGAACAAGTGCTGTGAGGAGAGGCTGAGGGAACTGGGAATGTTGAGTTTGAAGTTTGAGTTGAAATTCACCAATTTCTAGCAGTGTTTTGCTATAAGAAAATCTTGGTCATCTCCTGAGGGAATCACAGCATCTTCATGGATGGACAGGACCTCTGAGATCACCGAGTCCAACCAAACATACACACAAAACCCCCTACAATCTCAGCCTCTGGATCATGCCCTGCAGTGCCACGTCTACATGGGTCTGAAATACCTCCAGGGCTGGTGACTCCACCACCTCCCTGGGCAGGCTGTTCCAGGGCCTGACCACTCCTGTGGTAAAGTCATTCTTCCCAATATCCAGCCTAAACCTCCCCTGCTGCAACTTCAGACCATTCCTCTGGCCCTGTCATTATTCCCTTGGGAGAAGAGGCCAGCACTCACTTCTCTACAACCTCCTTTCAGGGAGTTGTAGAGGGCAAGGAGGTCTCCCCTCAGCCTCCTCTTCTCCAAATTAACCAAGCCCAGTTCCCTCAGCCTCTCCTCATAGGACTTGTTCTCCAGACCCCTCACCAGCTTGGTGGATCTCCTCTGGACACGCTCCAGCACCACAACATCCCTATGAGTGACCCAGAACTGAACACAGCACTCGAGATGAGGCCTCGCTGGTGCCTGGTTGTCCTGGTTTGAGGTAAAACAAACCAATTTTCTGTTTTTATCTGGGCCTCTTCTAACTCACTAAACTCTGGAATGNGTCACCCAGTCCAGGCTGGGAATTTTCCTGATGCTGCTGGGGATGTGATCCTCATCCTGGGAGCTTCATACAGTTTTGTATGTAGTGGATACTCTTTTTTTCCCCCTTTTTCTTTTATGCTATTTATTTTTCCTCTTTATTATTTATTATAACATTATTATTTATTTTTTCATCACAGTTTAGTTTTTTTTCCTAACCCCTGATTCTCTCTAATCCCTTCCTCTCCTCTCTTTTTCTTAGGGGGGGTTGGGAGGAGTCATCATCTGCCTGATTAGTCAAAACCACAACACCAGTACAGAANCATCCTGGGAGCTTCATACAGTTTTGTATGTAGTGGATACTCTTTTTTTCCCCCTTTTTCTTTTATGCTATTTATTTTTCCTCTTTATTATTTATTATAACATTATTATTTATTTTTTCATCACAGTTTAGTTTTTTTTCCTAACCCCTGATTCTCTCTAATCCCTTCCTCTCCTCTCTTTTTCTTAGGGGGGGTTGGGAGGAGTCATCATCTGCCTGATTAGTCAAAACCACAACACCAGTACAGAAGCACCATCACCTCCCTACTCCTGCTGGCCACTCTGTTCCTGATCCAGGCCAGGATGCTGGTGGCCTCCTTGGCCACCTGGGCACACTGCTGGCTCATGGTCAGCCCACAGCTGATGGACACCCCCAGGTCCTTTTCCTTGGGGCAGCTCAGACACTCTGCCCCCAGCCTGGAGCGCTGCAGGGGGTTGGTGTGACCCAAGAGCAGGACCCAGCACCCCACCTTATCAAAGCTCATACAATTGGCCTTGGCCCATCAATCCAGCATTGGTTCATTGCTTTTAATTCTGCTGCAGGGGCCTCCTCACACATTTGTGCCAGTTTCTGTTCTTGCTCCTGAGCTCCTCCTCAAACTTATGAAGTTCCTCAGAAGTTTACTGGTGTTCCCCAAGCCCTGTGACCTCCCTGCTCAGTGCTGACAGGCACCTTCTGTGAGCACCAAACGCAGGACATTCTTCCTTTCCAGGGAGACCCAGCTCCCCAGTCCAGGGAAGGCCTGATAGAGGTCATGAGAGGTCCATGTCCTGGAGGTCCCCAGCCTCCTGCTGCAGGTCACCTCCCCACACCCACAGGCATTTGCCTTATGTGTGCACAAGCAGGCTGCATCCCACCATGGGACAGACAGAGCTGTTGACACGTGGTTTTATGAGCATGGTGGCACATCCCATCAAACAAAGCTGTGACACCGCCCGACATCAGCAGTGTCACACGGGGACATTGTCTCCTGTAGGGAATCTCGGGATAGTTGGTTTTCTTTTCACAGCTGCTTATGACTCGTGATCCCAAGTTCTTCCTCGGGAAGATGACCTGGTGATCTGAAGGTTGAACCTCACCTTGCTGTTGGAGCCGATGGTCTCTTCCTGTCAGCAGATAAAACTGAGATTCTTGCCTCAGGAGGGATGGTCACTGTCTCGCTCTGTGTTGTCTGCAGGAAAGGTGGCTCTTACCCCAGGAGACTCAATGCCCAGACCAGGGTGGTGGGCAGGGGAGGAGGGGACCCTGGGAAACTGAAATCCATGGGAAGCAGCAGAGGAGGCAGGAGGGATGTGGGATGCCAGGAGCACCTGGGGAAGGGAGGACAAGAGCGAATTCCATGGGGAGGCGTCGGGTAGAGCTTTATTTCATGTCCCAGTGACTCGGGCGGAAGCGAAGGCTTAAAGCAGAACATCTCATTAAAACATGATTTCTGCTCCTCTGTGATGGAAACACAATGAAATCTGACCATTCCCTTCTGTCAGCTGTTTTCTTCCTTCCCTTCCCTTCTGCAAAATGGGTTCCTTGAATTAAAGTCATCTCAAAATACAAACACACTTTATTCTCCCCAACACTTGAATAGGCTTATTGTTTCCACCATTTATATTTAACATTAAAGTTTAATCATGAAGTTGTTAACCATAAAAAACTATTAAATGAGTACAGAACATTAAAAAAATTAGTAAGTATTTCAGAATGAGCACTTGAAAAGAAAATTTATGCATAGAAACAATGGAGAATTACAATTAAGAGCTCTAGGGATCTGAGAATGATTTGTCCAGCCATTACACAGTCATTTCAATTTAAATTAAAATTGTAACTATTTTCTAGTCTACTAAAAATATGTGGTGTCACATTAAGAGTTTTAATGGAGCTTTCTCCAGGGAATGCAGCAAAGCTAGTTAGTAGCACATAAATAACTATATATTGGAAACCGAATAAATTCTCTGCCAAAAACCCTAATACGATAAAACCAGCAATGACAGCGGATTATTCTATTTTCTCTAACGAAGCGCAGCCCCCGCGCTGGGCCCGAGAAGCCCTTCACAGGGTGCCTGAGCCTGTGGGCCCTGACTGACAGAGATAAATAAAAGTCTGCCTGACCTGGGTTTCTCTTTTCAGTTGAGGAACCCCTGCGTGGATCGTCCTGCAGCGGCTGCCCGCAGGCTGTGACAGCGTTGCCCAAGGGTGCCATCCTCTCTCCTCCTTCTCCTACTCCACGCTCCGGTCTATCCGATGTCCCTGACACCAGGAAGTCTGGCTCAGTCTAAGTTTTAACCACTGCAGAACCTGTTCTCAGACATAAAAGTGTTTTATTGAGCTGCTTTACTCCAGTCTAATTAAAGATGAAGATCTGATGGAACAAAATGCACCCGTGAACCAAGACCAGCTTTCATGTGGACCTGGATGGCTTTTGCAGTTCAGAAGGCACATGAGATCCAGGAGTGCTCTGCTGCTCTGCTGGAAGTGAAAGCCAGGTTTAAGAAGGAAGAATTTTGCCTGCTTTCCTCACCAGCTCCATACCTGGATTTCAGAGGAACACAAGGAACCTGGATCTCGTCCCATCTGACCCTCGGCATGCCTTAGGGACAGGAAAAGTCCCTCTCTTGACCCGCTCCTTGGAGAACAGCCCAGAGAGAGATGCTGCCCAACCATGCTCCCAAAGAGAAGGATCTACCCCCTACTCCTCTGCTCAAAATGTGAAGGAATCCATCCAAGTGTGTCTCCAAACCTGCCAGACCAAGCTCAAGACTGGCCAGGGAGGTGTCTCTTCTTGTGCCATCATTGGTGAACCAGGATGGACGACAAACAAATGCCCTGCAGTCCTGTGTGACACCGACACCAACATGAGATTGCCTTGGTCAGTAATATCTTCTAGAGTCTGAGCTTAATTTCTGTTCATTGTACATGAATGTGCTTTTGGAGCTACCACTGAGCTTCTCTCCTCTCTCTCCATGGCACTGCCATTTGTCCAAGTAAAATCATAGAAAGGTTTGGGTTGGAAAGGACCTTAAAGACCATGGTGGTCCTTCCATCTTCCACCCCCTGCCCTGGGCAGGGACGCCTCCCACCAGCCCACGTGGCTCCAAGCTCCCTCCAACCTGGCCTTGAACCCCTCCAGGGATGGGGCAGCCACAGCTTCTCAGGGCAGCCTGGGCCAGGCTCTCACCACCCTCACAGCACACAAATAACCACGTCTTACTGACATGTGTTTTCTGAGAATGAATTGGCCAAACTCCCGGGGTCTTCCCTTGGCTCTCCATTTCACCACCCTGGTGTCCGGGACCCCCCTGGCTGATCTCAGTTCATCTTCCTTTTGAAAGCAGCTGGTCAAAAGCTTCCTTTGCTTCTAAGTGCCTGTATGGACCTCATGCAATTGCAACCCTCTTTGTCCTCTTTCCAGCAGAAGTTTAAGGTCCCTTCCAACCCAAACCATTCCATGATTCTACCTGGACAAATGGCAGTGCCATGGAGAGAGAGGACAGAAGCTCAGTGCTAAGACCAAGAACATATTCACATACAATGAACTTAAGACTCTAGAAGAGGTTTCTGGGGTTCAAGGGAATGAAGTGGGGACATCCTCCTGGGTGCAGTGAGATGGACTGATAGGTGTGATTTCATACAACCTGGCTGCCTGTGAGAGGAGAGGCCTGAATGCAGGGAAGGAAGACACTCCTCCTGGCCCTGTGTTCCTCTATGCAGAGGATTCCACAAGCTTAGAACAACCACCCCTGCTCCTTGTTGCCCACACAGCTCCTCCCCTTGTTAACCCTTGGCTTTGCCTCCTCCAGAGTTCCACCCAAAGATCAGCTGAAACTGACTTCCAGCAATCTCAGCAGAGACAATTACTGATAGTGCTGCAGCAGTTTGAGCTCATAAAAGGCACAAATGGATCTTCTCTGTGGCCTGTTCTCTGATTCCTATCACCAGATGTGATTCATTTGCAGCAAGGAACATTAGCCAAAAAACAAAGAGCCAGGACGGTAGCCCACAAAGAAGAACCTTATTTCACACATCAGAGCTTGTACGACAACTGGAATCAATTATCTCCCAGTTGTTTTTAGATTAAAAAGAAGGAAGGAACAAGATGTCTTAATTACTGTTTGTCCTTTCACAGCATTGTTCTTGCTGCCACAGGGAGACATGGCTGGCACAGAACATGCTTCTGAGTCCGGGTCCTTCAGGATATTCCTGTCATCATCCACAAAATTTAAACTCAAGGAACGGGAAAGTGAAGGGAATGTTCCAAATTCTTCAGCCCTTGGGCTTTGCGGCTGTGACTGGGGACCGACAACTCATCGTGGTACTCCTCAGCCAGACCATCATCATCAACTCATCATGGTACTCCTCAGCCAGACCATCATCAACACACCTGGTTCCCTGGGACCCACCATCCTGACCCTTACTCTAATTCAGACCAAGTTCTGGGCAGAAGCCAAATGCTCAGGGAAAGTTTGCATTCAGACAACATGGAAGTGGGCAAAAACCCATGTGACCCCGCAGTGCTGCAGACCAGCATCGGCTACAGCCCCAGTCCAGGCCAGTTCCAACCAGTGTTTCAGGTTCTAACGTGTGAAAACTTGGGCCAAGCNAGGGTAGGGTTAGGCTGGACATGAGGAAAAAGTTTTTCCCAGAGAGAGTGGTCAGTCAGTGGAATCAGCTGCCCAGGGAGGGGGTGGAGTCCCCATCCCTGACTGTGTTTCAGAGTAGATTGGATGTGGTGTTGAGGGATCTGGTGTAGGGGAGAACTTGTAGAGTGGGGCTGATGGTTGGACTCGATGATCCCAAGGGTCTCTTCCAACCTAAATGATTCTGTGATTCTATGAAAACCAAACAGCAGTGTGATGCTGCGGCTGGAGGAGCTGGGTTCAGACAGGAGGATTTCAGCACATTTCTCAGAACAATAGTCCAGGTGTGGTTTCATCAACACCAACCTGTAATTGACACACCAGCCCCACACACTTTTCAGACTCTCCTTCCATGAACCCCTGCAAACATTTCTGCTGTTTCTTGACACTCACTAAAAAGCTCCTGGTTGCTTCACCTGTGTGAAGGAGCAGCAAAGGGACAACTTGGCACTAGGAACAAACGAAGGACGTGTCTAACTTGGCCAGTAGCTTACAAAGAAATCCCTCAAGTTACTGCATTAAGGGCTGTGGGTAGTGAGAGAATGTTTTAATTAGCAGAGGTGGAGGGCAGCTTCTTCTCCCAAGGAACAGGCGATGGGACAAGAGGAAACAGCCTCAAGGGTTAGGATGGATATTGGGGAAAATGTCTTCATGGAAAGGGTTGTGAGGCCTTGGCAGAGGCTGCCCAGGGCAGTGGTGGAGTCACCATCCCTGGAGGTGTTTAAAATCCAGGCAGAGGTGGTGCTGAGGGACACGGGTGAGTGGTGGGTTGGACAGTGCTGGGCTGATGGTTGGACTCCACAACCTTAAGGGTCTTTTCCAACCAGAATGATTCTATGTCTGTCACTGGAAGCTTCCAAAAAGCCTCAACTCTTCACCCTACCCAACTGTCTGATGGGTGAGCCTTCAGATTTAGTTATGGGGCAATAACGTCAGGTTTACATACAGTGTATGTCACTGCTGCCTTCAGGTACCTTCAGAAGAACCCGCAGTACATTATCAACTGGTCTAGGTGCTACTGGACATCTTCACATAGAGAAAGGCTTCCACATATCTGTTTTCCCACTGCTGTTGCTTGGGTTTATCCCAGTTTGGCTGCTGCTGAAGTGAGGCAAAAGGCGTAATACATGAGACACACACTTTTTCATAGAACCACTGCATGGTTTGTGCTGTCAGGCACCTTAAAGATGATCCACTTTCCACCCCCTGGGCAGGGACACCTCCCACCAGGCCACATTGCTTCAAACCCCCTCTAACCTGGCCTTGAACCCCTTCAGGGATGGGGCAGACACAGCTTCTCTCTTTTTTGCAAGGGGATACCCCTAACACCCCAACCAACTCTTAGGGGCACTTACTAGTTCTCCCTATTTCAGATTTCACCTCTCATTCTCCACCCAGCACTGCTGAAGGTGCCATCCTGGACTTCTCACAGACAGCTGGGGTTACAAACAGCTTCTCCATCCACCACCAGTCCATAGTTGCTCTGGTTCTTCACATGAGGTCCTGTGGTGGCTTCACAGAGGAGCATCAGGAAGCGCATGCTCTTCGTTAAGCATCACTGAGGCTCCGTAACGAGACGCGGCGATGCTCTGTGTGGGACCAGGGTTTCAATCCCAGCCCTCTTGACTTCACATTTGTTGAAAGCAGCCCCATTTTGTAGGGCTCCGAGCGTGCAGTGCAACTGCAGGAACCACAGCTGCCACTTAGTTAATGATCTCAATAAATCCTACTTAAGCAGAGACAAGAAGAGAATTATGCAAATGAGTACTTCTGCGCCACACGTACAGAATGGCTGAAGACCCACCAAAATAAGCTTCAGCACACAAACAGCAACACTTCTGTAAGCCCCACACGTGAAAAACACATTTTATTTCAGAAGAGTTACAGAGCATTCATTACAAAGTCATGTGAAGGAACAAAGGTCAGGCGTGCAGAGAGGACAGGTAAAAAACACAGCTGTGCTCAGGGGGAAGAATTACCTTTCAGAGCAGACCCTTCTGAAACGGGATGATTACAGTCTTGGTACAAAGCTGCTGCTTCCTGGGGTGGGGCACCAGCCCCTCAGAGCTGGCAGCTCGACAGAACCTCTTCCACCAGCCTCTTGTAGGCCCAGGCGTCACCCTTCAGCCGCTGCCGCCGCAGACCCAGCAGCTGGGTTTTGCTGAGCTGGCACACCTCCAGCTCAAACTTCAGAGAGGCTTCCCCAGGGTCCGACCGCGTTTGACATTTCAGGGTGTAACTGCAACAAAACAGAAGAAAAACAGACTCATCTTTTTCCCCAGAGAGAGTGGTCAGTCAGTGGAGTGGGCTGCCCAGGGAGGTGGTGGAGTCCCCATCCCTGACTGTGTTTCAGAGTAGATTGGATGTGGTGTTGAGGGATCTGGTGTAGGGGAGAACTTGTAGAGTGGGGCTGATGGTTGGACTTGATGATCCCAAGGGTCTCTTCCAACCTGAATGATTCTTTGATTCTATGATTCTATGATCTTTGAACTGTTTAGTGTTTGTTTTGCAATAAGTTTTGAACTAATGGAAGCACTTTAGAAATATTATTCTGTTGCTACAGAATACAGCATCAGGAACAGCGAGGTGAGCAGGACTCTGGAGGTGACCATCCCACTGTACTGGGCACTGGTGAGGCCACACCTCAAGGGCTGTGTCAGGTCTTGTGTCCCTCACAACAAGAGGGACACTGAAGGGCTGGAGCGGGTCCAGAGAAGGGCAAGGGAGCTGGAGAGGGGTCTGGAGTCCAAGTCTGGTGAGGAGCAGCTGAAGGAGCTGGGGGTGTTCAGCCTGGAGGAGAGCAGGCTGAGGGGAGACCTCGCTCTCTGCAACTCCCTGAAAGGAGGGAGGGGAAGCAGAATGAGGTTATCACGATTAAAGAGGAAGCAATCAGTGACCTGCTGCACTGCCTGGATGCACATGAGTCTATGGGACCAGTTGGGTTATGCCCAAGAGTGCTGAAAAAGATGGCAGACCTGCTTGCCAAGCCTCTTTCTGTTACTTACTTGAAGTTGTGGCTGACTGGGGAGCTCCCAATGGACTGTAGGGTGGCAAATGTAATGCCTAGCTACAAGAAGGGCAGAAGGGAAGATCCAGGAAACATACCTGTCAGTCTGACCTTGATACCAAGTGAAGTCATGGAGTAGATCATGTTGAGTGCTATCACTAACCATGCAACGGACAACCAGGGGATCAGACCTAGCCAGCATGGGTTTATGAAAGGCAGGTCCTGACCAACCTGATCTCTTTCTATGACCAGATGATCCATTGTTGGGTGANACCCCTTGAGTCTGGTGTCCAGTTCTGGGCACCTCAGCACAAGAGAGATCTGGAGGGGCTGGAGCGAGTGCAGAGGAGGGACACGGAGCTGGGGAAGGGCCTGGAGAAGAAATCAAGCATTTGAAGGAGCTGAGACTGTTTAATTGGAGAAAGAGGAGGCTGAGGGGAGACCTCATCCCTCTCTACAACTGCTTGAAAGGCCATTGCAGAGAGGTTGGTGCTGGTCTCTTCTCACGGGCAATGAGCGATAGAAGGAGAGGGAATGGCTGCAAGCTGCAGCAGGGGAGGGTTAGGCTGGACATGAGGCAAGAATTCTTCCCAGCAAGAGTGGTCAGACCCTGGACTGGGCTGCCCAGAGCAGTGGTTGAGGCATCACCACTGGAGGTATTGGAGGTATTTAAAAGATGGGTTGACATAGTGCTAAGGGACATGGTTTAGTGATGGTTTTCATCAGTTAGGTTGATGGTTGGACTAGGTGATCTTAAAGGTCCCTTCCAACCTAGATAATTCTATGAATATTGGGGAATAAAGCAGAATTTAGTGAACCAACAGCTTTGAGTACTGCAGCCCAGAAAACTGTTCTAAGGCCCAATACCAACATCTCCCCCAGCCACAGAAGTCCCTGCTGGCCAGAGCCCCAGGTGCCTCCTTTCTCCAGATTTTGACCTTGGAGAGGTTGAAGTTCAGTCTGAAGTTCTACAGTGCCTATCATTTAAATAGCCAAGAACTTCAGAAAAATGGGTATTCGTGAGCACAACATTTCTTTAAAACATACAGCTCTCTTGTATGTTTTAACTGTCATGAATGAAGGTTAGAGGTATCTGCATTATTACCCAAATTTGCCCAATTTGGTCATGTGACCATACCTTAACAAAAAACATTTGTATTGACAATTTCACAAGAGACAGATAAAACTCACATCAGCCTGTAAGAGTGATCTCACTGTTCTCCTGTGTTCAGCACCCATAAATACTTCAATGGGGGGTGTCAGGAGGATGGAAGGGGCCAGGCTTTTTTCAGTGGTGCCCAGTGACAGGACAAGAGGGAATGGCCACAAACTGGAACATGGGAAGTTCCATCTCAACATGAGGAGGAACTTGTTCCCTGTGAGGGTGGCAGAGCCCTGGTGGCAGAGGCTGCCCAGAGAGGTAGTGGAGTCTCCTTCTCTGGAGGCATTCAAACACCCCCTGGACACGTTCCTGTGGGACCTGCTGTGGGTGACCCTGCTCTGGCAGGGGGTTGGACTGGATGATCTCCAGAGGTCCTTTCCAATCCCAGAGCATTCTGTGATTCTTTCTACCAGTCACTGCACTCTATTAGAGCTCACTCTAACTTAGTTTTGTGCTGGGGAGAGAAGTTCTATGTCACCCATTCATTTAATGCTCTGTGCACTGCCTATAAAATCCCTGTATTTTGCAGAGGGAGGCTGAGAAAGTTTAGATACTTTATCAAGGGTCAGAGTACTGGCTGTTTATGTAAGTACAAGTTCATCATATTTCACACTTACCCCTTCTGAATGTATTCCACATGCTTCCTGGAAAGAATGGCCGTTATTTCATTCAACAGTTGGTCTGGATTCAGCAGCTGAGTGGTGGTGACGTTATAGTGTGCCTAAACAAGATCAGCTCATTAAAACAGGAGTCAAAGGGGAAAAAATAAAATAATCTCTCTCCTAAGACTGAAGATGCCATGAAAAGTGTCCGTAATGAGAGATTTGGAACAGCTAACTACAGTGAAAAATGCTTCAGATACCCAATATTACCATAATTAAGATACTGCAACAGAGAACTCTAAGCAACAACTGCTGGACACTTCATATTAAAGCATGTCCAACCTACCAAATCCAAAATGGATTAAAATCCAAATCGAATTAAAACCCAAATTGGATCCAAAACTGTAAAATGGGCCTGGGCAGCACACAGGCTCTCACAAGCATCCTACGTAGCCAGAGGCAGTTGCCACAGAGGGCTACAAAGGTGGCCACAGGACTGGGCACCTCCTGCACCCTCTGCAGCCAGGAGATCACACAGAATTATATAGGTTGGAAGAGACCCTTGGGATCATCAAGTCCAACCATCAGCCCCACTCTACAAGTTCTCCCCTACACCAGATCCCTCAACACCACATCCAATCTACTCTGAAACACAGTCAGGGATGGGGACTCCACCCCCTCCCTGGGCAGCTGATTCCACTGACTGACCACTCTCTCTGGGAAAAACTGTTTCCTTATGTCCAGCCTAACCCTACCCTGCTGCAGCTTGCAGCCATTCCCTCTCCTTCTATCGCTCATTGCCCGTGAGAAGAGACCAGCACCAACCTCTCTGCAATGCCCTTTCAAGCAGTTGTAGAGAGTGATGAGGTCTCCCCTCAGCCTCCTCTTCCTCAAACTCAACACTCCCAGCTCCCTCAATGGTTCCTCCTAAGATTTCTTCTCCAGGCCCTTCCCCAGCTCCGTGTCCCTCCTCTGCACTCACTCCAGCCCCTCCAGATCTCTCTTGTGCTGAGGTGCCCAGAACTGGACACCAGACTCAAGGGGTGGCCTCACCAGTGCTGAGCACAGGGGGACAAATCACCCCTAGCCTGGTGCTGAGCTGAGACCAAGCACGTCTGCACAGGTACCTGGTGCTGTGAGGCGTTTCTAGGACTAAACCACCACCACTTTTAAAGAGAAAATATAACTTACTACTCGTATGTTTACTGTTATACTGGTAATTCTGTGTTTTCCACCAGCCTTACCTTCAGTTTCCTTGGACAGTCCCTAGTGCATCGTTTCTTTTTGCTGGGTGTAAGCATTGTGATCACTTTATCTAAACCTCTTTCAAGATTGCCCAATATTTTGGCTTTCCTCTTTTTTTGGCTGCTGTTCACATGAGCCATGTTGAGATCCAGCTCCCCTGAATGACACCTGTGAACAAATTAGCCAGTTTTTCTCAGCATTTAGCAATTAGCCACTTCAGACACATCACTAAAATATTGCCAAACCCCTCAGAATGAAGGAAACCAAGGCAAGTGCAGAGTACTGTGAGAGTTTCTGTTTGAAAGCCAACTGAGGTTTAGACCCAGAGATGTTTATAGAAAGGGCAGCTCTCTAGAGAACTGGAATAAGCAGGAACTTACATTATGGAAAATAAGAATATATTCTGAAGATAGTTGAGTCACATAGTTTTAAAAACTTTTCTCTGCCTTTGGAGTTTTTCAGTGAATGTAGAAAGAGGTTTTAGGAAGGTTCTTACCAGGAGAGTGGAAATAACTGCTTGCTGTCGTAACAAGGCTCCCGAGGCAGTGCATGGATTAAGGTAGTCCTGCTTTAAATCAGAAGTATACACAAATAACTGGACATTTACCTTCTTTCAGGAAGAACCTCAGCTGCTGTCAGCTCGTCTCTGTTTGTTGGGTCTGTGGGTTTCTTAATTGGGGTGACAGCAGCAAACCGTCTCTCTGTAAGAAAGTGCCCAAACCAAAGGGGGTAGATTTTTGCATAAAGGATTTTCTCCTCTTCAGCAAGGATTTCTCATGATTAATAATTTATTTCTACAATCACTCCCCTCTTCTATCCCAGGTCTGTGTCTCCAGAACGACAAACCAGGTTTCTAATGTATCAGTGGAACCCCTGCTGTAGGAAGAGCTGATTTCCCCAGGGCTCCACGAGTCAGGCTGAGAGCGGCCCGTGCAGTTCGACATCCGAAATTTGGAAAGGAAGAGGATTAGAATCACTCTCTTGCTCGGCTGCTGGTCCCAGAATAAACACCAAGCAGCTCGATGCACCGATGCACGTTCTGGCCAAGCCATTTCCCCTGCAGGAAGGGTGGGAGGGGGCACGAGGCTGTGCTGGACACAGAGCAGGGGTCTGGCTCTGCAGGAGCGAAACACCAGTGAGTGAGGTGTTAAAGCTAAACTCAGCTCCAGAGTTTTTGGAGCTTCATCCCTCTGGAGCACTGCACCTGGCCCCAGGCAGTGACGAGACCAAACCTCTCAATGGATACTCCCCACTTCTCCATCTCGAAGAAAATCCTAATGCTGCCTTTCCTGAACCAAAAGTCTTCCAATGAAACAAAGAATAAACTTTTAATTGATTAACCCCCAGGAATACCTCATTAAAATGAGCTGAAACAGTATTTCTGCATTTCCCATTTCAGAACTTCCCAATGTTATGATTTTAAACTAACTGTAAAGTCAAATTCCACAAATTCTTCACACACAATCTTAGAATCCTTTGGTTGGCAGAGACCCTTGGGACCATGAGTCCAACCAGCAGCCCCACTCTACAAAGGTCTCCCCTACACCAGATCCCCCAACACCACATCTCATCCACTCTGAAACACAGTCAGGGGTGGGGACTCCACCCCCTCCCTGGGCAGCCCAGTCCAGGCTCTGACCACTCTTGCTGGGAAGAATTCTTGCCTCATGTCCAGCCTAACCCTACCCTGCTNTAAAGATCATCCAGTTCCAACCCTGCCACCCTCCAGGCCAGGTTGCTCCAAGCCCCCTCCAGCCTGGCCTTGAACCCCTCCAGGGATGGGGCAGCCACAGCTTCTCGGGGCAACCTGGGCCTGGCTCTCACCACCCTCACACCAAAGAACTTTTTTCTGTTATCTGATCTAAATCTCCCCTCTTCCAGTTTAAAGCCCTTACCCCTTCTCCTGTCACTCCACTCCCTGACAGAGTCCCTCTCCAGCTCTCCTGTAGCCCCTTCAGGGACTGGAAGGCTGCTCTGAGGTCTCCCTGGAGCCTTCTCTTCTCCAGGCTGAACAACCCCAGCTCCCTCAGCCTGTCCTCGTAAGAAAGGTGTTCCAACCCCAATCATCTTCGTGGTGCTGCTCTGGACCTGTTCCAACTGTCTTTGTACTGCATTTGCTTAAATCCTTTGCAAAGGATGTCACTGACAAGGAGTGTGTCCAATATCTCCAGTGACTGGAATGAGTCTGCAAAGATTTACTGTTTCTGAACAACAGTCGCAGAGTCTCCTGCTGTAAGGAGTTCCTTGGAGTTTGAAGGACAGTGTGCATTTACAATCATCATCAACAACAAAACTTGGATATTAATGACTGAAATAAGACAATGAGGTTCCTGGAACACCTCTCTTAGGAGGAAAGGCTGAGGGATTCAGGTCTTTTTAGTCTGGAGAAAAGAAGGCTGAGAGGGATCTGATCAACACCCATAAATACTTCAATGGGGGGTGTCAGGAGGATGGAAGGGGCCAGGCTTTTTCAGTGGTGCCCAGGGACAGGACAAGAGGGAATGGGCCCAAACTGGAGCATGAGAAGTTCCATCTATACATGAGGAGGAACTTGTTCCCTGTGAGGGTGGCAGAGCCCTGGCAGAGGCTGCCCAGAGAGGTGGTGGAGTCTCCTTCTCTGGAGGCATTCAAACACCCCCTGGACACGTTCCTGTGGGACCTGCTGTGGGTGACCCTGCTCTGGCAGGGGGTTGGACTGGATGATCTCCAGAGGTCCTTTCCAATCCCAGAGCATTCTGTGAAAGGAATGGTAACGTGCATTCAAGATCTATCAGTTTTTGTAAGGATGGACTGAACAGGGCTGAGGACAGAAATTCCTGGTAACTCAGAAAAGCTGACCAAATTTAGCCAGATTTCTGTGCTCTGTCACAGAACTGTAAGATCTAAACAGTGTTAATGCAAATATTTTCACTGCCAGACTGGGGTGTTACTGTGAAAATGCTGATACACAACCATAAAATCCAAAGAAACAACCTCTCAAAAGCAGCCATAAACACCAACTTGACTAGAAGAATACCTTGAGTGAAAACAAAAAGTAACAAAGGAAAAAAAAAAAGAGAGACTATTGAGGAAATTGTGTTCTCAGCTTCCATGGAAGAGTGGAATCGGATACAAGTTTTAGGAACGTGCACCTGCACCTAAACCTCTTCCAGCACCTTCCCTGGGGACTGGAACCACCAGGGTGGGGATATGGAAAAAAAAGTGCAGTCTTCCAGAAACAGAGATGCTGGATGTAGGCAATTATTGCAATCACAGCTTAGTTTCCAGAATCACAGAGTATCAGGGATGGGAAGGGACCTTGAAAGCTCCTCCAGTCCAATCCCCTGCTGGAGCAGGAACACCCAGAGCAGGTCACACAGGAATGCATCCAGGCAGGTTGGGAATCTCTCCAGAGAAGGAGACTCCACCACCTCCCTGGGCAGCCCCTGCCAGGGTTCCCTCACCCTCACCCTGAAGAAGTTGTTCCTCCTATTGAAGTGGAACCTCCTCTGTTCCAGCTCCCACCCATTGCCCCTTATCCTGTCACTGGGTGTCACTGAGAAGAGCCTGGCTCCATCCTCCTGACACTCACCCTTTACAGATTTATCAACAATAATAAGGTCCCCCCTCAGTCTCCTCTTCTCCAAGCTCAAGAGACCCAGCTCCCTCAGCCTTTCCTCCTCTGGGAGATCATAGAATCATAGAATCATTTAGGTTGGAAGAGACCCCTGGGATCATCAAGTCCAACCATCAGCCCTACTCTACAAGTTCCCCCTACACTAGATCTCTCAACACCACATCTAATCTGCTCTTAAACACAGTCAGGGAGGGTGACTCCACCACCTCCCTGGGCAGCTGATTCCACTGACTGACCACTCTCTCCGTGAAAAATTTTTTCCTAATGTCCAGCCAGGATGCTCCACTCCCTCCATCATCTTGGTAGCCCTGCCCTGGACTCTCTCCAGCAGTTCCCTGTCCCTCTGGAACTGAGGGGCCCAGTAATTTCTAACAATGCTGTAATTAACACTCTAAGGTTTCATTCATTACCTCCAACGTACCTCTGAAGGCGGGTCCCTGGAGGGCCCCGGGCAGCACTCGCGCCTCTCCCTGACTCTTCGCCGCGGCTGGAGCAGGAAGCACAAAGGGCATTTCACTCCTTAAAGCTGACTCTGTATCAACGTTCTCTTTGTTCTCCTGCTTCTTTGATGCCACTTTTCTTTTCACCGGAGTTGACAGTGTGAATTCTGTACCGTGCAGTTGAGCCCCACGCTTTGAATGCTACCAGATTTAACAAAAAAGGTAAAATACATCCTTTTGCTGCATTCTGATCACATGCAGCCATGTCACAGACAAGAAAATCATAAAAATCAAAGCAGCTCCAAAACACCATTTGAGGCTTGTCTTTGAGTAAAGGAGGCAAAAACTCCTCAATACTTCAGATTCCATCTGTGAGTTGATGGCAAACATCTCAAGCCATTGCCAACTCTTCATCTGCTCTCTCACGTTCTCCAGCTCACGTGTCCAAGACTGTTCCTCACCCCCTCATCTAAACACAGCCAAGGACTTTCACTTCTTCTAATTTTATAATTATAACTGATTCATTGGATTTTCTTGTCCCATACAGACAGGTTGAACTTCTTCAAAGACCTGTCCAGCTCTGGCCTGGCTCCAAGGTCTCCTCTGCTGGACCTTCTCCTTTTCCCATCAGTTTTAAAATCCTCGTTTACTCGTTCCCTGTCTGCTGTTTTTACACAAACCCCGTGTCAAACCTCAAGTTCTGAAATGAATCGTGGGCTGCAGCTGGAGGAAGCCACCATTTATCTTTGGCTATATATTTACAACATTTCTGTCCTCAGTGTGTAACTCCTTGTGGTGAGGGTCCACCAAACACTTAAATATAAGTTTTATGTACATCGAAAATAAGATTTTTTGGATTAAGAATAACATAAATATATATATAATTAAAAGAACTAGTATTAATTCTTCAAACACCTGCTTTTTTCTGCGAGTATTTAGAATAATTTCTTCTAATGGAGACTGTGGGCATGATGAAGCTGCATCAGGAAATTCCAGGGACTCAAAGGTGGGTGCTGCTCCACTGCAGTCTGGCACATCTTCATCCATCACAGCTTTTCCAGACTGGAAAGAAAGATTCAGTTCAGATTCCACTGCACCACTAAAAGATTTAATCAGAAAATTGTCAATAAATCTCATTTCTTTTTAAGTTCCTCATTATGTTTAGCAGCCAATGGAAGTTCCCATGTCAGTGACCCAAGTTTTATACTCTCATAGAATCATAGAAACACAAGGTTGGAAAGGACCCACAAGATCATCCAGTCCAACCATTCTCCTGTCACCAACACCACCTAGAGCTACTGAATCATCTCTTGTAGCACCTCATCCAGACACTTCTTGAACCCCACCAGGGACGGTGACTCCACCACCTCCCTGGGCAGACCATCCCAGTGCCTGACCACTCTGGGGGAGAAAAACCTTTTCCTGACATCTCAGCTAAACCTCCCCTGGCACAACTTGTGGCTGTTCCCTCCTGTCCCGTGACTGTAATGCTGTCATTGTGGGTTTACCATTTGTAGCAAAAGCAGGTGTGAAAATATCCTCAACCATTACTTTGGTGACCTGCATCGAGAAGAGAAGCAACTCACATAAAAACACCTTCCTTTGGTTTCAAGACTGGGACTACAGGTTCTTGTCACCAAAAGCCAAATAACAAGGTGGAAAGAACCCAAGAAAGAACGCAGTAAAGTCTGAAAGGGGCCAGGATAAAAGTAAGCACTTTACAACCAAAGCATGTTCAAGGTGAGTATTAACCACATCAATTCACTTTGGACACCACCAGTGATGTAGTGACTTCATGGCAACAGCACTATCAAACCTGAAGAACCCCCACCATCATCTGTGTGTAGAAGACCAACTCACCGTGGTCATGGACAGCACAACACACAGAACCATAGAATTGTCCAGGATGGAAGGGACCTTTAAGACCATCTAGTCCAACCATCAGCCTCACTCTGATAAAAAGCAACAGCCCATCACTAACCCATGTCACTGAGGACTCTGTCAACCTGTCTTTCAAATCCCTCCAGGGATGGTGCCTCAACCCCTGCCCTGGGCAGCCCATCCCAAGGCTTAAGAACCCTTTCAGGGTAAAAATTGATGCTGATATCCAATCTGAACCTGCTCTTGTGCAACTTGAAGCCATTTCCTCTTGTCCTAGTCATGTCCTTGTCATCTCCTCAAGTACAGGTTGCATATTGGGCAACACTTATGATTCATGATCTGCTACACAGCACGGGTGGTGGTAGAATTCCCCACTATGGGCTTCCAGGCAGTCGCAGGAGTGAGCCAAAGGGACTTATGGAAGTATTTATCCTGAGAGAGGAGAATAACACATCCCAACAGCAAGTCCACAATTGCTCCCTGATGTTTGCAGCTCATGGGGGAACATTTAATGGGAAGCCTGCAATTTTACCAAATGTTTTCTGCATTTCTCAAACACAGGCTTGCATCACCAACGTCACGTACAGCGGCGCGTTATATATGATATTTCAACAAATTTAGCAACTTTAGATGAGTTAGGGAGGGACTCTTGATCAGGGAGAAGAGCCATAGGATCAGGGGGAAGGGTTTGTCACTGAAAGAGGGGAGTTGGAGCTGAGCTGTGGGGAAGAACTTCTTTGGTGTGAGGGTGGTGAGAGCCTGGCCCAGGTTGCCCAGAGAAGCTGTGGCTGCCCCATCCCTGGAGGGGTTCAAGGCCAGGCTGGATGGGGCTTGGAGCCACCTGGTCTGGTGGGAGGTGTCCTTGCCCAGGGGGTAGCAGGGGGTGGCACTGGGGGAGCTTTGAGGTCCTTTCCAACCCAATCTATTCCATGACTCTACATTCTGAAGTGCCGTGTCTGCACTTTGCTACAAAACCACAGGAACAGAAATTACTGTAAGATATACCAAAAAAACCCACTTGAGAATCCAACTCATCAGAAAAAATGTCAGTAACATGTTTCCTTTAATAAAATAAACAGAATCCTCGCTGGGATCGTGTTCTGGAAGGACAATGAAGAGGAAGGAAAGGGTCTCTCCCCTTTGACCATCACGTTCATGTCCCCTCAGAGCAGGCTGCCCAGGTGACACACCAGGATGCTCCACAAGACTTCCCTTATTAGGCCACGCTAAATGCAACCAGCAAAGTTCAAAAATATTTAGATAGAAATGCGAATTAGTGCTGTAAGCAGTTTGGCATTGCAGAGGAAAACCTGGAAGGACTGTGTGGGCCCCACACCAGGGGATTTTGGTCCGTTTCAGTGAGTAGTGACGGGGACATTCTGGGCAGGGGGACTCACAGCACGCCATGCCCTCACAGTCACTGCAGCCAGATCGATTCTAGATGCAGCCCAGCTCCCTGAAACACGCTAATGAGGAAACCAAACTGTTTAATGACCAAGACTTTGGCTGACTGTGCATGCAGTTCTCCTACCGATGCTGTAAGGACCAGGGAAAGGTAGGTCCTACAGCATCAGCAGTCCAGGAAAAGAGGGAGAAAAGGAAAGGGAAAAGGAAAAAAAAAAAAGAAAAAGCCAAGCAAAACCCACGCTCATGGGTTGAGATAAAGACAGTTCAGTTCAATAGCATGATATCAGAAAAAAAAAACCCAAGAAAAACCAACAGCACAATAAAAATACTAAAACCAAGATTGAATGACAGAAGTTACTGCCAGGTCCTGGTGAACCAACACCGTCCCAAGCAGTGATGGCAGATCCCTGCTCCCAGCCAAACCCCATTTAAACACATATCATGCCCTCTGTGGGGTGGAATATCTCTTGGTTTCTCTCTATTCCCTTCTCAGCTTCCACAGGAAACTCAAGTGAGTCCTCAAAAAGCATAAACATTGCTCAGCAACAACCAGACATTATGCATTGTTGACATTCCCCTCATGGCAATCACCAGGAAGGAAATTAACTCTTTCCCAGCTGAAACCAGGACACAGGTTCAGGACAGCAGCCTGTTTTTCCAGGCACGCTTTGTCAGTGCAGAGCTGTGTTTTAACCACAATGTCATCCTGTTAAATTCAAAAACTCACCTCAAGGCCTGCTTCTTGTGATTTACATATTCTGGCATATTCTGCTAGGCGTGGAACACTTAAGCGAATACACTTGCCACGGGCCTTTTTGGACAGAAGCATGAGGTATGTTGCTGACATCTGGTCATATTTCCACTAGAAAAGGGGAAAAGAGAAAAAAAAACAAACAAAAACCAAAGTATTTTAATGTCCCCTCTGGAAACATTGTCAATCCAAAGCAAGGTCAGTCTTCTGAAAATTTCTGCAAGTTTTTCTACCCAATGTGCATCAGTAATGTTTGATGAGCTGGGTGGCATTTCAGGCTTCAGCTGACTCTCCTTAGGTGCCCGAGATCCAGAAGCAGCCAATAGCTGTGGTTCTTTGCACCTTGGTTTGTGGTGTGCTCACCAGTGTGAAAACTACTACTACTATGGCCAGAGTTGATCTGCTGAAGTCAATGGCAAAGCTATTAATTCAGTGTAGCCAAATATTCCAGCCAGAGCCTCTGTTGTTTGGAAGCACCTTCCTGTTCTACACCCATGAGCAGCATCAACTTCTTGTATGAAGTTCTGCTCGCACTCTACAATGTCCTGAAGGGAGGTTGTGAGGAGGAAGGGGTCAGCCTCTTCTCCCAGAGAACTAATGGTAGGACATGAGGGAATGGCCACAAGTTGCACCAGTGGAGGTTTAGCTGAGATGTCAGGAAAAGGTTTTTCTCCCCCAGAGTGGTCAGGCACTGGGATGCTCTGCCCAGGGAGGTGGTGGAATCACTGTCCCTGGTGGGGTCAAGATGTGTCAGGACAAGGTGCTACGAGACAGGAGTTAGTAGCTCACTGGGCAGTACTGGTGACAGGAGGAGGGTTGGACTGGATGTCTTGTAGGTGCTTTCCAACCTTGTGTTTCTATGATTTTTGCCAACTCTGCCTGTGTCAGAAGCATTGCTTGACAGGTTTGCAGGACAGAATGGCATGTTTGGACCAACTATAAGGGAGTACAGCTGTGAAGAACTATGCAAATGCCACAAACCTACTTGGAAGGACTTTCCCTCTTGTAGACACATTATTCCCTACAACTGAAGGACAAGGAGCATTAGCTCCACAAATCCATCTTAAGTATTGTGCATATTTAAAGCCTGTCTGTACTACAGTTATGTGGAAACTCTAACAGTTTTTCTCCAAAACGAGGAAATGTGTCACTGCTACCATGCATAACAAATTAAAAAAAAAAACAAACAGAAAAAACAATCAATTTCAAGGGAGATTTTTCAGATTCAGGGTAAAGCTGGAGCACACATCATGTTTTAAGTCTTTTCTAGAGCTTGCAATGCCATTGCTTCTCACCTGCACACAACTCTTCTAGAGGTCAGTTCAACTTCTGCCATTTATACTCAAAAGTGACTAAACACATCCATTTGTTTTAAAAACTGTGAATAGTAACTCTCAAAAATGTATTTTATAGTCTGTCTGGATGGTGCTTGATGCTCTGATATTTTTTTCTTCCTTTTTCCCCCTCCTCTTATGTATGGAACCATTTCATCCCAAAAGTTAACCCAGCAAGTGGTATCTGTACAAGTTCAAATAGACTTAAAGTCTATTTTGCCTTTAAGAGATTCAGAAGGATTTTACCAAGGTGGGAAATAACAGTAAGGTTTAGAAAATATCAATTAAAGGAGAAAAAGGGGAAAAGAGTTGACATTCCACTCCAAATACCTTGCAGAGATCCCTGCAAGGAATGCGATGGTTCAGCGACGGTGTTGTCAGTGTGGGATTGATGGTTGGACTCATGGTTGGATGGATGGTTGGACTCATGGTTGGATGGATGGTTGGACTCATGGTTGGATGGATGGTTGGATGGATGGATGGAAGGTCCCTTCCAACCCAGACATTTCTATAACTCTATAAGTTTGAAGTTCAGAACTGTAATTATAAGCTACAGCTAGATTCTGGAGTGCTACAGGGGCTCCCTTATTCTGAAAAGTATTCATAATGGAGAATAAGTGAGCATTAGTCTCTTAATACAGTAAGCTTATTTGCTGTATCACTGTGTTTAATTACTGTAAGTTACTGATATAGACTTCTCACCTCTGATATGAGCTTGGATATGTCCTCCCTGCTCTGTTTGTGGAACACGGAAAGCTCTGTTACGCAGTCTTCGTCAAGGTGTCTCAGCTGCAAGAACACGACGGAGAGCGAGGCATGAGGTGTCTGGGTTGTCTCAAAACCCCTATCTGACTGCGCCACCCTGGTGAAACTCAGTGGGCTGAGTCCATAACCCACCCCCATTTCAGACCTCCTGATCCCAACAGTCAGCTTCACGGCTAAATATCGCAGGGAACAGACTGGAAAAAAACCCCACACAAGTTCAACAACTCCATGGTCTGGCCCCTCCTTGGTGAGAGGCTGCGAATTCAGATAAGGAACCCCGACTGCAAATGGGATTTTTTACTAGCACAGAAGCTACACTCTCCTTTCTCCTTCAATATGCCCAGCCAACCAGACAGCACATCTTTTACCACAGACAGCTAGAGCTGATGCTGCAAGCTCAGGAAGGCCCCTCTTTGTGTGGAGAAACAGTGGCATCCAGTGGCAAAAGGGGGGCACTAGCCTCAAGCAGGCAGGAATTCCTCAGTGCTCACTACCAACAGCTACATTATCTCACACTTTCCCCTCTCCACACTGACTTGGACTCGCACACAAGTATAAAAACAATGACAGACAGTGTGAACATACTTTCAAAGAGGTCAAGTTTTTATCCAACCTAGCAATTCTCAATGAGGGCTGGGTACAGGATAAGCTGTAATCACAACTAAAGGTCTCTCAAGACCATTTGCAGTTTTCTCCCTTAGCCAGAGTATTGACCAAGCAGCCTGGAGATCCAGCTGGCTGCTCCTCTGCAGAAACACATACCTCTCGGTGACAAGTCTGTGATTTCACAAATACAGTGCCTGCTGCAGAAGGCAGTGAGAACACATTTGAAATCCCTCCCCAGGAGAAATGGAGAGGGCAGCAGTTACCTATTGACAGCCAGAGGAATCTGGAAGGAACTGTGGCCACCTCAAAGGTCACCTTTGGAGAAATGCCTCCACGCTGCGAGGGCAGTCCCGAGCCAGTAAAGACTGCATTGAATACTTTAGTATTTAAAGGAAGACAAGGGTGCTTACTGGGTATTTACTTTGCCACTGCACAGCATCGGAATAGCCTTGCATGAGCCAGGGGTGACTCAGGAGGTGCTTCACCGTGATGCGCTTCTTTGGGTCCACCTAGTGGGCAACAGCAGTCAAACTGTGAGCTGAACCGGTGAGAAAAACCGAAGGAAGAGTTCACTAGATCCCTCACCATAGCCCAAAGGCATATCCAGGGTGTTTAGTTTCACGTCTAAACCAGCTCTCATTTATACAGTGCCATTAAGAACAACCAGAGGCTGGCTGCTTGAAGGCTTTGCTTAATCTTAATTTAAGATTTGCATAATTACTTCTCTACCAAATCATTCTTCTCAAAGAACTTTCGGCAGAAGGCAATATAATATTTTTAAGAGAACATGGATAAGAATTAAACTTCAAGTTTAAACATGGAATACTTTAAAAAAACACTTAATCGCTGTTGTGTTTCGACCCAGGCAGTGGTACCCTGCAGACCCCTCACAGAGAAGCAACACCTTTACCTGCAGCATTTGGTTGATCAGTAGTGTACTGCCAGGAGAGAGCCACTTTGGAATACTGTATTTTCCCCTCTGCAGAAAAGAAGGCTCAGAATGAATCTCAAGCAGGAAGCTCAAAAGGAACTGCTAAACTATTGGGATACAACCCCTGCATTCACTCAAAAGGGAAGGACAGAAGGCACATATATACATAACTAAGAATAACTTGAATTAATTTAAAGGCAGCACCAAATCCCAGCTGTTATGAGTAAGGAAAATGCCACATGAGAGTTTTCAGCTGTGTTTTTCACCCACTCAGCCTGTGCAACATCTCCATCTCAGGCCACCTCTGCCACTGAGCTCCCCCTGATCCACCGCATCGGTTCAGGGCAACAAACGGGGATGGGAGTTTGACAAACACGATGCAGCACGAATGACTGGTGTTAGCACTTGGAAACTGGAACATCCATTGGAATCACTACTTTTCAGGCACTGAAAGAAATCAGTCCTCAGTATTTGCCTATTCTTTTTTTCTAATAGGTGACACCAGACACTACAGTTCCCACCTCAGTTCGTACCGCAGAGAGGGAAACGGTTATGGATCTAACAGGTAAGTTCACTTCAATCAAATTTACTAGGTTTTGTTTGTTTGTTTGTTTAAATTCTGGATTAGAAAAGTGAAAATGTCTTTCAGATTTGAGGTACAACAACAATACCGAAAAAACAAACCAAATTGACCATCAGGGATCATTAACTTGTCAATGAAAATGGAGGGGGAAAAAAAGCCCAAACCATAAATAAATTAAGATCAGCCAACAGCCACTATCCACTCCCCACAGCAGATTTTTCCCTGCCAATCAACAAATAACAAACCCGTGGGTTTTACACGCAGCAGGCACTCCAAAGCCTGGGCACCACGGGTTGAAGGACTTGTGTCACCCCTGTAATGCCACCACCAACGTGCTGCCCGCAACCAGGGTGCGGCCTGTTTCCCAGAGCAGCTTCACGCCCAAATGGAGGCAAATCAAGTAAAGCACCTCACAGAATCACAGAGAATCAGGGACTGGAAGGGACCTGGAAAGCTCCTCCAGTCCAATCCCCCTGCTGGAGCAGGAACACCCAGAGCAGGTCACACAGGAACGCCTCCAGGCGGGGTTGGGATGTCTCCAGAGAAGGAGACTCCACCACCTCCCTGGGCAGCCCCAATTTTTTGGGGGGTGGAGGTTCAGACATATTAGACTGTGGGTGGGAGAAGCTTTGCCTTCCTCCAACATGGCTACTCCTCATCCTGCTCTCTCTCTGGAGGCTTTAGCAACCCCAGTGTTCGGGCAGCTGAGAAGCAGTTGGTGAAGGTGCGTGTACGATGTTTGGCTGCAGCAGGAGGAGTTTACAGAAAAATTGGACTAAATTGCTATATTGTATTACTATTTATTCAATTTTCTGTTGACTGCTGTGCATTACCTTTCCTCCTCAATTTGGAATAGGAAAGCACAGCAGCAGGCAGAGAACCCTGATTCCAGGAGAGATGAGAACAGCTGACATTTCACCACGTTATTTTGGGTCAATCAAATGTATTTGCAGTTCTGTTCCACAAAACATGGGGAGAAGCCAGATCAAGACTCTGATACAAAAAAAATCGAGCCCACCAGCAAAAAACCACTTCTCCTGAAAAATAAATTTCCTCTCCTTTTCTAGGGCCAAGCTGGAGCCCTGCAAAGGCCAAATGACAATGGAAACAAGTGCTCAAAATACTGATAGGAAAAGCATCAAAGGGTTCCAAAATTCAGCAGGCATGCCTTTTCCCAGCAGGTTCTGCCATGGGAAAAGCAAAGGCCTCTCCTGTGTTCAAGACTAGGTTGGATGGGGCTTGGAGCAATCTGATGTGGTAGGAAGTGCCCCTGTCCAGAGCAAGGGGGTGGCACTGGGTGATCTTTCAAGGTCCCTCCCAGCTCTAACCATTCTATGATTCTAATGCTTCACGACGGCTGTTCCAAGCATATTCCAGCACCAGCACCTACCGTGATCTTCCTGTAGACAGCCATGAGGCTGTTGTCGTCGAAGGGGAGGAAGCCACACAGCAGAGCATACAGCAGCACTCCCATGCTCCAAATATCCGCCTAAAAAAAACGCACATGAGGGGCAAGTTCACTGACTGGATCTACCAAAGGTGTCTGAGAGACAGGTTAACATTGCCCTCACTCTGGCAAAGCACATACACGCCCGGTGAAAAGCAGGCTCCTTGATTCTGGGACGAACTCTTACATTCCCAGGGAGAGCACACAGCCCACATTCCATGTTTAATTCACTCAAGCACTGTTAGAGCCAATATCCTCCCCTTGGGGCACCAAATCGCTGCGTTACTCTCCATCTACATGGACTGCACTGGCAAACGGAATCAAACTTGGAATCACACGGGATTTCACAGAATCACAGAATCTCAGGGACTGGAAGGGGCCTTGAAAGCTCCTCCAGTCCAATCCCCTGCTGGAGCAGGAACACCCAGAGCAGGTCACACAGGAACACCTCCAGGTGGGGTTGGGATGTCTCCAGAGAAGGAGACTCCACCACCTCCCTGGGCAGCCCCTGCCAGTGCTCCCTCACCCTCACCATGAAGAAGTTGTTCCTCCTATTGAACTGGAACCTCCTCTGTTCCAGCTTGCACCCATTGCCCCTTGTCCTGCCATTGGGTGTCACTGAGAAGAGCCTGGCTCCATCCTCCTGACACTCACCCTTTACAGATTTATCAACATTAATAAGGTCACCCCTCAGCCTCCTCTTCTCCAAGCTCAAGAGACCCAGCTCCCTCAGCCTTTCCTCCTCTGGGAGATGCTCCACTCCCTCCATCATCTTGGTAGCCCTGCCCTGGACTCTCTCCAGCAGTTCCCTGTCCTTCTGGAACTGAGGGGCCCACAACTGGACACCATATTCCAGATGGGGTCTCACCAGGGCAGAGTAGAGGGGGAGGAGAACCTCTCTCCACCTACTGACCACCCCCCTTCTAATACACCCCAGGATGCCATTGTCCTTCTTGGCCATGAGGGCACAGTGCTGGCTCATGGGCATCCTGCTGCCCACCAGGACCCCCAGCTCCCTTTCCCCTACGCTGCTCTCCAACAGGTCAGTTCCCAACCTATGCTGGTACCTGGGGTTGTTCTTGCCCAGATGCCAGACTCTACACTTGTCCTTGTTCTGTTTCATTCAATTTCCTAAGGGAAGGTGTTACTGATCACAGCCACTGCCAGCACAGCCATCGACTCAACAACTCTACTGCTTCTTCCCTGCTTGTAGAGCCACACTCCTCATACTACCTTGTGCTCTCATTCACACATGGACCATGGGAGGCTTGCAAAGCATTGGGCTTCATGGAGAACAAAAACAAGCCAGAAAGGAAAGAGGAGTTAAGAGGCCACAGACAGTGGTGCAAGGGTGTGAAAAATGGAATCCAACAGCATGCACAACACAGGAAGTTTGAAGGGGTGGCAACCACTGCAGTTTGGATGGACTGACAAAGGCAAGTAGCACGGTATAGATTGGATAGGAACCAATGCTGGGTAAATTCCAGAGTTTTTCTTCTCTACAAGAAACACAAGGGACCAAGTTTTCATACACAATATACATGATTTCAAGCCAAAGACAGGCCCAGCAAAGCCTGTGCAAGACCCTGGGCCTGCACAAAACTTTGCCTCAGGAGCTGGATAATTCACAGAGGAAATCACTGCGTGCAAGAACGTGCAGCAGAAGCCAGGCAGTGCAGGTGCTGTTTATAGAGCACTACAGTACAGAGCAATGATGGTGAAGGAAGGGTCAGAGAGGAACCAGCCACTCCGTGACCTGCCCATGGGCACCTGGTGCTGCTCCAGGGTCTGACTGCCAAGGCTGGCACAGCCTTTGGAGGGCAACCCAGGGGATGGCAACCAGCAGCAGTGCATAAAGGAAGCAAGTGAGGGTAACTGAACCTCACCACCTGTGAGCACAGAGGAGGAGAGCCCCTGCCCCAAGTCCCCCTCCATACCTCTGAGCCGATGTATGCTTTGCCCTGGATCAGCTCCGGCGCTGCATACGCTGGGCTTCCGCAGCACGTGCTCAGCCGGTTGTCAAGGCCGCCCTAGAAGGAGACAGAGAAGCCATCACAGAGAGCATTGGCTTTCACACAGCTCTGGCAATGCCATAGCAGAAGCCTCAGAGTGTCACCTCCCTCTGCCGTGCATCTACATCCCCCTCAGATACTGCCTGGGTGCAATATACGGCTTCAATGGGCAAAATGGTCTAAGCCCATGGGTCCCCCCCAAAGGTTCAGATCCTGAGCTGCCCCAGCAGCCCCTGCTGCCCCAGCAGTCTCTCCTACAGCTCCTCCTCTAACTGGAATTCTTTCCTTAGACACTGTGAAGAGAAGAGGAATGGAACTTGGGGACAAGTGATCCAAGAGCTACAGGGCATGAAACCAGCTGGTCACTTATACCAAACAAAAAAACTCCATGAAAAACAACTGAAAAAGACTTCCTCATCCAAAACATGTTATTTCTTTGCCTGGTTTTTGTTATAAGCAAATTGAAAAAAGATTACATGATGCCACTTGAGCTGATGGTGTAGCAGAGCATCTTGCAGGCAATCAAGACTGACTTAAGTAAAACAATCCAATGACATCAACCTGGAGAAGAGCAGATTGAGATTGGACATTGGGAATAGGTTCTTTCCTCTGAGGGTGGTGGAGCACTGGAAGAGGCTGCCCAGAGAGGTGGTTGAGGCCCCTTCCCTGGAGATGGTCAAGGAGAGGCTGGAGGAGGCCCCGGGCAACCTGGTCTAGTTGGGGGTGTCCCTGCTGACTGTGGGGAGGTGGCACTAGATGGCCCTAGAGGTCCCTTCCAGCCTGGAACATTCTATGATTCTATGACAAGTAACCATCTTTGGATCTGTAAGACCTCCTCCCCATTAAATCACAGAATCATCATGGCTGGAAAGGACCTCTGAGCTCACTGAGTCTAACCAGACACACACACAAAACCCCTACAGCCTTGGCCAATAGAGACTGCCCTGCAGTGCCACGTCTACACGGGTCTGAAATGCCTCCAGGGATGGAGAATTCACCACCTACAATNGAGGCTGTTCCAGAGCCTGACCACTCCTGTGGTAAAGTCATTCTTCCCAATATCCAGTCTCAACCTCCCCTGCTGCAACTTCAGACCATTCCTCTGGCCCTGTCATTATTCCCTTGGGAGAAGAGGCCAGCACCCACCTCTCTGCAACCTCCTGTCAGGGAGTTGTACAGGGCAAGGAGGTCTCCCCTCAGCCTCCTCTTCTCCAAACTATCCGTGCCCAGTTCCCTCAGCCTCTCCTCACAGGACTTGCTCTCCAGATCCCTCACAATCTTGGTGGCTCTCCTCTGGACACGCTTCAGCCCCTCAATGTACTTGAAATGAGGGGCCCAAAGCTGCACACAGCATTTGAGGTGCTGTTGGCCACCTGGGCACACTGCTGGATTGTGTTCAGCTGGCTGTCCACCACCACCCCCAGGTCCTTCCTTTTCTGCTGGGCACCTTCCAGCCACTCTGCCCCAAGCCTGTAGTGACGCAGGAGGTTCTTGTGACCGAAATGCAGGTCCCAGCACTTGCCCTTATTGACCTCATACAATTGGCCTTGGACAATGGATCCAACCTGTCCAGGTCCCTCTGTGGAGCCTTCCTACCCTCCAGCAGATCAATACTCCCACCCAGTTTGGTGTCTTCTGCGAACTTACTGAGGGTGCATTTCATCCCCTCATCCAGATCATTGATAGAGATATTAAAGAAGTCTGGCCCCAGAGCAGAGCCCTGAGGGACGCTGCTGGTGACCATCAGCTGCAATTGTTTGCTTGGAGTGATCAGCACCCAGGACTCTGTCCAATCCCAGGACCAGACAGCTCAGGACAAGCACATGGAACCAGGGGATTTGTAAAACTGGAATAAACTACTTGGGTCAATCCAGCCTCCACATACACACAAACCTCTTGATACACACCACAAACTTATTGTTAGGGAAACACACACCCCAACATCAGCTTTCTATTCCCAGCCTTCCCAGGTGACAGTGGGTGCTCTACACACCACGATCACTGTCTTAGATGGTGGCCAAAGGCGAGGTGTAAGAGGAGAAAATGGTCCCACAGCCTGGCCACAACAGGCAGCTTACTGCTCTCTCACACAGCCCAGGCCCCCTGTCCCCCAGGTCATTAGTGACCAGGTGACAACGATGCAGTTTGAATTGAGGGACTTTGGGCAACTCCCTGAGGTGAAACGTGCAATTTTCATTCACATTCAGCAGCAGCTGATGTAGCTCTGCCCTGTGAAAGCAGCTGATGCTCTTACCTTCGGCTTTGCACAAAGTCCAAAGTCTATCAGCTTCAAATTGTGTTCCTTGTCAATCAGCAGATTCTCCTGGCAAAAGACAAAGTGGGAGTGAATGTTTGCAGAACCCAAGGATCTGAGGCCACATGTTCTCTCCTTTCTGCTTGTCGTTAGCAGCTAAAATTCACCTCACTCTCTCTCTCCCAGGGAGATTTTGATGGGTCATTAATGAATTTATCCCATATTACAGCCAGAAAATCCTAGTTCCCACCTGCTGGGAAGAGCTTGGGGACGGTTGATGGACACAAGCTGGCAGAAAAGGCATCCAGCACTGCCACAGGCTGTGCTAAACGGAGCACAGCAAGGGACTGAGGGAAGCACAGCTACCAGAGTCCCACCAGCTTCTGCCCCCCAAGCACAGCAACGATATCCAACTGAAGGAAGCTGGATGGCCACCAGCGTTCTCAGCAGGCTGGAGTACATGCTCCACAAGGAGAGGCTGAGGGAAAGGTGTTCCTTCAGCACATTGATGGGAAAGCTTTGGCAGACCTCATGGCAGACTTGGAGTACCTCCAAGGAGGGCATGAATCACAGAATAGTTAGAGTTGGAAGGAACCATAAAGCCCACTCAGTGCCACCCCCTGCCATTCCCTGGGCAGGGACACCTCCAACCACACCAGGTTGCTCCAAGCCCCCTCCAACTTGGCCTTGAACCCCTCCAGGGATGGGACAGCCACAGCTTCTCAGGACAACCTGGGCCAGGCTCTCACCACCCTCACCCCAAAGAAGTTCTTCCCCACAGCTCAGCTCCATCTCCCCTCTTTCAGGGTCAAACCCTTCCCCCTCATCCCATGGCTCCCCTCCCTCATCAAAAGTCCTTCCCCAGCTTTCCTGGAGCCTCTTGAGGGGCTGGAAGGTCCCCCCTGGAGCCTTGCCTCTACGGACTGGAAGGTCTCCCTGGAGTCTTGTCTTCTCCAGGCTGAGCCCCCCCAACTCTCTCAGCCTGTCCTCACAGCCCACCCAGTATCTCCATGGCCTCCTCTGGCCTCACTTCAACAGCTTGAAGTCCTCCTGCCACTGAGGACCCAGAGCTGGACACTGTACTCCAGGTGGGGTCTCAGGTGAGCAGAGGGGCAAATTAACCTCCCTGCAGAACTCATCTCCTGGCAGTGCACAGTGGGATAATGACCAACAACAGGCATCAAGTGAGGTTCCAACTGGAAATAAGGAAAAACCTTTCTCCTCATAAGGACAGGAAGGAGCTGAAGTGTTTGCCCAGAGAGATTGTGCTGCCTCATCCTCAGGAGAGGTCAAAGATGGGACTGAATAAAACTCCAAGAATCTTGGTCTGACACTGCCTGGGGTAGGAGGTTCAAGCAGAAACCTCTCAAAGTCATTTCCCACACATGAGCCTACAAATCCCCCAGATCCCCAGCTACAGTTAACACCTTCCTGAAGACACACACCATGCTTCCCTTGGAGAAAAGTTCTTTGCAGACAAAGGTTTCTGGAGCTGTCTAGGAAAACATTTGTACACTAATTCGCTTTTCTCAGGAATGCCAGCACCTGTAAAAACACAAGTTTCTAACCCCTTTCAAGGAGAAATGGGCTCAAGCCTCCCATTCCCTAAACCTGTGCTTAAACCCTGCACCAGCAGCAAAGCTGCAGGGTGGGTCCAGTAGTCCACATCTGCCCCTACACCTTCTGCCCAGCCATCACTTGTTTGAATTATCCCTGTTGCTTTTCCCTTTGGGCATGAAAACATGAGAGAGTGGTATCATAAAGTCTCTCTCCAGGTTCAAGGGATGTACAAGGGGGTAACAAAAATGCCTCAGCAACGTTCAAATCCATGTTTCTGCCCCAGTCCCAGCTGGAGTGTGTTGTTCTGCTTCTCTTTCAGAAGAAGCTCCTTCATCATATAGGGCCACCTCCAGCTGAGGAAGGCAGCAGCAAGCAGAAATAATGCTCTTCCAGAAGATGTTAGATAAAGAGATCTAAGCACAAGAGAACAGAGAAGGCAGACCTTACTGCTGCTGCCAAGGGAGAAGTAAGAGGAGGTTGTCCATCATTATTCATGAAAATCTGACTTCTCTTCAGGCTTACTGGTTTGAGATCCCTGTGGGCATATCCCTGGCTGTGAACGTAGGCAATTGCCGAAACGATCTGCCGGAAAAACACACGGGCTTCCTCTTCCGAGAGACGGTCCTTAGAAATGATGTAGTCAAACAGCTCTCCCCCAGGGCAGTACTGCATGGCAAGGGGAGAAAGAGAAGACAGTGAGCGCAGAGCAATGAAGCCCAAACAGCGACAAGAGAACGCTCTCCCCTCTACATCACCCCAGCAGTGTCCAAACGCCCCCCCCGGCGTGCCCTAGGCTGACCCTGCGGCCACCAAAGGGGCTGAGAAGTCTGGCTCTTGCCTGACGTGCCGAGATAGACATGTCACACTCAGGGCCCAGTGATATGAACTGCCCCAGGGGTGACAGCCATGCCAGAGTCTCAGGCACCCCACATAACCCCTGATGCTATTTTAAAATAACCCAAAGGCAAGGCAGGAATTAAAGGTATTTCACTCATTGCCAACAGCAAAGAGCAGCTTTTCCAAGAAGAGAGGACATACAAGGTATTACCAGCTTTGATTTTAAACCAAAGCATCTTGATCATGATCATCATGGAGATAACTTTTTAAGGACGGGTCCATTGGAACGCTGTTATCACCCAGGGCCGCAGCTAGCACAGCTAACACCAGGAACACCACTGCCTACCTCTAAGACCACAAACACTTTGGTGGACGTCTCTATCACGTGATACAGCTGGCAAATGTGCTGGTGGCTCAAGTTCTTCATGGCATCAATCTCTGTTTTCACACGAGGCAAGTCATCCTAAGGGAGCACAACAGCCAGCTGCAAAACCGTCCGTCACAGCCAGCAGCAAACCAACAGGCGACTCCACATTTCACAGCAAACAATCTGACTGCTCCCATTACCCCCCAGCAGCACCTCTGCCTGCCCTCATCCCCCTGCAGTTCAGGCACACTGCTCAGCCCAACCCAGAGGGGCAGGTGTAAAAGAGGCGTAAAATAGTCTCATTGCTGTTCTCTTCAAAATCCTGTCACAGCCTTTGGCTTTCTCAGCTCTACAGCAGAGGACTTTGCCCTCCCCACAAGAGGAGAGGGGGTTTGGGGAGTTCTGCTAATATGCTTCTTGATGTACCCCAAGGACATGCTGGGGGACATCAAGAAGAGTGTGACCAGCAGGTGAAGGGAGGTCATCCTCCCCCTCTGCTCTGCCCTGGGGAGGCCCCATCGGGAACACTGGGTACAGTTCTGGGATCCCCAGTTCAAAGAGGACAGGGAATGCCTGGAGAGGGTACAGCAGAAGCTACAAGATGATGAGGAGCATCATCTGATGGATTTGGGTCTTTTTAGTCTGGAGAAGACAGAAGATTGAGGG
>VZTM01000397.1:0-16730 GCA_013400555.1 Jacana jacana | reverse complement strand
GAATATCAACACAGACCCATCTGCTAGCATAACAGCTTCTTCTCACTCCAGGCACGTTGGTATTTATCCCAGATTTATACCCAGGTATGAATTCTGATATCCTAAATATTAAGAATAACAATATTATTAAGAATAGAAAAAATATAGCGATTCCTGACATCCTAAATAGTATTAATATTTTGTCGGAAGTTGTTTGATATCTCAATTGCAGTTCTGGAAAATGATGCAAATTCACTGGGGACACTGGCCTCTGTGTTTGAGTGCTCTCAACAATTTGAGGAGAAACTTCTCCAAATAGTTACACATGACATGAACATCTTCTCATGACTTAGAGATTTGTCGTGCTGCTACCCAGGCCAAGGTCAAACCCAGACCAAAGTGTCCACTTACACAAAGTCTGAATTCGATCCTAAGACTCTCACGCATGCTAGAAAAATTTCTACAGCTGTATACTAAAACAAAATCAACCAAAAAGGAAACCCCAAGCCTATGACTAATTAAATCACATAGAAGTTCAAGTAGGCGAATTACTTTCAGATCTAAAGAGAAGGCAAGCAGGCAGACAGCAATCCAGACTCTGGAGGCAAGGGTTTATTTATCCTCTGCATTTTAATTATGGTTTCAACAAAGCTAAGGAAATTATTGGTTTTCAGCCTTTCTTTTCTAGTACTTTGCAGAATTAGTACAGGTTTCTATATAAAATAGGATGCCACAGCCACAATAATAGCCAATGTTACAGACTCACAGTTAGCCTGGTTGCTGTCATTTTACCACTTGGAAAAACAGTCATCTAATACTAACTACAAGTCACCCTCAAAACTTTGCAGGTTGCAAATACAAAGACATTTATAGTCTATGCTCTCTAATATCTGATTTTATGGTCAGAGAAGACAGAGTCAAATAACTTATCGATGTCCCTGTTCTCAAAAAGGCAAAAAACTGCATCACAGCAGAACAATTATATTAACTGGCTAATTGATCCTCATCTGTGAGGTTCACCTGGCTAGAATCTGTGAAGATTTTTTTGTAAAAGAATGTTTTCACCTGATATTAGATTTCAGGAGGGAAATCTGTTGTGGTGTTCTGTTTCCATTGCACTTTTTGTGGTAAAAAGTTGAGTTTTGTTTCAGTTTCATACAATGGTGTGAGTCCTCACCAGCCTCTTGCACCAGTAGAAAACCCAGTGACTTGGGGGTTTTTTAGTTTTCACAGAACTATTGGTGTATAGAGGACTGCTCATGCACAAAAGTCATGTATCCTAAAGGACCTGCATTGAACAGCAGTAAATATATTCAAGGGTAGTAGCTACTTTAGTACCCACATGATCCAGCCATGCAAAGTGCATGTATTCTAAGGGGTCCACCCTGAGCATCTTTGGAGAGGAATTCTTCCTCTTATATAGATGACTATTTCCGTTTCCAAGCAGTGGTGTTGTAATCTGTGGCTGATGCCATGGAGAAAATTACATGTTTTGTTGGACCAGATGGAAGTGAAATTTACTTGGTTTAGTATAATGCAGACTCTCTCCATCATCCCAAAATAACTAGAGAAGCTACCCAAATATCTGAAATATTGGTATAATATTTTCTTACTACAGACCATGTCTCCCAGTTGACCTTTTCCCTTCTTTTTCCATAGTTTGAATAATTAATGTGTGATTTCTTCTCTTTTAGCTGCTAGGACTTCTTAGCTGTTTTAGGTGCTAGGAAGACCTGTAAAGACTGTAAAGAAATGGAAATGCTGCATACGGCAAGCTGGTAGCAGTGAGGAGCTCCTCAGGTCCCTGAAGAGGGTATATGGAGAGAGCACAGTGCAGGGGACATGCAGAGATACCAAATACAAATACGAAAAGCTATATTAGATGTAGCTGCTTTAGAACAGCATTTTCTCTAGCAGGCATAGCTAACACAGCCCAGTTAGTTCAGCCCAAGCTGGGGTGTCTGCATAATCAAATTGCATTGTGCCATATAGATAAAGCCAGAAAAGCCCTGCAGCTGGATGTTGAACCAGGACCATAGAAAAGGTAAGACTTAATTCCATGATTCACTGTAAACCTTCTGCATGAATTTATATAAAATAGGTTTTGGACATGAAGAAATTCACACTGCTTAACTTTAAGCACTAGTAGACTTCTCAGTAAGCACCGGCCATTGCTCTTTTTTAGTTGCAGTGGTAACTGATGGAGGCCTTACAAACCCCAACATTTTCCCATCTTTGAGAGCACTCAGACTTTCACAGACCTTGCACATGCAGGACTGTCCAGAGCAGAATGGTGATGAGCCCTTGGGATCCAGAACCATGGAAGACAGCATCTCCTATGGGTTTGCACTATGGCCCTACCTACACTCTGGGATCCACTCTGCAGTTCAGTGAAACCATCACCATTTCTTGGCTACGGTTTCAAGCGTTCTTATAATAGTTATCACCACACATTTGGTTTTCCAAGCAAGATGCTACTTTTCTTTTTCAGTGTCTCGAGCCTTTACCATCTTTCCCACTATTCTTCCTTTTTTTCCCACAGGGTCAGATGATGAACTACATTAGACATAAACCATTTTAATCTGTGGATCAGTCCAGTGTTTTTTCCTCTCCTGTGTTCCTCAGTTCATGGAAGCAGCTAATGTTTCAGTTTTGAGCCATATTAAAACAAAAGCCAAAACCAGGTGCCCTAAAGCCAGCATGATTTGGGGAAATGCAGACAGAGAAGACAGTTGCTTTCTGCAGAGAGCAGGCAATGGACATAATAATATTACTTCCACAAATATTGATATTGAACAACTAAGAGAGTCTGTAAAAGAACACCTCTAAAGGTGCTGAGGCAGCGGAACTTGCACAATAAACTTGCACAGTAAACCCAGTAAATGCATAACATTCAATATGAAAAGGAAGGCCTCATCTTAACCATTTGGCAAGCCAAAGCACAAAAAGCTCTGTTATTGCTCCAAAACATAATCTCAGCTTTCCCCAAAACTCTGTTGAAGTCCTAAAAACATATAAGAGAATGCTTCCTACTCTACCATTGTCATTTTACTGTCATCTCTTCAATCCATGCCATATCTGAGATATCTTTCAACTACCCTCTTATGTAGAACTGATGCTCTTTTTTAAAAAGAGCATTTAGGCAAAGCACATTGTACGACAAAGAGAAGATACTGTCATCAAAACATTAAGCTCACACGAATTCTCCATTTCCTTATGGGAAAGACTGTATTGGATCTGAACACTCTCCAAACCATGTGGTCATTCTGGACTCAGATCTGAACATTCAAGCTCCGACCTAGATCTCCTTGTTGATCACTTTTACGTTGACAGAAGCCACATATGTATCTGCTTCCTTCTCCCCTTTAAATTAGTTTCTGTGATCAGTGGAGAGAAGGTACAAAAAGAAATTCATCTGTTGCACATAAATGTCCTTTGTGGTATTTAAATTTTTTCCCAAATCATACTCTGCATGGATATGAAGATAAGCATAAATTGCAACATACAGCTTTGGGAGGACAAATTTTGAGAAAAGGGAAACATTACATTTTTTTACTTTGTTTGCTGAAAATAAAGGTTCTCAGCCCAGTTTATGAGGTTTAGGACATACTGTTCACAGTATTATCATTTATAGTCACAGATGTCAAATTAGAGGTAACATTTATTTTTATTGGGAACTGAAAATACTGAACATTCTTAAAAAATCTTACTTACAATAAGGTAGTTGGGTTGATATTGTTGTATTCATTTCATACTTATTAGGCTTCGAAGCTGTTATGCTTTGGCTCAAGGTCTATTTTGACAAGCTATCCAAACCCGGAATAAAATTATCCAAAGCCACAGCAAAAATAACCCAACTCCATGTTCCACTTTCAAATGGGCAATTGTGAAGCTGAAATCATGTCTAAATGGGTGATGTGAGAACTACAGGAGTTTGGAGGTATGTTTTTTAGTGAAAAAATGAACAAAAATAATCAAAAGTATCTCAAATTGAAGCTGTCATTATCTGCAACAGTTAAATTTGGGACAAGTGTGAAATAAATATCTGATTAATAAATAAGTCCATAGTTCCCCTGCATCTTTGTTACATACTACACAGTAGCTGTAGAAAGAGTAGTTATACAATGGTTTAAAAACACACTGTCAAGAAACTCAAGCTAGGAGTTGTGGGAGGTTCAGCTTTTTCTTTAATCCTACCTTACAAGTAGGAACAAGTTCTAGTTACCTTTGAAATGAAAAAAAAAGAATCTAAAATAAAACTAAGAGCTAGTCTTGCAAAAATAATTTCACAGCACTTCTTAAAACATTTTTTTCTTTCAGTTTTACAGTATGAATAACATATTCAGTCCCACTGGTCAAGGCACTGGGCACATGCAGTGCAGAAGACTCCAAGACCAATCCGGTGATTCATTTCCAAGTTGATATTGGCTTTGATCATGCACAGATTCTACCTGGCTTTACTGGGGTGTAGGCTCAAAGCCTGAAAGATTTTAGAAATGTCATAAAACTTCTATAATCAGGCCCGAGAGATGGACTACGGTTAAAGTCTGCTAAAGGGGCAGTCAATGTTGGGATACAATGACATTTGCTTTAAACGTAAATATGAAAAGGACAGTTGTGAAGCACTTAACAGTCTGACAGAAAAAAAAAAAAAAAAAGATGGCTATATTTGCATTACCCTCTCAAATTAATTTTAGTTAATAGCAAGACTATCTCAGCCTAAAGCAGACTCCACAGTAGGCCAGATTAAATGTTCCCTAAGAGAACATGGTGACTCCATGGACTGCACTGGTCCCACCAGAAACAAGCCAAATGTCCAAAGTACCAAGAAAGGTACTTTGTAGGTAGCCAAAATAAAGTGACATTAATCCTGTACTTTTGAAAGTAAAATGGTTGGACTCGGTGAACAGGACTGTAAAGTTAAAATTTTCGACAAGAATGGTAGTTTCTAGAAAATCCTGGTCTGTGTCTTCCTGAGAAATGCAGTCAGTATTATTAGACACTCTTTAACATATTAAGTACTTTATATAACTAATTCCTTCTATAAACATCACAATGAGAACTTAATCTCTTGTGCACAAGAAAAGTTCAATACCCTTTGTGATTTCAGTCCAAAAACAATTATTGAAAGATCAAAACAAATCTTTCCTGTGTTTGGCTTTTTCTAATAGGAAAAAACCCATCTCTACTCCAGCCTTGTCAAACCTGCTCTTGTTCTTTGTACAAGCTCTCTTCAGGAAGTGATCCAAAAGACAACTCTCAAAATGTGGCAGTCTGGCCATTCACAGCTCCCCACCAGTGTCCATATGCAGAAAATAGCAACATGCCTGAGGTTTGATGAGTTGGTAAAGGTTGACATGCAGGACTGAGGCAGAAATAGCAACTAGGTGGATATATTTTAGGTTGTAAAATAAGAGAAATACTGATATACTTAGTAGTAGGTAACCCTTTGTAATTTACAGTTCTAATTCAAGAGCAAAATCAGCAATCATGGCACTGGCACCCTTTTCCTGGGGCAGAGAGGCCAAAGACCAGAGACCATCAGGCACCACCAATAAGCATAGGAGTGAAAAGGACCTTCCAAACCTACCATCTCTGTTATCCACTTTTTGTACGTGGCAGTGGACAAGAGTTGGCTCTTGGGTACTGAAATACTCTCCCAAGTGCAGGCAAAATTAAATCATGTTCTCTCAAGAAAGAGTCCAGAGCTGGCTGCTCCTGCCCCAAGAAAGGGACCAGAACATGAAGTTGTACAAGGGGCAGCTTGTCCCTCTGGAGAGGGTGAGGGCAGGAACTGATACTTATCCAAGGTCCCCCCTCCTTGGCGACTGCCATTACACTCCTGCCCCAGTCCCTTCCACCACACCAGCAGCAGAGGGGCCTCCTGCTCCCATTCTGCATCTGGATCTTTGTTTCCACAGTGCCTTTGATTGTGTAAACAACCACCACCTCCCACTTAAAAATGTTATAAATCAAAAGTCTGCATCAAAGCAAATTGGTGATGGGATTTTCCTGAATATTAATTTTTTTAAAAGTCAAGCATATATATATATATATTTAAATCATTATAGAACAAGAGAATTTCTCCCTTTACCTGCTTCTTTTTGTGCAATTGTGTAAGTATTGCCTTTTCACAGAATCACAGAATTGTCAGAGTTGGAAGGGACCTCTAGAGGTGATATAGTCCAACTCCCCAGCTAAGGCAACGGACAGCTCATCATTCTGTGGTGAAGAGAGGATGGTATTGTGGTTAACCAAAAGCCTCAGCCTGTCTGACCCTGGTCCTGTAAAGATTCCTAAAGATCTCTGAGCAGGCATCGTCATCTAGGAAACGTTATTTTAGCAAATCTACAGAACTGGGATCAAATAGTATTGATTTGTATTTGTTAAATCCTTCAGCTGAAAACTGGCTATTATCATGAAGCAGAGCCGGTTTGAAAAGGAATTTCTTTAGTTCCACTTAGAAGGGTGTCTCCCTCGATAAACAGAAGAAATATATGCAGCTTTTCCTTAACTGCATATATCAACACTATGCTGTAAGGAAAGGAGAAGGAAAAGCAAACACCTGCAGCAAAGTTTGGATTTAAAACAAAATTTAAAACAAAACCAGCTAGAGAAACAGCAGATTATCATAACTTCACTGATGCATTTTGGTGGGGGGAGAACATATCCTTGTGACTGCTGCATGGTTATGTCACGTCCCACCATACTTGCCAGCTCACATTTCTTCAATTAAAACACTTCACACGTGTTGTATATACTGTCTTTCATCCAAGAAACTCAAGTTACTTTGCAAACACTAATTATGCCTTTCAGCCTTACACAAGGAATAACTAGTCCAAAATCATGAACTTGTCAATAAAAGGGAGAAATGTCTCAGTTCCCAGCCTCACTCATTAGATGCTAGTTAAGATTGTCATTTTGCATATCCATCATTTAGACCTTAAGGAGGTAGTAAGGGAAAGGATTCTGGAAGATGGCATAACTAATCAATGCTATCCCTGGAGAAGAGGAAAACAATTTTTAGAAAGAACAAAAGCTGAGTTTTTCAAAGTCAAAACAACACTACCCAAATAAAGAGAAATTAAACAAAGAAATGCAATCTTAGTGGGTTTATCACTGTAGCCATATATTCTAGAAATAACAGAAGATGAAAGAGAACAGGATGATTTAGAAAAGCAAATTGGCGACTGATGTCTCTGCTGATTTACCTTATCAAGTAGTGATAGCAATACAGCTGGGATAATATGGGTCACCTACCAAATATCTGCCCTGATTTTTACACTGAAGGCTGTGTCTAAATTAATGACTTTTAAACATGTCTGTGTAGTATCTTAAGATTTGCATTTTAAAAATAATTATGAACATGCCTACTTCGTGTGGATTACGTGATTTCTATTTTTCATGGGGAAAAAGTTACATATTGCCTTTACTGTGTGTCATTTATTCTTGTCAAAGAATTAGAGGAAAATAGGCCAGCATTCAAAACATAAAAATTTCTCTGTATACGGCAGCAAACATTTACATCCACAGGGCAGCCATTCCCCATCAATTTACAACTAAACAACACTTTATTACTATCAAGGATGCCATTTATGAGAAGTGGAATTGAGTATTTCTTAAAACTAAAACTGAATTTTTCCCGCTTTCTATCACGTATATCACTTCCTTATTGCATTGCAGCTGAAAGATGTTAACTAATTAGTTCCCCATTATACCCAATTAGGAAGGCAGAAAATATCATCAGGAATGGAGACTTTTCAACAGAGCAATTTATCTATCTCCTTCACAGGAGCTTTCACACCAAAGTGTAGTAACAGGAGGGAGGAAGGGAGAGTTGTTCTCCAGCAATAACAATGTCCTCAATTCCATGTATCTGAAAATATAGACTAATATCCTTTACATTAATTAACATTGTCAACAGCACCTACAATCACTGCTGTCCCTTTCATGTGGTTGCTGATGCTCCTATGCACTGTGGCCTCTCTGCAACTCTGGTTCAGGCTTCGGTTTCCCAGGTAGCCCATTGCCATCATTACTGGCCTGGGGCTGCTTCCTGACCTCTTGCTCAAAACCCTTCATGGCAACACCTTCATCTGTCCACCTTTCCTAGCACACAAGCTGTGCTACCTCACCCTTTATCACCACAGCAAATTCCCAGTAGTTTTCTCTCCATTTCACATTGAATGCTACCCTTTGGGGTGAGAAGTTTGCATGCTGCCCAAACTCTGTCAGACTTTGCAATTATGTGCCTCATGTGGTCTCTTGCTTCTCACCCTTCATAATTATCTGAGAATATATTCTCCAAATGTGCTTGAAACACGGTTAAGGTGGAACGGTTAATAAAGCAGCATGTTTGTGTTTTCACAATCTGTTGCTAAGGGATGTCACAACTAGAGACTATTATCTAAGCAGTCCCTCTGCTTACAAGCAGAAGAGAAAAATGATTGAGGTTTTTCTCCCAAGTACCCCAATCAGATACGATAAGAAACAACAATAACATTGTTTGCTTTCAGTACATTTGTGTTCCCAGTGTGGCTGTTACATAGACATGGAAAAGTTTATCTTTGTTGATATTTACCATTTCAGTTCCAACGGTGTGGACCTGGTGAAATGTCTGTTATGAAACTGTCATTTGCTCTCAGTTACAGAAACTTTTTTAAAGTCAATTAAAGTTTTGAATACTTCTTTTTCAAATCCAGGTCACTTCAGAAAGATATATTGGTTTACAACCTGAAACTCAATGACCTGACGTCAGTATTTGGCCACTTTTCATTCCAAAGCACTCTCTTTTGTATTTAGGGACCTCATGATGTTATGCCAAGCCATAGACCAAACATCAGAGTTATATTTTAAAAAATAATAATACATCAATTAATTTGGCAATTTTAACATATAAATCTACACACACAATCTGCCGTCCATAATGAAACAATAATCTTCTGATCTTTTGGACTAATTCCTAGAAGGAAATGCTTTAGCTACAGATGAGAACAATAGAGAACACAGTTCAGAGGGATTAATGAAGTTATTGTTTTGTATAGATGTAAAATCTGTGCAGAAGATCTTTGTTACATGCCAAAATATCAATTAGTGATTTTCCTTTTCACTGGCTTCTACTTTCTTTCCCTTCATTATACATAATACTTTTCTGTGTTCTCACCAGCTTTTTGTCCTAGCAGGAGAGCAAGAGAGAGGGTGGAGCACCCTCTGCAAGAAAACATTCAAGCTGTATATTGCATGTACAAGTCACTAACCAGCTGGTAGGATATAAACATCTGAGGTCATATTCAGTCCATGCATACATGGCCTCGAGCATTATTTAAAGCCTTTTCACTGACCCCAGGAGCACTGCTTCCTGAAATAAAGCAAGTGTAGTATGTGCATGTAAATCTCTGCCATCCACACTTTGGCCAGATTTGACCCATCAAGGCACATGCCCTCTGAAGTATCACCCAAAAACCTGCAAGCTGAGTGAAGAAGCAATATAATTAAATACACTTCATGCAAAGCTGATTAGGTGATTTTCACTTGGATCTTCAGCAGAGAAAAATCAAGGGGTGTTTGCTGACTAACTTGCATACACAAAACTTGTAGCAGACTTGTCATTTTAAAGAAGAATAAATAATTCTGGTCCATAAGGCTGCTCACTTGAGAAAAAGAACATTGTCTAAATTAATCTTTTCTTACGTTGTGGAGGCTCAGGGTAGACATGGAACACATGACATCTTTAACCTTCCCTTCTGGACAATCACTAGAAAAGGGCATCAGGGACCTCAGTTTATAATAAACAACTCCTCCATAGTACACTGCATCTAGCAATACAACACACACGCTGTTGTTGCTGCACTGAAATGTCATTATTGGTTACAAGCCCAAATCCCTCTGTGAGACCTGACCATCTGGTAGAGAGAACAGGACACATTTTGATGTACAATGTTATCTACGGACAGGAAAGCAAAATCAGTAACAGCAGAAGGAGGTGGTGCCTAAAACAAATGCCTGTAAAGGAGGGATGTTGTTCTTCTTTTATTTCATCACTTTGTAACTGCAGAGGAGAGATTCTTGCCTAAATCCTCAAAAGAAGCCTGTGACATCTTTCAGCATTTGTACCCAAATAATGTAAGCGTACCCATATGTCCAAGTTTTTCAGTTCCTAGATTATTATCCAAATCCCTTGATTACACTTTGAGAGGGCACATCCTCTCCCAGAGCTACTACAAACCCATGAAGACAAATGAGATAAAAAATAAACGAAGTAAGTTTCAAGAAAAAATCATTTAGATGTTTGGGTAGGGAGAAAAGGAAGTGATGACAATGCTGAGTTTGCTGAATTGTTTTCTATACCTTAAATTGTGTATTTTAAAAGTGAATTTGGAACAGACATCTTTAACAGACTGGTAGTTTTACAGACAAATGGGAAATAGTAGAATAATGTTAGAATAATGTCCAATGAGGTTGCTCTCTTGGAAGAAGGACCATTGACTTAAAGCAGTCTCTTCAGGTAAGGAACAAGAAATCTGATTTTCTTGACCACTTTTTCAAATATACTTCTGTAGCCTGTTTCCAGCTCAGCAAAAGCCAAAATTGCAAAACCAGAAAAGTGTTCTCCAGTGCAAAGCCAAGATAATAACATATGGAAACACATCCAAATTTTGTGGTGCTTATGAGACTACAAATGTCAATCATTAATTTGCATCATGGAACATTAAGATAAAATCCATAGCTGATCTCTGTCGAATAAAGAAACAACATTTTCCGCTCTCATTTTTGTCTCATTGGATTTGAATTAATTCTGCTTTGTTCTTGGTCCATAGCCAAGCTGAACAATGTAGCTGATTTGGGGTTTTTTCCTTCATTATTTTAATTGGACAGTGGTATGTTAAGAGTTCATTGCTCAGCTACGTTGCTATACGTAAAACCCATCACTGCCTCTGCAACAACGTATTTCTGAATACTATTGTAGGCCTTCTCTAAACAAAGTGCAAATGATTTTATCAGCCCTCCCTAAACATTCTGTTAGAAAACAGCATTCACTGGCCTGCTGTAGGCATGATGTGCACAGCTTTTGAAATGTCTTACCACTCTGTGTTTCAAATTTGCCCTTTCTAGTGCCTTCTTTCCCCATAGGAAAAGGACAAGGAAGTGCTGAGGCCCCTGCCACCGGGGGACCACCCTGGCTCCTGCAACCCCTGTGGGACTCCAGCCTCTCATCAGCCCCAGAAAAACACCACAAGGCATAAACACACATTCCATATCCCTCCAGCAGTGCCACAGGATTCATTCACAGACTCTGTGTTTTTTGGAGCTGATAGCAACAACTGTGAAGTATCACTCACACTGAGCACGCACTTTATTTCTATAGGCTGTCACAGAGGAAAGAGCCCTTGCTCGAGCACTGTTGTGCTTATATTTTTTTCTTCATTCTGTTTTTTTCTTCATGTTCAGTCATTTAACCAAGTTATTAAATTAGGGCTACAGGCCAAGGAATTTTATTTCAAATACAAATATATATATATATATATACAAAATATAAAAGTTGCACAAAAATAAGGCAACAGTGATGGGTTCACACTTTCCTCCCTGCATTGTGTAATCAAATTAAGTAGCAGACAGTAGAGGGGAAGGACAAGTTTATCTGCATTACTCCACCGCACACTTAAGAGTCTCCAATTTAGTTTGGAATCATCTGAAATCTGTCATGTCTTCTTTTTGTTCAATGATATCAGCTTCTTCCCAACTTGACTTTTTATTCATAGAATCATAGAATCATTTAGGTTGGAAAATATCTTCAACATCATTGAGTCCAACTGTAAACCTAACACTGCCAAGTACACCAGTAAACCATGTCCCTAAACACATCTATATGTTTTTTAAACACCTCCAGGGATAGTGATTCCACAACTTGTGTTGCAGCCTGTTCCAATACCCTTTTGGTGAATGAATTTTTCCTAATATCCATCCTAAACCTCCTCTGGTGTAACTTGAGGCCATTTCGTCTTGTCTCATTGCTTGTTACTTGGGAGAAGAGACTGACCTCACTACAGCCTCCAAGCACAGAGAAATGTTGCAGAGAAAAACGGCTTAGCATGGTTTAAATCCAGTTCAAGATCAAACCAGACTATTGATTTATGAATGGCAGAATTCAGTAATCCCTGAACTGTGCATTCAGAATCAACAGAGAAATCACAATAGTACATACTTACCACTAGTCATTAGCAAGCACCTATATATTGCTAACCATTTCTCTAACTAGAAGTGACTAATAGCACACTCCATTGCATTCACACAAACCCTCTAGCCATGCACCTCCCTCCAGCTGGATCTCCAGCTGCTCCCTCCATCTGATCTCACAACCTTGCAGAAGAGCCCAAGGAGGTCATGCATGTGTGTTTCCACGTGCTGCCCCATCCCATCATCCCACCAGCTGGGTGAAGACTCCTTGCAGTATCCTACAGAAGGACTCTGGGTCTGTCCAGGGCAGCACTGTGACACTGGTAGGTTATTCCATCGCAGTGTGAAACCAGGTGTCGAACCAACTGGTGCTGTGTTTTTTTCTCTGAAGTCTCTCTCCTTTCATCCTTCTATATTTCCTTTGGAGCTCAATCCTTTGTTTAAAAAGGCCCACAAATGAGCTATTTGTATTTTCTTCGTTAATATTTAATCCACCTAACAATCAGCTTCCCCTTGAACCTTATCACTTTTGGACAGTTTTTGGTGTCCCATTCACCTGTCACATATATAAGCCCTCCAGCCTTAACAGCCTTTGTTATCCAGGCCATTTTTGCCAACACAGACCGTAAGGGCATCACTACCAGAAGTCCTAATTTCATGAGGTGTATTGTATTATGCATACCCTTCCCAGTGCACGACTAAGGCTAAGAATCTTCTAATACAGTCAGAAAACTTTGTCTGTCACTTGCTCTCCAAAATAATCTCAGCTAGTAGAAACAGATGTCAAATGACAATTACCATGAGATTTAATGCAGTAGAATGCATAAGATTAATGCAGTAGTTTTAGATGTATATGGATGTTTCTAACAGAGATAACCGTTAGAACAAGTTACGTACTGGTGCTGCATCATCCAGTTATTCAGATCAGCTGCTATTCTTAGATGATACAACCTAGGTCAAACAAATTATCATATAGGAAACAGGGATTTTTCTTGGCCTTTGTTAGAGAAATCAGATTAAAGGAGAGTAAGTACGAATACCATATGTCTAAATTTTCCAAATATGTGCTATTTTCCACCTAGAATTTCATTAAAATCCTATTTGGAATTACAGGATTTGGGTCTTTATTCTAGCTGTGTCTACTGCACACAAGTAGAGTACTGCATGCATGCTGTGCTGATGACCTGTGCATGCCATGAAAACCCCAAAGACCTTATAGAAGTCTGACCACAGAGGCCCAGGTCAGCTGTAGTATAATAAACAGCCCTTCCCAGATGTGTCATGTTCACTGCATATGTGCTCATGTGCTGTAGAATGCATATTTCTGCTCAGGAAATCCCAGTCAAAGTTATGGAAACTCTTACCATAACAGCTATTCCCACCTTAGTGTAACTGGAATTTTTTCATTCTGTTCTACCCTTTAAGGAGAAAATTTCCTGAGGCAGCAAAAAGTGCTGTGAGCCACCGGTAAGGGAACACAAGGAGATACTCCATGAATTGGGCACAAGGACAGCATGATGACACTTATTTAAGCATAAACTAGAGATGTTAGAAAACACTTAACAGGATAAAAAACACCCCAACAAACCACCTCCCTTTCCAGTCCCTTGCTCAGCAGACCCCATTTTGCTTAATGTGCTTATTGATGAATCTTTAATGTCGCTTGTTTTCTTCCTGGTTGACCCTGACCAGAAGAGTGCAGAGCTCTAAAGAACAGGTGAGGGTACTCAGACATCTCTGTTTCTCCAGAGTAAAAAAAAACATAGCTGTCTGGATGGGGCTTTTTTTTTGCTTTTTGTGTTGTTTTTTTTATTTTAACATTTTCAAGTTTTTCATTCCAGCTGTGCCTGAATGTGGAGGGGAGAGTTTAGCCCCATTTAAGCCAAGTTCATGTGTGGTATCCACTCCTACTTTCTCTTCTCAAAATGGGAAGATGGCCAAGGGACATCCAATCAGTAGGAAAATCATCTTCAGGGATGCTTGAGTGAGGATCCATCAAAGAGCCAACACAGCTGGAAAAAATAGGAGAGAGCAAGACCTCACTGAAAGCCAGATGTTCAATGCACATTTTCCTTCCTATTTTTTTTATTAGAATTTTTTAACAACGGAAGAAAAACATGCTACTTTTTTCTTAAAATACAGGCAGGAAAGGAGACTGCTTATGAGTTTGAGTTAATGTGTTTTATTGTTCTAATTACTTTGAAATAAGTTTAGATATAAAATGTCACTGGAGAAAAAACATATGCTTATTGGCCCAGTAATGCTCAGTGCGGTCAGTGTTAGATTTGTTTTCTCTCTGTGTCCTTTCACCAGACGCCTGTTGGTTTTGGATTAGTTGCATTGTAGAGTTAAATTTATATGAACAGTTTTAGCAAACAAAACAGAGACCCTTTAGAAAAAAAAAAAAAGTTTTCATGCAGATTTTGATGGAAGTAGAGATATAAAATGATAGGGAAGGGTGTAGCTGAAGAATAAGGAACCTATAGGGAATGTTTCCCTGCACAACTTAAAAGCTTGGGAAATCCAGCACTGAACTAATGTACAAGGGTTTGTGATTGAAGCAATGCCAAAAGGAAGAAGAAGGGAGGATCAAATCTCAAAAAAAGCCAGAGTCGTAGTCAAGAAGTCAGTCTGGGGGTAGACTAGTAAAAGAACTTGGAAGTAGAGATGCCTTATTCAAGCCAGATGTCTCAGTTCTCAGTCTCTCTGTACAGGTGTGACTAATATTTCCCCCAATACATAACAAACTCGAAGAGAAAGAGCACTCAACAGGGATTTGCGAGTTCAACTCTTGGCTCTGTTATTTACCTTTTCTGCATGTACAGCAAGTCCTAATCCTCCCTCTTTACGTCAGTCTCGGCTGTGAGCTCTCCTAGAAAGAGATAGTGTCCTGTTGTGTTTGCAGCCACTAGGCTATTGTAATGATTAGGCATGTGTCTTGGTTTGAGATAAAACAGAACCAATTTTCTGGTTTACAGTTTTACTTTTTTATCTGGGCGTCTTCTAACTCACTAAACTCTGAAATTAACACCATATTGTTCAGAAACTGTTGTGTCTCACAGTGATAAGACCTGATTAGACCAAGGGATGGTACACAGAGAGGCCCTTGTTTGTACTTATTGCTGTAACAACCGAGGTCAGGTAATTTCATTATTTGCCCCGTTGAAGGGTCAGAAGTGGGAAACCATAGAGGGGTCACACCTGTAGGGAGGAACTAACAGGACAGGTGACCCAAAAATGACCAACTGGGGTATTTCATCCCATCAGCATCACGCTCAGTATAAAAGCTGAGGGATCAAAGGGTCAACTTTTTTTCTTCAATGGCCAACGTCTGAGGAGGACCCTGTCTGTCCATCTGCCTCTGATCCCGATCTGAGCATTCCTGACTCCAGATCTGTAATCCAGCTCCTGTCAGTCACCGAGTCCAGTCTGGGACTTTTCCTGATGCTTGGTGGTTACGTGATCATCATCCCGGGAGCTTCATACAGTTTTGTATACATTGGATCTATTTAATTATTTTCTTTCTTTTGTTTTTGCTTAAATTTTAGTTTAGTTCATTTTAAACTTGTAAATCTCCTTATCTTCTTCCTCTCCCTTCTTTTTTTGGGGGAGGAAGGGCCATCTGTCAGACTGGTTTTGGTAATTTTGGCTGAAAACACAACAGCATGTTTTCAGAAGCATGGCAAAATGGAAAATTTTCCTTAACAAGAAAATTTATTTTCCTGTTGGTTGCTTATAATTGTTGCTTATTCAACCACAACTCATAAATTTTACAGTTTTTCAGTCAAGAAGCAAGCACATAATGGCAAATAGAAGCTGTTATAAAAGGTGGAGTGTCAATGTATATTAGGGATGACAAAACCATTATTAGATTAGACAAAAGTGAGAACAGAATAAAACAGTCAAAACATGGAACAAGATCTGGTTATGAGGAAAATGGCTTAGTACATGTTCTTCTGATGGTCATGCTACAGAGCCCAAGCCAGATTCAGAAGTTTGTAGAGTCATGATTTATTACAAGACCCTCTAAACCTCCCTGTTACAACCTGATAACAAATACTCTTAGTAATGAGTTATCCCTGTTATGACTTTCTCTGGGAGATGAAAAAAAGAAAGGAAGGGAGAAAGAAAGAAAGAGAGAAAGAGAAAGAGAAAGNAAAGAAAGAAAGAAAGAAAGAAAGAAAGCCCTATGTATTTTTTGATAATTGAGTTCCGACCAGACACACCTCATCTACATGGATATCAGTAAGGTTTTTGTTATAAGAAATTACCAGTGACAATAGTAACTCAGGATTTGAGAGAAAAGTGCTGGGGAAAAGCAAGAAACAGTTTTGAAAACTAGGAAATATGATCTGAAGAGAGAATAGTCTGAGTTCAGCCACCTCAGGAGAAGATTCATAGAATCATAGAATTGTCTAGGTTGGAAGGAACCTTTGAGATCATTTAGTTCAACCATCCACCTAACTCTGATAAAAAACCCACAACCCATCACTAAACCACATAACTAAGCAGTAGGTCAACCCATGTTTTAAATATCTCTAGGGATGGTACTTCAACCACCTCCTTGGGCAGCCCAT
>VZTM01000396.1:267268-334222 GCA_013400555.1 Jacana jacana | reverse complement strand
TTTCTTTTTCCTTTTCTCTTTTCCTTTTCCCTTCTCTTTTTCTATTTCCTTTTCCTTTCCCCTTTTCCTTTCTCTTTTTTCTTTTCCTTTTTCCTTTTCCTTTCCCTTTTTTCATTTTTCCTTTTCTTTTTCCTTTTCCTTTTCCTTTTCTCCTTTCCCTTTTTTCTTTTCCCCTTTTCCTTTTCCCCGTTTTCCTTTCCCTTTTTCCTTTCCCCTTTTCCTTTTCCTTTTCTCCTTTCCCTTTTTTCTTTTCCCCTTTTCCTTTTCCCCGTTTTCCTTTCCCTTTTTCCTTTCCCCTTTTCCTTTTCCTTTTCTCCTTTCCCTTTTTTCTTTTCCCCTTTTCCTTTTCCCCGTTTTCCTTTCCCTTTTTCCTTTCCCCTTTTCCTTTTCCTTTTCTCCTTTCCCTTTTTTCTTTTCCCCTTTTCCTTTTCCCCGTTTTCCTTTCCCTTTTTCCTTTCCCCTTTTCCTTTTCCTTTTCCTTTTCCTTTTCTCCTTTCCCTTTTTTCTTTTCCCCTTTTCCTTTCACTTTTTTGTTTTCCTTTTCCTTTTCCTTTTTTTTTTTTTTTTTTTTTTTTTTTTTTTCTTTCTCCCCAGCATTTTCTCTCTCCCAGCAATTCCTGGGAACTCAACCCTTTCCAGGTTTCCAGGATCAGGCCCTAATTGCTCTCACTTCAGGAAATCTTGAGATGAGAACAACTGGCTTTCTGCCAGCAAATGAGAGGCGTAGATTTCATTGCTGAGACCAAAAAGATTTGAGCAACCCTCCAGAGCTTCCTGATCGGTTAAAGATGTGCCTCTTTGAGACACTCAGCGCAAATCAGCATTAATGTTGCACACACCCCTTTTTTTTTTTACCGCTCTGCATTTGTCGTTAACAAAATCCAACATGTATGGGCTTTCTCTTTCTGAAAGAGTTTTTTTTCCTTATTTAAAAACAAAAAGAAAAAGTTTAAAAGTCTGCCTGTTACCCCTCACGAGGCAGAATTGAAGAAGGGGCAGCAGTTGTAATCCAGCCAGTAACTCACCAGGCTCCTGAGCCGACAAGCCAGACAAAGCTCTCAGTGTGAGCTACGCGGTACCCATTTCCGAAGCCCGGCTTGCCAGGGAAAGCCATAAACCCAGGAGTATCGAGCTGTTACGTGGTGTCAGCTTCTTCCCCTGCTCTTGCAGAAGATGGTTCTTATGCGGGACACTGCAGAAGGCAGTGTTTGGCTTTCGCTGGGCTCCCGGTGACTTTTATAGCTCTTGAGAGCTTTCAGAAATTCGTACGAGAATGAAATGTTGACAATTTACTACCATCCTGATTCTGCCACCCCATGTTAAGTGCATGAAGCCTACCACAAGGCAGACACATTACGTGTTGCTTGTGTTAAAAAAGCCAGGAAATTCCTCCCACCTTAGGCAACAAACTGGGGTGCTCAAGTTAAAAGATTTGTTCTCCACTTCTTACCTGAGCAATGAGTTCAGGTAAGTATCTCAGAGGAGTTCCTCGGACTTTTGGGTGGGCTGAAGCAGCGAATAGAAAAGCTTGTCTCGCTTCCCTCATGAAGACAGCTTTGCCTCCTGACATTTTTGGTGAGAGACTGACTGCTTTAGGGTCTCCCACCCTCCACATCCAGAGTGGGTTCAGAAGTTCTGCAATGCTGCAGGAAACGAGGCAGATAACAGCGAAGGAGTGTCAAATAACAGAGAGGTGCCTATACCATACCGAGCATGGACTTTCTGGAGGCTGTATTTTATTTTTATGGGGGGTGTGGGGTCTGTAATTTAGACTTCATTTAGCTCTTAAACTGCCAGTGTAAGGGCAAAACAGGGAGTAACTTGGAGTACACATTCACTTGGGCTCATCTCAGCTTCAGCACTGTTTGGGTGCTTTGTTCCTGCATTTTAAGAAAAGAAACTACCATAAGAATGATTTCCAGGCATAAAGCTTAGATTTGGAAGAGAAATTTCTCAAAGCATTGGAGTATGAAACAAATATGCTAGTGCCTGTTGTGGAGGTGAGGAAGGAGAGCAGTTCAGATGTAGACCTTGGTTTTCTTCCCGTCCTGGCATGGTTGTGGAGCTGGCTTTTCATTTAGCCCCACACACGTCTGTTCAGCTGTTCTCTTCTCTCCTGAGCACCCAAGGAATGGGAGGGTTGAGGGGGGAGTAATTTATTTCATCAACAAATTGGGAGGGTTTGATATTTTGAAATATTTTTGTTGTTGTGAAGTTTCACAAGATTAGAATATGAGTGGAGGAAACAGCCATTATGGCATCTTGTCATTTCTACCTTGCCTCTCCTCTGGCTCTCAGAGGCCATACCGACGTGTAGCTATCCCCAAATCTATAAGGCATGAATCATCTCACACATTGCTGAGGTGAAACCTGGCAACTATTTAACAGCACCGCTGCAACACTATGGAACATTTTAAGACAGGAAATTAAGAATACCTGAGCCAAAGAAAGCCACAGGGGGAAGTTTTAGATGGACAGAATTTAATTACCAATGTTGGAATTTGGCCAGGACACCGAAACTTACACCCCAACCCTCCTGTAAAGTGCCATCGGACCTTTAATACTAACAACTGGTCAAAACATCAGCTTTAGATCTGCTCCAAACCAGAACAGCACTAAAAGTCATCTAAGATGTGCTTAGGTATCCGTTTACCACTGACTGACAGGAGAGGGTACAACAGCCTGAATCATGCAAACCCAGCATCGCACAACAAGAAAAACACCTTTCCTCCTGGTGCTGGTGGCTTTTCTTCTCCAGAGGTAGCTTAGTATTTTCAGGAGAATTCGGTGTATTTTCAGAAATGCACCAAGTGACTTCGTAAACAAGCCAACACATTTCGTGATCTCGGAAGCCAAAATATCCACGTGCTCCCCTTGCAGAGCCCCCAAATGTACTTCAGCCTCTTATTTATTGCCATTTGCAGTGAGGAAAAGAGACGTACTATGGTGGATAACAGTGTGTTGACTCTAAAGGGAAGATTAAAAACTAAAAGTCTATACTTTTTCACATGATTTTTCTAAAGAAAGCTGTATACTATTTATCATTTACTTGTGGTGAAGCTGAAAAATTCTGTGGGTTATCTTTGCTAGAAGAGTAGGGTTTCTTCAAATCATGGTTCTTGCAATTCCTTAGGCTGAGGAATTATGTCAGCCCTGAAAAGCAAGGGTTCATTATTCACATCGTGTTATGTTGTTGACATAATTCCCTAACAGACTGGGACATGAGGTGTCCCAGTTTGGTGCTTCAACCTACAGTCACTGCTTTCGCTTTCTCTAAATAGTAAACACTTTTGTGTCTGAGTTCCTGTTTTAAAAATCCTTTGAGCAGTATATCTATATAAAAAAGAAAATCTGGGTTAGCTGTGGGCCACCAGCAATTTATCAAGCAGTATTAGTTATGTCTGTGGGATATTTTTCATTATCTGAGGATTATTAATAGAGACACTATATACATAGTCATTATTCCTTGACTAATAATTGAGATAATATTGATATGAAGCCTAGTTTCATTAACACCTTAGTAAAGAGACTATGATTGCAAAGGGTATTTTTTTCCCTCCAATTTGTAATCAAAAGTTATTTAATAGTAAAATCAGTCTTTACTTGTAACAGAGGTTGCAGACTTTGGGAGTTGGCAGAGCCAGCTGCTGGGCTGCTGGGAGCCAGACTCTTTTTGATCTTCATATTGAATGGCTTCCTTTGATCACCTAGACAATAGATCATAAAAGAACAGAGCTTTTACCCATATCTCCCTAAATTTGCAGGTAAATAATGAGATGGTCTGAACTGAGGCTGGAGTGTAAGATTTTTAACAAACAATTCTCCCCTTTGAAGTAGACTTAGTGAAATTAGCATATAAATGAGCAATACTGCTACATAAGGACATGTGGCTGAAGAAGAGGGATAATTGGACTGAGGGGGTTAGTTTCTAAATGAGGTCATTTGTTAAATGACCAGCAGCTAGACTACAGGTGCGTTGGTTTTGGGAGTCGGAGATGAGATTTGAACAATGGGGTATGCTCAAGTTGGGGACCCCCAGATGGTGTGGGTAAGGACTGGATCGATGTAGCTGGCCCAGAAAATTCCATGTTGGGTAGGTAGCAGGGCAGGGGAGAGGTGACAGGGACCCCTCTGAACATGGACATTCCCAGACCATGACTCTGGAAGAGGTGTCCTAACTGATGCCGTAAAGTCAGGCTGTGGTGCATTACACAGATATTTGTCTCCAGCATCAACTACGCAATACAATTGAAGACGTTCATCCATAAATCTCTTCAGAGCTCCATTTGATGGGCTTGTGAAGATCCATTATGCTGAAATATCTGCACTGCTGGTTGCTGCCAGGGGCTGCAGAACTCACTGAGCTTGAAAAGCCATAACCAGGATTTAGTGTGGTGGTAGCAGGTTAACCTAAAGTTAACCTTTGGATAACTAAGGTCCTTGGAGCCTCACAGCCTTTCATTTCACCAAAATCAGTGGAATTACCTACCCCAGTGGGAATGTGCCACCTCTATCTTGGACTCTCTCCTCTCTGCCTGGGACAACCTCCGCAGCACCAAAATGACCTTGTCCTTCCCTGACAGGAACACATGGCTTAGGCTCTCTCAATAGTGGTGCTTCCTAATTTACTAAATGAAAAAGAAGTTAAATGAAGTAATTACGGTTTTGAGTCAGCTTTCAACCAACATTTCTTAGTGTGCTTGAAAGGACCATGCTCAGTTCACTGGGACTTGCTGCTTAAATCCATCTAACAAAAATCAAACTTGAGATTGACAGCGGACAGCAGATAGAAGGGAGCATGATCCCAGTGGCACCTGAACAGCCAACAGGATAGCATTTTCTGTGTGGTACAAAAAGCTTGGAGGAAAGACATGGACTAAACTTCTGTGAAGAGTATCAGGAGCCTCTGGAGCTGCTCGCTCTCCTCTGACCCAGGACCATCTTTGCCCTTCAACAGGAGATGAGAACACCCTCCCTCCAGTGTAACCCCTTTGTAACATGGGAAGCTGAGGATTGAATTCAGCTTTTTTTACACCTAGAGTGAATGTTAAGGGCAATGTTTTTGCCAAGATAGAAATGACATTTCAGTCTCTTGTGAATGCAACCTGAAGAAGAGGTTCTTTGCATCAGGTTTTTTTCCCCAACATAATTTTCTTCGCCTGCCCTTAGAGACCTGTTAGGACAGGACTCTGTACTACTGGTGGAGTCCAGCATCTCTGTGGGGTGTTTTGCTTGCTGCTGGAGCACAATCAGAGGCTTTTTCAGGAGAAGAAGATGGGGACGATGGGCTGCAGAAACCACAGGGAAGAGGCAGGTTCCTGCACTGACATGGATGTTCGCAGTGAGAAGGAGCTTGTGTAAGGTTTGTGAAGGTGCTTGAGGTTGGGGAACTCTGTGTGGGTTTGGACAAGAAGAGTTTTGTGAAGGTGCTTGAGGTTGGGGAACTCTGTGTGGGTTTGGACAAGAAGAGTTTTGTGCAGAGCTTGAGAAAGAGAGGTGTGGGATGGCAGAGGCTAGGGGTTCTCCAGCTGGGACTTGGGCATGTTCATGGGAAGGAGGAAACAGGAAAGTGGAAACAGGAGCTTTGGCACAGGAGAGAGAGAGAGATGGGCAAGGGTTGGGATGGGAAAGCGATGGGTAGTAAAATAAAGGAAATTATTAAACACTTATGTTGGGTTTGGGGCAAGAGAAATCCCTGCCTGTTTTCCCTTTCCTCCCATGTTTTTTCCTTTTTTATTTTTTACTTTTTTTTCCCTGCTAGCAACAGGAGTAGCCCAGCCCAACTGAACAGAGGTGATTTGTTTCAGAAAAATTGATATGAACTTTTTCTGCACTTCTGAAATCTTTCTGTCCTCACCTCTTATATTTATTAGCTCAAAGTGATTCACCAAAAGTTGACCTGAATTCTCAAACTACTTCTCTTCTGGCAAATAAACTCTTCACTAAAAACATATGTGCCCGTCACTACACTAAATACATGCAGTCTATTTACTTGCTGTTTGGCTGATGGCTGGCCCCTTCCCAGCAGCGCAGAGGAGATGGAAGGCATTAAGAAAAGCCCTGAATATTGCTGGCTGAATAGTCTGAAAAAAAAGAAGGGTAGGGGATGTTAGGAATGAAATCCTGGCACTGTTATGTGGCACTTGGAAGATTTTTGCTACAAAGCTTCTATTAAAAATAATAATAATAAAAACCAAAACCCAATGAAAGTCACGCAAGTAAAAACCATGCACAGCACTTTGAAACTACACCAGTGGGCTTCCATAAATGCATGGGATTAAATAAAAATAAAACCAAAAGAACCTTAGGTGCAGGTAATGCACTTTAATGGCTCAGCTCGGTAGGGAGTAACCTCATAGAATACACCTTCCAGAACCAGCCTCCCCATCCCAGGGAAGAAAGGCGCAGACAGTGCTGCAGATACAGAGGTGCAGCATCTACTAAGGCTCCTCTGCCTGGCTATTTGGCTATTGCTCTATCACACCCACTGGCCCCACGGAGCCTGTCACAGGCGCAGCCTTGGGCTGGCGGGGGTCAGGGAGGCTGAACATGGATCTGTTGCTCAACATTTGTTGAGCAACCATTGGTACCTTTCGTACGAGATGCAGGTGCTCCCAGCTAAAGGTCAAAGTGTTTTAAATAGCAGACAGGGGGTGAGGAGGCAGAGAGTAGTGATGGCTTCCAAAAGGGACTGAGCTGTGCCAAGAGCCTGATTTGGAGACAGCAGCGATAAGGGGCTACCTGTCCTAAGGTGAACGCAGTAGCTCTATAAGAAGGGTGTATTTCCTCTCAAGGCATTTCCCAGCGCAGAGGGCAGGCTGGTGGCTCGGGCAGGTGGCAGCACAGGCAGGGGGGCAGTTTCCCTTCGGTGGGGTGCGAAGGGTTTTAATGAGGGGTTTAAATCAGGCGACACCTGCTCTTGCAGCTTCCCTAGAACTGAAAACATATCTCAAAGGATGATGAAGACTGGAAAAGAAAAAAAGGAAAAAAGGGCTTTTCTTTTTCTTTTTCTTTTTCTTTTTCTTTTTCTTTTTCTTTTTCTTTTTCTTTTTCTTTTTCTTTTTCTTTTTCTTTTTCTTTTTCTTTTTCTTTTTCTTTTTCCCCTCTGGGGGCATCGTTTTGGTGGTACAGGGAGGGAAATATTTCACTAGGAAATAGGAATAATCATCAAGGAAAGATATGGGAAACAGAGAAATCACAGGCTGAAGTAGGCTTAGTAGGAAAACAACAGGGGGTTTGAAAAATTACCAGAAAAGTGATATTCTCAAGAGTGCAAGCAATAGCGCTTTCTCTGCTGAAAATGAGGTTAGTTTTGGAAATTAACATCACATCTGTCTAGTTCCAATAATCCTTGTCCATTTTAAAATGGAGCTCACGCCACAAGATATCTGCTATAAATAATCAAATACATTATAACCTGGACATATACTCTACATCGAATAATCCTGCTATAAAAACTGAGAATAAAGGAATTTGCTGGATGACTAGCACTTAAGAAATTGTTCCCCGGTGGGTTATTTGCAGCCTATTCTCTACTTCAGTAGGAGTTTATGTTGAATAACTCACAGCTGTGGAAATACCTGCACAATGGAATTTAATACTGCTAATAAAGGGATCCAAAATGGCACAGCTCCACTCAAGTCTCTCTAATGTTAAGACATACAAGTGTCTTGGGTCATGTAAAAGGCTGAGTGGCTTCAGCAAAGAGCCATGGGTGCTCAGGCAGAGCGGTGGCACCAGCTGATGAAAGGTGACACAGGGACGCTAATGAGTCAGGAAGCCTGGTGCTGCAGGAATCACAGAATGACATGAGGTTGGAAGGGACCTCTGGAGATCATCTAGTCCAACCCCCCCTCACAAAGCAGGTCTAGCCAGAGCAGATTGCACAGGAATGTGTCCAGGTGGGTTTTGAATGTCTCCAGAGATGGAGACTCCACCACCTCTCTGGGCAGCCTGTTCCAGGGCTCTGCCACCCTCAAAGCAAAGAAGTTCCTCCTCATGTTTTGATGGAACTTCTTATGTTCAAGTTTGTGCCCATTATCTCTTGGCCTGTCACTGATCACCATGAAACAAGACTGGCCCCATCCTCCTGACACCTATTCTTTAAGTATTTATAAGTATTGATAAGATCCCCCCTCAGTCTTCCCTTCTCCAGACTAAAAACACCTGAAGGGAGCTGTGCTCCTCACCAGGGCACTGCCTTCTTCTCGTGAGCATCCATGGGATCCTCATCATAGTCCTTTTGCAGGAATTTTAGGAAACCTGATTTTTTTTTTTTTTTAAGGAATCACAAAAAGGGAGAAGGAGGCAGTCCTGCTTCCTGTGATGTTATATAGACAAACACAATAAACCCACCCAGGTACACAACAGCCATGTTACAGTCAGAGTTTTTCATTCCAGACCACATTTCGAGCACCAGCTACCAGAGGAGCATCCCAAGATGTGTGTTTGTAACTGGAAAGGCAGAGCTACCAACTCTTCACTATTTTCTGTTTTGTTTTGTTTTGTTTTGTTTTGTTTTGTTTTGTTTTGTTTTGTTTTGTTTTGTTTTTAAATTGAGACTCTCCTGGTCTATTATCAAATATTGATGAGAACTGGGGAAGAGAGGAGAGGAAAAGTATAGAAGAACTGGTGCTTAGGGTGATCTATATAATTCAGATGCCCTTCCAGCTACCTCTCTGCAACGTTTACCAGCGTATTTCCGTAGAGAGCTGGGCAGGACGGGATCTGTGTAATTCACTCTTCAGCATCGTGGCTTAGTCAGGAGCCTTGAGAAGGGAACCTCATCAGCCCACCCCAGCAAAGTCACAGGGGCTTGCATTTGATATCTGACTTTTAGCTCCAGCGTTTTTTGACTCTTTGTTTTAAATCAAAACCCATATTTGCAGTGGTTGTACACGGAAATCAATCTGAAAAAAAAACCAACCACCTTATCAAAGTACAAGTTAAAATTTCCAAACCTCTAAAGGGACTGAAAGAAACAGTGGAATCAAACCAATCAAAAAGGTTCTTGTTTAATAAAATAAAATATTAAAAATCCTGGTTTTGAGGTTCATAATTTCTATACTGTTTTACAGCAGCCTGCAGTCCTCTAGGCGGGTGTTTTGCAATGAAACTCAAATGGCCCCAGACCTTCCCACCAGGGAGACAGTGGCCCAGAGGAGATTGCAAGGGACGTGGACAGAGGGTGAGGTGTAGGTGATGGGTATAAAAGTTCAGGAAAGGCTGTAATTGCAGCCAGGCCTTTAATGTGACAAAATGACTACTGGTTTCAAGGTAGGACAGCCCATGTGTTTTGTTTATTTTACCTCAAAAGTTATTTCAAATTAACGCATCTGTTAAGCAAAGGAGGTTGTTGCAGTTAAGAAAGCAGAACAGTTTTGGTGCTGACTTGCATTGTCACAGATGATTAAAAAAAAAATAAATAATTGAATAAAACCAATTAAAATTAAAAAAAAAAGAAATAAAATCAACTTTTCCTTTTCTCTTTTGAGTCTTGACCTTGCAGCTTTGTGCCCACCCTGGTGCCTGGCAGTGCCTGCATGAAGCCCATCTCTGGAAGGTTTCCTTCATTACTGATTGCAATTTTCTTCCCTGGTATATAGGCTTTTCTTAGAAACTGCCGTCTTGTAGATTGCCACTTTCTGAAGCATCAGACTGTTTGAAGGCAATTACTATACAGACCACTCCTTCCTTCCCCGACACTTCTCCTCCCTGCTTGAGGACTGGCCGTGCCTCGGGTCGCACAATAAAATCACAGGACTTGACAACTCCGTTTCCATGTTAAAAGCCCACATCCCACTATTACACGGTCTTGAGCTTAAAAACGTCGCCTCCCTGTGGAGTGCCCCTGCTCAATCACTCATTATAAACTGGTCATTAGTATTAGTTCTTTCCCCCCCCTTCACAGGAATGCAGCTGGCATCTACAGTAAAGCCAAACCCTGCTGCGTCAAATCTGTGAGTTAGACCTTTCTCAAGGGGATTCAGGCTTTAAAATAAAAAAAAAAAAGTGGGGGGATATTGGAAAATAATAGATTTTTTGTGAGAAAGGAGGCTGAGGTAGGTTATGTTATATTTCTGAGCCCTGAGGCTGAAATAACAGTGAAATTTAGAAATATGCTAAACAAAACAAACCCAAAAGTCCTCATCCCTGTTGGAAAAAAAAAAAAAAAAGGCAAAAAAAGCAAGTAGAGGAAATAGCCACAATATGCAAAAATGGAATTGCATTGCTCCTACAAGGCTCGGGAACCACAATAAAGATTCTTGATGACTGTTTAGGGACACCTTAGTGATATTAGTGATAGGCCCAGATTGTACAAATTTAAGTCCTGTAGCACTTCACACCTGATTCACATCAGAAGAGCTGATGATTTAAGCATAGGGACAATGATAGAGCTGCGGAAAAACCTGTATAAAAAGATAGCTGTCTCAATTGCTCACCTTTTGTTACCACCCGTTAGCACCACGCATTTAACCTGAAAGGGAAATTTCAATGAAAACAGCTGAAAACTCCCTTTCAAAATGGAGTTTGCAGTCACAGACAGACACAAGCCCCAGTATCCGTCACTGTTCCTAAATTTCACACCTTCTGTCTGCCGAACTTGATCTCTCTTGGCAACCCAGCAGCATCCCACCTTGGTTTTGATGGGCCTGTCAGTGTGGAACACAAGCAAGTCCTGCGCTTTGTTTATACACGTAGCCAGAAGAAGATGGAAGGTTAAAAACTTTGGGTAAAATGGCAAACAAATTTTCAGAAGCTATCAAAGAGGGATGAAAGAAAATTGAATGAACACCTCCCCCCCCAACTCTCAACTCAGCATCTGAAAGTGCCAAACACAGTTCTTAAAAGCTTTTCCAGTACTCAGACCCCCCAAGAGATCACTCAGGGAGGATGAAACTTCATGTGATGAAATGAGAGTTGCAGTGGAATGTGATAAGGAGTGTTAAATGCCTGCTTCATATCAAGCATTTGCTAAAACGTCTCCTAATGCACTTAGGAGGGAGACACTGGCCTTCGACGTTATAGCTGTTCAGTATGAAATTGTACATACCATCTCCGATGAATTCAGAATTGTTGAGACAGAGCTATTAATTAAATTGGGGTGATACACAACTTGAGGATCTCCAGAGATGAGACAGAATTCCTTTTAGCATAATATAAAGTACTGCTATTCACACACACACAGACACATGATGTAATGACTGCTCTGTGTGCCACCTTCCAGCTGGTAAGGTCTCGGACACCTGAGAAGTGTTTATGTCACAGATCACAGTACAAATTAAAAAAACCCCAAAACAATAAAAACCCCAACCAAACAATAAATCCCCACCCTTAAAATCCCCACAACCACACAGAAAGAAAAGAAAAACAAGCTGAAGAATTGTAGGCTCTACCTGTGGGCACAGCCCTTAAGGATCCCAAATCTGAGTGTCCAACAGGAACAGGAGTGCCCCGGGTGGGCAGTTATCATCAGGTTCAGCTGAAGCACATTCCCCTGCTAATGGGCGGAAATGCCATTAGGGGCCTGAGTTATCAGGGACACCTTTAGTGACTTACCCAAACTGAGGCTTATCAAACTCATTCTCCTCCCTGTAAAGCTGCTGGGAGCACAGTCAGGAGTTTTTTGGGGAGCTGGTTTGTGTGCTCTGTTGTGGCTGGATGCTTTTTATGAAGTTTTTGATTCTGTATGCCCAAGTGTACGTTCGCTGATGTCATCTTTAATGCATAATGGGGTTTTAAAATGTGCTTATGGATTAAGACTGCCCGTAGACCCATTAAAATTATGTCTTGATGTAAGGGATATAGTTATTTTATATCAGAAGTGACTCACAGGGTCATGAAAGAAATGCTCCTGCAGTTAGAATGCTCCATCGCTGTTCCTAACAAAGCCTCTCCCTTTGAAAGAACTTGTACTAGTCAGTGTCAAAAAATACACTAAATTAGAGAAGGTTTTAATACCATGAACATTCAGTGGAAATTCATATCTTCCCATAAAACATAGTGGCACGGTCCATAAATTTAGAGACTTCCATAAGTGACTCTTTATTTAAAGGTACCATCTGCCATTCTGCAGTGCTGGGGTACCATCAGGCTTCCTAATAGAAGCATGATGATATGCTCGAGTAACATCAGTTCTATGGGATCTTAAATATTCATTAGCTCCTCTTACATAGCAGAAGATTCAGGCTTTGCCTTGTATAAAAATACACTGTCAAAAAAAGCTAGAAAAAACATACAAATCACCCAGTCCTACACAGTAAAACCGGCTGCTGGGGTTACTTGTGCCCCAGGGCAGCTTTAATTTGGACATGCAATATATCATCATGGGGCTACTTGATCAGAGTTGCAGTCTCAGGAAATATTTTCAGGACTATTCAACTTCCATTAGCAGTTTCTCCAGGATATATTAGGCACAAACTGGGTTTCCTTCAATATCAATCATTCATGTTTTCTCTTTCATCCTGTCTTTGCTAAAATGGGATTTTCAGGGAGGCCATGAAATTGCAAAACTTAGTCTGTTCTTACAGCTGTTCTAGCATTTAGGCTCCTTTAATGGTGTTTCACAGCAAAAGGTAGGGTAAGGAACCTCTCCCCACCCTGGTTCTGCTCGTATTCTGCCTTTCCATTCGGTATTTGCCTTCCCCTCTGCCCCCACATCTGTTGGCAGACTCCAAGACTGATTATCCTTGAGGACTCTCTGGGAATGGCTACTTTTGCTCTGCTCCCTGAAGACACAAGTTGGTTACACTTCTCAGATGTGCCAGAGTAAGACCTCCTCCAGGACCGACCAAGGTTAAAAATGAGCTGCTTACAACTTTCACAGAGCCCTGGGATGCTGAGAGCATACATATAGTAGCTACACCTCCCAAGGCCACTTCCAAGTTGAATTATCCTACAACATTATCGCATTCATACACACGAAGGCAGAGATGATGAAACCCAAGGACACCTTCTTTCCAAAAAAGACTACAAAGCCACTAATGTTGCCTGTTCTGGCTTGTGAAAATGGAGAAGGAGGAGCTTTAAGACCTAAACTGTTCTCACAAGGGGCAGCTGCTGAGATCAGTTGGTGACTCATATGCATTGGAAGCTCCCCAAGAGGTGGACTTTGCTGACCCCAGACCAAAAACCCTAAATCCCCAAACAAAGCAATTGAAAGAATAACCAAAACTCGACAGTGCTTATGATCATTCTTGCATGTTCCAAATCCTATGTAACAGCAGCCAGCTTAGTTATCAGTGTTCTTAGTCACTTTACTAAGTATATGGTTCTGCTTTTGTAAGTAAATTCCTGGAATTTCCTCCCTCTGACTTGTGAGGGCACTTCTCAGGGCCACTGTTTCCCTCCATTTAGTGAAAACAAACAAGAGCTTTCTCTTCGAAAGTATTTCAGCATCTTGAGATAAGTTTCCTTCCTCCTTTCAATAACTACAGGGGTCCCCAGGGGGAAGTATCAACAACGTTATTTCCTTCCATATTCTGAGGGAGATACAATGTTCTTGTAGGTGGGGAGATTAGATTACAGTAAAATTAATTGTTAAGTTTGCAGCTTGGGTTCTTCAGGCTGTGACCTCAGCTCCCGTGAAGGCGTTGCTTCAACTCACCTGTGATCTCTGTTCGCCTTTCCCACATCTCTGCACCAGGCACTCATGGAGCACACAGAACTATAGAATCATAGAATGGTAAGATCTGGAAGGGACCTTAAAGATCATCGAGTTCCAACCCCCTTGCTATGGGCAGGGTCACCTCCCACTGGCCCAGGTTGGAACAGTTTGCACAAAGAAGCTTTGGAAACCCCATCCCTGGAAGTGTTTAAGGCCAGGCTGGATGGGACTTTGAGCAACCTGCTCTAGTGGGTGGTGTCCCTGCCCAGGGCAGGGGGTTGGAACTCGATGATCTTTAAGTTGCCTTCCAACTCTAACCGTTCCATGATTCTAGGTTGCTCAAAGCCCCATACGGCCTGGTCTTGAACACTTTCAGAGACAGGGCAAACATAACTTCTCTGGGCAACCTGCTACAGTGCCTCACCACCCTCATAGTGAAAAATTTCTTCCTGATATCTAACCTAAACGTACCCTCTTCCAGTTTGAAGCTATTTACTGTTGTCTTATCACTCCACTCTCTGATAGAGTCCCTCCCCATCTCTCCTGTAGTCCCCTTTAGGCAGTGGGAGGCTGTTAAATGGTCTCCCTGGAGCCTTTTCTTCTCCAGGCTGAAAAACCCCAACTCTCTCAGCCTGTCTTCATAGGAAAGGTACTCCAGCCCTCTGATCATTTCCATGACCTTCCACTGGACCTGTTCCAACAGGTCTTTCCTGTGTTGTTGAAGCTGCAACCGATGCCCAAAAAACCATAAAATCCAGTAGTTAATGTAATCGTGACACCTTAATTCTCCACCTGTGGGAGTGTGCCCAAAGATAGGGCACAAGCACATGGGAAGATGCAGCCTGACTTGAAAAATGGCCGGAGAAGCCCACGCAGTAGCCCAGGGCACGGGGATGAAGGAAGTGGCAACGACAAGACTGCGTGGGCAGCTGCCACCTGCCTCAGACCCCTTGGCTCAGCTGGCCCAAATGGACATTTCCTTCTATGAATAAATAAATGAACAAATAAAATCAGCTCTCCCCGTCTGTTGCTCACCCTAACCACAACAGGGTGGATTGATAGCTTGGAGATGGGGTTTTTGAGGAGATATGGAGAAAGTGTCCTTCCAGATTAATTCAAGGACAGCACTCCAAGGAGCCTGTTACCCATTTTTCAAGCGTTCCTGTGTTTATTTACTGAAACAACAGGAGTAATATGACATCATAAATCTTTTAAAAATTGAAATAGTAGTGCCAGTCTTGAAAGATTAATAATAAGGAACGCCTTTTAGAGTGTGCTCATGGAAATGCAATATGAATGATTAGTGTTTTTGAACATTAGAATTACAGTGTATAATTGTAATGTTATAGCTGCTATATAGGAGCCAGTGATCCCTTAATGGAATACATTGTGAATTTAATTATTTACATGGAAAAATTGGGGCTGATATAGTCACTGAATGATGGACCTACCGTTTCCTGCAAGCGTTATGCAGGAGCAGCATTACTATCTCTGCAGGCACTCTCAGTCCACATTTGTTATTTAATTAAGTTTAAATTCTGCCCTACAGTTGATATCCTTTGTGCTCTAGATCCTACAGAAACCTGGAGTGCTTTTCAGGCTCTCCTGCTGCCTCTCCTCCACCTACCACAGGTGCCAAAATTCACTAAACGAGGCATTTGCTTGCAGGAGAAAGGGACCCATGTTGGAGGCTGAGGTTCATTCTTTGGGCAGGGAGCGAGGTCTCTCCTGCTGAAGAACCAAGTGGCCACGCAGGGTCCTTTGCCCTGTATTTTTTCTGCAATGGTGGTTCCAGAACTATTTGGCAGAAGCACATCCAGCAAAAAACATGCTTTAAAAAAATCTGTATATACGCTTGGGAGACACGTTTCCCTAGGGTGGCTTCTGGGTACACTTATTAAAAAACAGGAGTTCTCCAGATGCTTTGAAAAAGTTGGGAATATGAAAAGTACAGTTTCAGTCAAGAACACGTCACCCCCCCTACACAAAAGGCAGGATGGTGGAGATTTAGTATCTGTGTGTCAGGGATGCTACCTGCAAGTAATCATCATCCGCAGGGTGCATGTGGTGGGGTTTCTCAGCTGCTGGCGGGATGCAGGAGAGCGCCTCTGGCTGCTCCCCCCTGCCCTGGCTCAGCCCAGGGGCTGCATTCAGCATTCAGTGTGGCTGCACCAGTCCGGAGGTGCAGCTTCCTCCCGTGAACCATTGGCTTGATAGCAAAGGGAAGAAAGGAGGAGAGATTTTTAAATCCTCTCAGCCCCACCTGAGGGACCTTATGGTAAAACTATCAGACAGAATTCAGCAGAGTGGAAATCCCTGCTCTGATAAGCCCCAGCCATGGGAGGCCAGGGATGCCAAGTTCAGGAAGAAGCTGCACTTACTGGATGCCCTGCACTCCTGCCCCCGTCTGGTTCTCGCCGCCGTTACTGACCTGTGGTGTTACACATCATTAATGTTGAAAAAACCCAAAAATAGCATCTAACCCAATTGAGCTGTAAAGAGATTCACACCTAAGCTACAGGCTTTCCCTTTATTTTTTCTTTCTTTTTGCTGGAAATGGACAGTGGGATAGAGTGCACCCTCAGCCAGTTTGCCGACGGTACCAAGCTTGGTGGCATGGCTGACACTCTGGAGGGAAGGGGTGCCATCCAGAGGGACCTGGACAGGCTTGAGAAGTGGGCTAGTGCAAACTGCATGAAGTTCAACCAAGCCAAGTGCAGGGTCCTGCACCTGGGATGTGGCAGTCCCAAGCACAAATACAGGTTGGGTGGAGAAGGGCTGGAGAGCAGCCCTGAGGAGAAGGACTTGGGAGTGACAGTGGATGAGAAGCTCAACATGAGCTGGCAGTGCACACTGGCAGCCCAGAAAGCCAACTGCATCCTGGGCTGCATCAAAAGCAGTGTGGCCAGCAGGTCATGGGAGGTGATTCTAGATTCTACCCCTCTACTCTGCTCTTGTGAGACCCCACCTTGAGTAGTGTGTCCAGCTCTGGAGTCCTCAACATAGAAAGGACATGGAACTGTTGGAACCGGTCCAGCAGAAGGCCACAAAGATGATCAGAGGAATGGAGCACCTCTCCTATGAAGACTGTCTGAGGGAGCTGGGGTTGTTCAGCCTGGAGAAGAGAAGACTCTGGGGAGACCTTAGAGCAGCCTTCCAGTATCTGAAGGGAGCCTACAAGAGAGCTGGGGAAGGACTCTTTGTCAGGAAGTGTAGTGACAGGACAAGGGGTAACAGTTTTAAATTGGAAGAGGGGAGGTTTAGATTAGATCTTAGAAAGAAACTCTTTCCTGTGAGGGTGGTGAGACACTGGAACAGGTTGCCCAGAGAAGGTGTGGATGCCCCATCCCTGGAGGTGTTCAAGGCCAGGCTGGATGGGGCTTGGAGCAACCTGGTCTGGTGGGAGGATTCCCTGCCCAGGGCAGGGGGGTTGGAACTCTATGACCTTTAAGATCCCTTCCAACTCTAACCATTCTATGATTCTATGAAAATGATGGGAATTCAGTGCAAGATGAATTCCTGGTGCATGATGCTGCATGTGGGGACATGTCTTTTGGGTTGAAGGAACTGTGAAGGCACCGTGTAAGAGCACATTTGTTAACACAGTTTATTGGCACACTTATTGGCAAAGCATACATAAAATACAGTTGTATTATATAACACACTGACTCACTGTGTCTTTACATGATGAGTTGAACATATTAATATGCAAATGAAAAAAAAAATTAGTTTCTTTTATAAAGTTTCACATAAATACACCGGAATAAAAAAAAAAAAAAAGGCAAACCAAAAAATGGTTTTGAGGGCTTTACAAAAATATTATACAAGGAATATACTATGAAAAGAAATAACAACAAAGCCAACTCAGATACAATAATAAAAACACAAAAGTTTTAGATTTATTAAGCTGCCCACAAAGTTAATGGATTACATGGCTTTAAAATATCTGGATCGACAGCAATTTTACAAAGCATAAACTCTCATAGGACTGGGTGTCTTTTTCCACATAAAAATATTTCTCATGTCTTTGATGAAAAAAAGACATTTCTTGTTTCAGCATTTTTATTAAATGATGGAAAGAGTATCTACTGGCATCAGCTAAACGTAAATTAAAAATGCTGGATCCTTTAAACGAGTAACCGATGAAAAAGTTAACGAAAAAACAAAAGTTACTTTAAATTACTTCTCCTTAAAAGCTGATTTTTTTTCTGAAACAAGAAATTTCAGGTGCAAGTTGAAAAGCAGAAAATATATTACAATTGTAAAAAGTTTTACATAGTTACGTTAATGAGATCCTGAGCACTGATGACTTCTTAAAATATGGCCATTGTTCGATGAGGAAAAAAACCAACCCCTTCCAATAAAATGCATTGTCAGAAATTTGCCATGAGATGCTATTTAATTTTCAATTACTTTAATTGAGGTCAGTGCCAGTATCGTGCTGTATGCGAATGCTTCCAAGAAACGTATATGGAAGCATATACAAGAGTTTTCCCTTAATTAAAAAAAATCAGATAGCTTTAGTTTAGAAATAGATACTGTATCTGTTGAAAGGTGTTTTGTTAAAATTTTTCTTTTGAAGAGCGCTGTGAAACAGTAATTAATGACCGACTGACATAGGCTGCAGTGGGTACTGCTGCAGAGCAACCTATTGGGAAGCCTGTGGTGTGGGGTTTTCGGATTTAGTCTCCTGGTTAGCAGGAGGTTTGCTGTTCCACGGGCTGTTATTTCCCAGTGCAGGTGAATTGTTGAAATCTTCTTCGTCATCCATGCCATTTGCTGCGTCATACTGTGTATTCTCTAATCTAGTGATGAGCCTTTCGTCTTCATCCCCAAATTCGCCTCCCATCAGAGTTGGTTCTCCTACCACCATCACATCCTGTGAACAGCACCCAATATTTGTTATATGGAAACCTTGAGAGAGAAAAAATCAACTTAAAAAAATTATGTTAGAGAATTTGTATCTCTTAACTTTGTGATATTTGAACAACAGAGTTAAAAGTTCCTGCATAGTGGGAACCAGGAGACAGGCTTACACTTCATTTCTAATTTAAATGCAAAATTATAACACATCTCTCTAGCTGCATGCTCATGGCTCTGGATCTCAGAAACCCCAGCACTGAAAGGCAGGTAGACTGAAAAATGCACGTGATTTTCAGCCAATAAGCAGGCTGTGAAACTGCCTGAAACTCCTGCTTGAAATATTTAGCCTTTACCCGGTAATTCTTTCCTGAGCCATTTTATTTGGAAAAGCACCAAGGTGCATCCCAGTTGCAACTCGGTGACGTGTGTGTATTTTAAAAGTAGTTTGAAAGAAACCACATTTCTTGTCCTCAGACTTCTCAAATGTGGAGCACAGCACTCTAATAAAGATGGGAACTCTCTTATCCATAGCCAGCCAAGCCCTTTTACGCATCCAATATACTTGACATTCTGCTACTTAATTATGGTAATTAATTTAGGTAAAGTTTTCGATAAAAACAATGTTCACACTGATTTGACAATTTGCATAGCTAATTAAGTCATTAGCAAAAACCTGCTGATTGCCAACAAGCCCTGAATTTACCATCTGTTATTTCATGGTGCCTGTCACCTAACTCCATGTAGGCAACCCTGCCGCCAATCTGTGCAGTAAGAGGACCAATCTGTCCAGCTGGTACCGTAAAAGGAAGATGAAGAGTGCTAATTATAATTACACTGATGAAGCTAGTAGTCATCAAAAACTGAAGCATGCAAGAAAGAAAGAATTCATCTAATCACTGCTTTAAGTACAAATCGTCCTTCCAGGAAAACAAGTAAACCGCCTACTGTACGCCAGCGCATCACGGATTTGCTGCAACAAAACCCCTGACCGGCACGGGATAGAAAGGTGCAAACTTGAGATTGGAAAGCAAAGGTGCAAAGCCAGAGAGCTCCCTCGCCCCCTCTGCTCGGTGGAGGCCGGGGCTGCTGTGCTAACCCCTAACAGAGAGAGGTGGGACGTGCTTCTCCCTGCAGCTCAGGTGGCGGGGCATGGGCCAGCGCTGGGGAAAAGTGCGGCAATTCCAGATGTCTAGCCCTGTAACCTGCTGATTTAAGAAGCCCTTCCAAGGATCCTAGTGAACAACAGATTCGTATTTTAAAGGATCTGTTCCCCCTCGTGAGCGTGAAAAGCAAACAGATGACAAAAGTTTGCATTTCATACGTTTTCTTTTTAATCAGATATTTACTTCCTTCACCATGAAACAATACAGATTATTGCCTGTAGGTATTTACACTATTCCTTGATATTCCTCAGCAAAGGCTGATGTGCTACAGAAGAATGTTTAGATCACATTTTCAGCCCGTGCTATGTGAAAAATTTGTGAGTAGATGGAAAATGCTATGTGATTTCTTCTTTACATTGTCTATATTTTATTACTCCGTATATGCCTAGAACATTTGGTTAAATAAAACTCACACACAGCTTTGTGACATTGAAGTTTAAAAGACAAAAGTGTTTACAACCAAAAGTTTATCCTAATTCATTTCACCCCTCTAAACACCAGACAATGCGTAGCGTGCACTGCTGAAACAGACCTCCTGTTGCGAGAGCAGTAATGACGAGAGGGACCTGGCAGAGGACAGCAAGTTGGGTTTGAGCGTGCAGTGGGACACAGCAGGCAAGAAAGGATCACAGAAATACAGAGTCACAGACCGAGGTGGCAATGGTTCCTCTCCAACGCTCTTGAGTATGGACCTCAAGTTCCCCCTGTCACTGTACCGGCAAAGGGTCGCCAACTTGGACGAGACTTTGAGAAGCACATCAAAAATAACTATGGGGCTAGAATGGCTGGCTGGGGAGGCCACGTGAAAGAATTAAATATCTATTATGTATTTATGATTGGGAGGGGTAAATATGCTTAGCAGCTGCAAGGGCTGAAAGGAAGAGGATCGCTTTAGGCCAAAACGATGAAATGTCAGCTAGGGTACTACGATGACATTAAGCAAATAAGAATGTAACCCCCACTGCTAAGACCATATTCCTGTTATTGAGAACTGCAGATTGAGGTTTTATGACACCTTACCCCCCAGAACAGTCCTAGCTTTGCTGCTCAGGTCACCTATCACTGGGCTGGGATAAATCTCAACCTGTGGTAGGAAACCCTCATGCATCAGCGGGGAGATGCTCAATGACCTTGTAAGTATTTCTATCTCTAATTTCTCAGATTCTTTGCAAACATTATTCCTGTAGAATAATGACACCTACTGAGAGGACAGTTTGCACTTATGTTTCTCTCCATGCTATTGAGTATCTCCCTCTCTCTCTCTCTTTCTGGGAATTAAACTAAAATTATGTTGAGGTTAGTGGAGTTTTCCCTCATTCTATTTAAAAGATAGAGATCACAACATTACTTACAGGACATTTAAAAATAATAATATATATATATATAGTTGACAATCCTGTCCCTTATAATTATGTCAGGCAAAAATAGTGTCTCAGGAAGCGCACATGCTGGTTCCTCCCCAGAGAGGATTCTGCTCCTCAGACTGAAAGCTGAAGACCCCACCGAGTGCACCCCATTGAACCTCCACTCACTAGATCCCGTGCAATGACCACCAACCTCTGAGGAGGACTGGAAGTGACTCCTTTTAGAGCCCCTCAATGCTTCTCCTTAAATTGGCCAGTGGGGGTCACTGCTGTTGAATGACACAAGGCTCCATCCCTCCCAGGGTTGAGGCTGCAGCTCTGGAGTGCTCCTAGCTCCTGCTCATGGAGTGAGAAGCAGAATCCAAGAATTAAACCCTAGTCTCTGGCACGGCAGCACACACTGCTTATGGCCTAGTTATGGTAGCACATATTTGACTAGATTAGTTTAAAAAAAGATTTAGACTGTAGTCACTCAATCTTAGTAATTGTGATTAGAAACAACATTTTTGGTCAAGGAATGTCTCACGATAGTAAAATATGGTTGCAGTGAAGCACTGTAAATAAAGCAGTGGATGTTTTACATTATGTGATAGAAATGTATTATTTAATAATATAACCACAAAAGCAGCTTTCATGTATATCATACCTTTCATCCTGAAATAACCCTAATTGCCATCCGAACTTAAATTGATGCATATAAACTGTACACAGAGATCACTTCATACACAACTCAAATGCAGGCACTTCTACTGAACAGACTGGGCACTTCTCAAGCTTCATCTTTTCTATATCTAGCCTCGAAATTAAGCTCTGCTATGTCCAGTAACGTAACTAAACTTTTTAACTTGGGATTTTAAAGATCATCCAATAGCTAAACAATGCCTTACCAGAGTCTGGAGGTAAAAATGTGTGGTGGACCATGTAAAATTCCCCATCCCTAAGCCTGTCATCTGTGCTGCTGTTAAAACATAGCCCCGCTCAGTGTTTCACGGCGATTAGTTAGCTCAGGTGTCACAGTCCCCAGGAGTAGACAAAGAGTGCTTCACAAGTCTGAGAGAATTAAAAATGCCTGAAACTAAGCAGCCTGTTGTTCAAGCAAGCCTTATACTCCGAGGACTGGAAGTTGCACTAGTTTTAGCAGCCAGCATACCTCTGAGTGCTAAGTCAAAAGAAGAAGGTACCTGCCTTCCTGCCTTCTTACAGAATTGTGTTAGAGGTGATTATTTTAATAATTGACTTCTTAGCTCCTTGCCACAAAAATTAATGACTCGGAGCCCCATTGCTGCCCATACCCATAATGGTCACTGCCTCCCAGATAAAAACATCCGACTGACGCTGGTGTTGAAGTCATCTATAGAAATAGAACTGACATTTTAATTAGGTTTCAGAGTAAACACTTTCTAGAGGAAAATGGTTATCTTTCACATCTCATCATAGTCCTCTCTTTTAACTTGACATTCTGGTCTTGTTTGGAATATTTTTCCTAAAGCGCAACAACTGGAAACCAATTTGTTGATGCTCATCTCCTCACAGCTGAATCTTAGATTCTGAATTGCACAGTTCTGAGACACGGGATAACTTCTGACACTAATCTTCTGGCCCTGAAACTGTAGCGCTGGCACTACAACATCCATTACAAACCACCTCAACGTACCCCCGGTTTCTGAAACATGTGGAAGAGTGTGTTGCTCCCTTCAACATTAGCAGGTTTATTTATGGATTTGGCTTTTGAGGAGCTTACAGAGAACTACAAAGAGAAAGAGAGATTATTGAGGTATGTAACTCGCTTAAAGAGTGCAAGGAGACTCTAATTAAGACTCTGGATGTAACAAAGAACATTTGATTTACTTAGTGGCATGCAGTGAGGCTTTATTCTTTCCAACACAAATGATATTTCACTGGGTTCGTGGTTACAGCGTTACACTCAATAGGATCTTCATTATAAATGAAAGTAAAATCCACCTATTAATTTCTATGGTTATGACTGGGAGCAGCCTAGAGCAATGGTTCTTAGAGTTTGTGAGAGTTGTGCATTGTTGTCAAATTTCCAAATTCAAAAGAGATAATAAGGGACCAATGTGCACTGTTTTTACTAAACATAAAGGAAAGCAATACTTAAGAAGGATGCATGGACCCCTTCTGATGATCTGGCATATACCTGTAATCCACAGATCACAGTGCATGGGTCACTGTGCTTCATACAGGGGCCTGGGCTCGCGAGAAAGTTTTATTTGAAATATAAGGATATGAAAAATGCAAAGAAATCAGATCTCAGCCTGTAAAAAGGCTTGAAAACTGAGCAACGACTTGGGAAACCACTGCAGCTAGCTTCACATAGGAGAGGAAATTAATAGTGCTAAGGGATAAGGCAATGACTCACTGAAATTAGACAACTAATTTTTTTGAAATCATAGGAAGACTAACATAGACAGGTTTTCTATAAACCTTGTGGAAGGAATCTTGCCCATCTTTGTATTTTGTTTAGAGGAAAAATACTGGTTTCTGCACAATGGGTTAACTTTTCTTCTGAAGATGATCAGATGTGATTGAGAACAAGCCTAAGAACAGTTCAACAGGCATCTGCTCAGACTAAATCAGCTGAGTAGACTACAGTTTCTGGGTCCCTTTTCTATCAATTTGCTTTATGTGCTAAAGACAAGCCAATGCACTTATGAAAAGCTCTAGAAGCACTGAGCCTGCACCCATAAAAGCCCAAAAGAAGAAAACTTCTGGTGAGAAAAACAGAAACACGGTTTTGTATTTGTGCTATTATAAGTGACTATAGTGGCACTTGGTTCTGTTTCCAACACACTACAGCATGTTGCCTCAGCAACCTGCAGGATTCAGGTCAAAAGCATCGCTGGCCATGGAATAGGAGAACCTAGGCATGAGTTGTGTAGTGCAATCATGTCACACACTGGCTAACTACATCTGTTTTAAGAATGGAGGAGATATATAATATATAGGAAAGATGATAAACTAGGGACTTGGGCAGAAAGAGTCATGTTGACAAGGTGAGATGGTGATGGTCTGCACCCAATAGCATGAGAATCACAGAATCACAGAAACCACACGATAAAGGAAAATGAGTGTAACAGAGTGCAGGTGACTGTCAAAAGGGCAAAACTGTATTTTATTTAAGAGGGTTGAGAAAGTATAAAAAATAGTTACAGATCAGACGATAGACTGAAACTGACCAAATTACTGATGAGAGGGAAGATGAGTACCCACCCACTGGCAGAGACCATTAAGATGCTTTTGAAGACTCAGTTATTAACGGTGCATCAGAATGTGTCAAAACAGTCAAAGTGCTAATAACTTTAAGGCAACACAAAGGGCGGAAATGAAAATGATTGAGTAGGCTTCAGCAATTCAACTTCAGGGTGCAGTGCCAACCTGACCCATGAATGGAAATAAAACCACATCATTTGCCTTTCTGGGCTTGGCTCTGTATTGTCAGCATTGTCCCTGCCTGAAGACCTGATCAGAAAATACGTGGGTAGAGAAAATGGCACAACCTCTTATAATTGAAGAAGAATGTGTGTGTGACAAAAAAAACAACCCTTCCACCTCATTGATCAAGGTTTGCTTAGCCCTGTGGTAGTTATCTGAAGATCTGGAAGGGGCTATGGAGACAATGACAACTCCTTCTTTACTTTAAAGCTTTGCCATAGAAGATGGTACTCGAGCTGCTTTCTAGTCACTGTCCTGAACATGGAAAATTTGCCTCTCCAGACATAAAGACCTCATTAAAGAAGCAGAAGTTAATGGTGTGGGTGAGAAATTTGGATGAGGGATACAGTAAGCTCCCACGTTTGCCTGAGTGCACACAACATTATGGTAGGAGCAAAACTGAATAATGAATGATGTGTTAAACCAAGAAACATTACAAAGAACAGAGGCTAAAGAAACTTTCTCTAACCAGGTTTACTTTACTATCAAAGAGAAACCAACATAGGAGCATAAAAGTGACGAGAAATTAGGAGTTAGATTCTGTTTTAGTGGAGAGGCTGTCTTTGCTGGCTAGGAAGAAATCACTGGAGAAAAAGAGAAAGCTGGAGTATGTGATTTCATATTAATCCAGGTTTGCTATAGATATGAGCTCATTGCTAGGGTTCTCCAGAGAAGATGATGGGGAAAATGGTACTGAAACTAGCTCTGCTTGTGTGAGTCATCTGGACAGAAAATACAATGATTTCTTTCCTCTTCTCTAATAACGAGGAGGGAAAGGCTTTTAACACTGAAAATGAATGATTTCAGTAGCTTTTTTCTACTGAGCGGTAAAGTTCCCATTCACAGAAAGCTCTATGGCCAAATGAAGATGTAAGTTAGTTCAAAACTGTCAAATTGTGTTTGAGGATATCTCATCTTCTATTGCAGATAAGGGAAATCAAACATTAGCTACAAACTGCTTCGCTTTAAGGTGCAGTTAAGACCAAGAACCAGAAAGCAACTTGCTGCTGCTTGCAGCCAACTTTGGAAAGCAGTGGCACGCCTGTAACAAGGCCCACTTCAAAGAATGCATAATCTTGAAGAAACATGGTAACATCTCCCCATTTAACTGAAAAGCGATGAATAGTTTTACACCAAAATATCCTGCTGCTAAAATTGAGTTCTGTCTACTCTACAGGGTAGCCCAGCCATCAGTTCCATCTGGTTTGCTATCTTTGCTGTGGGGAAGATGGGAAGAGCTGTTACTATGTCAAACCCAACAGCTAAGCATCTTCCACTTTGCAAAGGGAAAGGAGAAGAGTCCTAAAAAGGGAACCTGATCCACCATACAAAAGAGCTTGGACCATCTTGATGCTCTGGTACAGAAAGCAAAGAATATTGAAAAATATTGACTATGCAGACTAAAAATCCATCCCTTATGCCATGATAAACTTCATCATGATGTCTCAGATGCTCAACTCTCATGTCCATGAGGAAAAGCAGCCTTAATTACTTCATCTGGCTGGAGTAGCCTTTCATTACCTGAAGTCAGCTTGAATAACAGTGGGAGTGACAGGTAACTATCAGAGGGCTCAATTACACTCAGATGTATGAGTACACATGGCTACCACCAAAGCCAACAAAAGTCATCTCTCCAGGGAGGAGCAGGCTGAAGGGAGGCAGGGGGTCAGGTTCTGGCCCTACTGAGCTGAATGCAGGGCAAGGAGTATTGAGGATAAAGTGATTTTACTGACTTTTAAACTTGGAAACAGCAGGGAACTAGCTGGTTGCTCAGTTTTGCACCTAATTGCTGGGTTTTCTTAAAATATGTTTGATTATTGACCTAAAGGGCTTTCTGGCAGACACAGTCAGTGAGGCAGAGTGGTCCCCGCCACCGGGGGATCAGGTAGCTGGCCTTCTGACTGCTTTGTGCTGCCAGAAAACCCCAGAGATGCCTATATTAGGGAAAGAATCTGACTCCAGGGATGAGAGCCACGGGAAAATTTTAATATGACAAGGAGAAAATATGAGTTTAATGCACTGAAGCCCAAAGCTTCTGTAAGCTAGTGGATTGCTGAATCAGTTGCTAAACAAAAATCTTCATTTCATTTCACTGATGCTAGTCTACTCCTCTTTTTTATCTGGGTATTCAAGCTTCCTAGGAAGTGCCTGCTTTGTGCTAACAAAAGGCCTATATTCTTTGTCAGGCTTCAGAGGAGACCTAGCCCTTTCCTATCTGCTGATCAGAAATCCAATAAAAATCCCTGCATGTTATTCCCAAGATACCACTTTATACTTCCTATAATATCAAATTAATTTCCCTTGCTTTAAAATGCATAAGCTATCTCCTTATTGACTAAGGCACACTTTGTCACAATTTGGGGTCTGATTACCCCTATATTGTGACTAAGGCAATAAACCCAACATTATTAAAGTGCTGGTACGGTTCTGGAAATGACTTGGTGTTTCCCTTTATAATTAGGATGTCAACAGTTACAGCGAGCAGAGTGCATAAGCCGAGGGCCATTTTCCAGGGGTCTACCCTCTGTGAGTGGGGTGGTTAGAACAAGTGGTAACCTCTGCAGGTAAGTTAATTGGTAACCTGTTCTTCTGAAGCATCTGAACCCGGCACCAATTAGAGGTAGGATACTAAGGTAGAGAAACCAGCCGTCTGCTCAGGTATGGCTATCCTGTTCCACAGGGGCTCATCCTCATTTAGCACCTGGAAGTCTGCAAGACCCGTGCTATCCCTAAAACCACAAAGCCCAATCTCAGTCCCACCACCACCCATTGACAAGAAAGGGAGTTGGCCCAGGCTTTAAAAAACATGACATCTGGTCCTCAGGATACCCCTGCTTGAGGGTCATTCATTAAAGCTGTGCTGCTGAATGGCTTCTTCATACCTCTCCACTAAATTCCCAGCTTCCACAGCACATTCTGCAAGATTGCCTTTTGCTTGTGATAGTTTAGGCTCAAGAATGCACCTTCTTTACAATGTAAGGAGAGAATTAAAGCACCATAAGTGATTCAGGCCTAAAAGGAAAGTGAGACTTACAGGTACCTGACTTGATAGACTCAGGTTTGCAGCAGCTGACTTTTTCTTGCTGTTGGTGCTATTTGCGTTGTTCCCAGCACTGCTGTTGGAAGTGCTGCTGGTAGAGTTTTTCCTTTTTCTCCGTTTGGTTGTCGGTTGTCTTGTGGGTTCTGCTGCAATAAATGGGAAGGAGGAGAGCAAATGGCAGACACTGTAAAGCGTGTGCTAAAATGATCCATAAGCAGAAGTGCTGAAGTATTTTTTCATTGAGTTTTAAATGCCTGTGTTTACTAGTAGTAGTAGATTTAGCTTACAAAGTGTAGAATATCTGGACCCAAATCTGCTTTCCATTTTGTATAATGTTCTAATGAAGTTTATTCTCCCTCCATTGTCTATAAAGATATTTGAAAGCATTTTACCAATGGGAGTATCACAGTAATCACAGAACCGTTATGGTTGGAAAGGACCTCTGAGATCAAAGAGTCCAGCCATACACAAAAAACACAACCCACACCTTCAAATCTCAGCCACTAGAGCATGTCCTGAAGTGCCACATCTACACGTTTCTAAAATACCTTCAGGGATGGTGACTCAACCACCTCCCTGGGCAGGCCAGTCCAGTGTCTGACCACCCTGTCAGTAAAGTAATTCTTCCTAAGAAGCAGTCTAAACCTCCCCTGCTGCAACTTCAGACCAATCCCTCTGGTCCTGCCATTATTTACTCAGGAGAACAGGACAGTACCCACCTCACTACAACCTCCTTTCAGGGAATTGTAGAGGGCAATAAGGTCTCCCCTCACTCTCCTCTTCTCCAAACTAAAGATGCCCCGTTCCCTCAGCCTCTCCTCATAGGACTTGTTCTCTAGACCCCGCACCAGCTTGGTGGATTTCCTCTGGCCATGCTCCAGCATTTCAATGTCCTTCTTGTAGTGAAGGGCCCAGAACTGAACAAATTACTTGAGCTGAGGCCTCACCAGTGCTGAATACAGGGCCACCATCACTTCCCTACTCCTGCTGGCCACGCTATTCTTGATACAGGCCAGGATGTTGTTGGCCTTCTTGACCTCCTGGGCACACTGCTGGATAGCTATCATGATGCTCAAAGTGATTGTGTAACCTGCCGAAGGTCACACAACTTCAGCCTCTGCCAACCCAAACAGAGGGAAAGGCTAAAGGCAGCTTTCTACCCTGCTGCTGCCAACCACACAGCACACGAGCAACTACCATGGCAGTTTCTTCTCGCTCTGATATGGGCTTCATCTTTAAAACTGCCACTCCCCAGGGAACACATTAAGAGAGTACTGCATGCCATTTCTCTGCAAGTCTTCCAAACTCAGACCAAATCAGGACAATTACAAAGCTTTGCTTAAATTGGCAAAGAACAGAGGGGCGATTGTACTTCTCGAAACTTGGCCTGGGCACCCCTGTGAATAGTCTTAGATATACAAATCTTTAACAAACTGAAAAAAGAGAGAATTATTATTTTGAGGTGTAAGAGGAAGGCGATTAGGTCCAAGCCTGTAAATAACGTTATATTAGTCTCAAAGACAATTAATTATGAATTGTAGCTGTAATTTCAGAGTCACAGCAGGAAGCTGAATTACACAAACGATGAATTCTAATGGAGCCAGTAGGCATTTTGCATTCCATCTACACATATTTTTGTACTAAATTATATCCTAGTCATAGCGAAACCATCTGAACGTGCACATCTATAAATCAGTTGGGTCAGACTGAAATCATAAAACATCAGAATCATTTTCAGGCTTACTTTTGGAACAGTGCTAATTCTTCTTACTTTCCTTTGTAAGCAAAATTGCAGTAAATTTCCCCATTGTTTCCATATTAATTTAACTATAAAATAGGTAGAATACTGGAAATGAAACATACCTGGTGGGGCCACCATTCTCTGCCATTTTTGAAACAAGCAAGTCTTCAAGCAGTCTCGAGGACTTAGATTGTAAGTTTTATGTCTTGACATCAGTTCCTGCATTGGCTCCAGTATTACACACAACTGTAAGGAAAAGACAGCACAGAATTATTTCATCCAAGCAAAGACTCGGTTGATCAGTATTTACATAGCTGGAAAGTCTGTTCTTGGCTTTGGCTTTTTTTGTTTCCCCTTGCTAACAGAGTATGCCTTGTAAAGTGCAGTTTAATCTGCACTGGGATTGCAGGATCAAAACTCTGAGTTGAGGAAACTTTCACTCACTATTTGCTATTGTTGTGCCATTAATTTCAGAGAGTGCAGACAGGCAGAAGAGACTTAACTGAAAAGTAGAATTACTAAAAAGAAAATTGGTTCTGTTCTACCCCAAACCAGTACATCTATCTCAAGTATATATACAAAAAAAAAATAAAAATCAGAGAAACTGCAACTGTGGTCTTCCAGACTACAGAGATTTCAGAAAAGTAGAAAATTTTCATGCTTGATTGCCAAAGCTGCAAAGATGAATTAATAAATAATAAAATGCCCATAGTGGGTTATCATTCCCATATAGCAAAACGCACACACAGTGATCTTCTGACCTGCTGCACTCTGCAATAAGACTCCTCATAAATGAGGGTTGTAAACATGATATTTTATCTTGTNGGTCCTTTTTCTCTCAGCAAATGCCGGTGATCATCGCGGGGAATGAGCAGCAGCAGAAGAAGTATCTGGGGAGGATGACGGAGGAGCCCATGATGTGTGTGGCAGCAGGAGTGGTGGGATTGGCCAGGAGAGCCCTGGAGGAGGCCACCAAGTACATGCTGGAGCGGAAAACCTTCGGGAAGGTCATCGCTGAGCACCAGGCAGTGGCCTTCCTGCTGGCGGAGATGGCCCTGAAGGTGGAGGTGGCCCGCCTGGCCTACCAGCGAGCCGCCTGGGAGGTGGACATGGGGCGCCGCAACACCTTCCTGGCCTCGGTGGCCAAGGCCTTCGCCGGGGACGTGGCCAACCAGGTGGCGGCCGACGCCGTCCAGATCTTCGGGGGCAACGGCTTCAACACCGAGTACCCCGTGGAGAAGCTCATGAGGGACGCCAAGATCTACCAGGAGATGCCTTCTGAGGGAAGAGCCTTCTGATTAAAGTTGAAGCTGATCTACCAATCATATTGATTGTGTCTGGCTCGACTGCTCCTGGCCGCGGCATTATTGCATGCAAAATAATTCAAATTAGTTTGCTCCTTTCTTGTTATGAGGACTGTACATCCTCTTCTCATCACGTGAATGACATGTCCAAGGAAAAAGAGAAGGATTTTATTTTCCTCATCAGCTGGAATCGTCTATTATGTCGAAGCTGGAGATTTCTGAAAACATGGAATTTCAAGCAGACTTCTTCTTTAAATCGAGTCATATATTTTCTATCAGCTCACTTCATAATTAAAACCACTGTACAGTGCTTTTTGCTCCTGTTAGCACAGCTGATCTAGCATAAAGAACAAAAAGTGAGCTGGTTTCTATTCCCTCCTGTTTAGCACCACAGAATCATTTCCAGTCAGTTAAACCTTATGCAAAGCCACAGAAGACTACAGAACTGCACACAAGTAACTGAGGGCTTGCTTGAAGGATCACTTGCAGGATCCTTGGGTTTTTGGTCATCCTACATGTGAAGAAAAAACCCAGGCTGATACCTAAGTTTCACCTGAAATTTGCCAGTCTGGCACACAGGAGGAAAAGGTCTCTTACTCGCTAATTGAGCCCATTTGATAAAGATGCAGCTGACCTAAAATAAAGTCGGAGCCTGCTTGCCATTTTTAGAGTCACTTCTCAGAGCAGAACTGCATTTAGAAGCAGGAGAAGGTTTGGCTTTTTTTAACCAACAGAAGCAAAGCAACAAGTTGGTCAAATTATTAGAAGTTAGAATGGCAGTTGCAAAAAGGCATAACTTAAGGTGAGTCTTTCTTTGACTTATTTTCTTAATTTTAGGAAGTCTTGCTGAAGGAGCATCTTGGATTTGCTTTTACATATATATGAGACAAATTCTCCTCCCTGGGCTGCGGAGCCGACCGATGTTTGCTCCATTCTCCTCATGTTCACCCCACCCTCATTCATATAAATGGAGATTCCAAATATGCAGGGAAAATAGCTGAAAGGGAGCTGCCATGAGCGCTAGGAGATTAATTCAGCATTTAAATATTATTGTGTATTGGCACTGCTTTTTGATGAGCCTTTCATTAACAGCAGTTAAAACAGAGATAACATAAAGCAGCAGGGAGAATGAAGAGCTTCGGTATGAGGAATTATTTTTTTCCCAACTGCAGAAATTGAATCTGCAGTTGCCTCATTGACTTTTTTCTTGCATAGACTTTTTTACATGTATTTTTGTAGATAAATATCTGCAAGGCAATCTCATAGACATAGAGCTGCTATCAGATTGTGCTCTTTGGGCTCAGATTTTCCTCTGGTTCAATATTCTACCAAACATTAAGAGCATCAGCTCCTAAAGTATGTGCAGGATCCAGTTTATGCTGTGAAAGAGGTGTTGTATTTTGAGTTCTTATTCAATTTATTCTGAAACCTGCAGGCATTTGCTCGGGTTTTGTGTGTGTGTGTGTGTGTGTGTGTGTGTGTGTGTGTGTGTGTGTGTATGTGAGAGAGAGTTCTTTGTGATCACCATTCCTCTGGTTCTCAAAAGCCTGGGTTTCTGGCAGGGCTGCCTGAATTGTCTCATTATGAACAGATACTAACTAGCATGAAAAAAAATAGCTGTGATAATTCTTAACAAACTAGTTAGCCTGGGCAGAGCACTACACACACATAGCCTAGTGCTGGGAGGACTAAAAGTATGTAAATATACATGTAGGGTCTTCCAAGATTTCCTCAGGGACACCTTAGTCATGACACATTTACTCCTCCATATATATTTATTGTTGGCAACAAAGAGAATGTTTCTTCTTTATCATCTGGCAAAGACGTTTCCTATTGTGCACTAACTGTAATGCACACTGAGGAGAACGATGTCTGTAGACAGACCCTGCTGTCTGTAGATATCTTGACTGGTAATCTCTTTTCAATTCACACACAAGATTAAAACGGGATATAGACCCCAAAGTGTAGCAATGCCTGACTGATCCCACACACATGGACTCAATGACAAGCGCCAGGGCCCCTACGCTGAGACATGGGATGGTCTCAACTTCTGGATATTTGGGAGCTGTATAGGCTTGAGTTATTTCCTCTTCTGGTTTGGGGGAATTCACAACCCTTTTATGCCTCTAAAGTCTGCAAATTGTAAGGTCAGCTTTGGATGCCTGAGTAATAGGAGGGCATTGAACTCTAATGACAAGTCCATTTTAAATGCATCTAGCTCACCTGAATTTGGCACAAATGTAAAACGAACTGGATCAACAATGATTGATATTAAATATCCCAGTCTTTTGCAGTGACCTTTGAAAGCTGATCGAGGAAAGGCTCACTGTCCAGTTACCTTAAATCTGAGGACCCAGTCAGTGACAATCAGTAGCTACTTGTTTGCCAAAACCTGGATTAAAAATGTGGGGCAAGATGCATTTAAGGTGCCAAAACCACCTGACATCTCAACTGCTAGTGAGCAGGGAAACTGGTGGGCTGGCTTGACTGCACCATCTTACAAAGTGACTTCTTCAAACAAAGCTAATGAAAAGGTTTACATACTCCTACATTCATTGGCACACAGAAGAAGCCTGAGGCTTAGACTGCCTATTCCCCTCAGATCATCTGATCTCACTCGGTGAGATTCCTTTTCAAAACACCTTTTCTAACATTTTTTCAAGCATTGGATAATATTAAAATGTGCAAGTCTCTACTGTAGTAATATAATAATAATATTTGGAACACCAACAAAACCAATATCTTCTACGAGCATTTTCTGCACAGCTCAGAATCAGCCACCCAGGAAAACACCCTAAATACTTAAAGACTTTAGTGCAGTGACCATATATGTTCACAGAAATAATTTCTGTGTTTCTAGGGACCCATAACCTTTAATGGCAATGCTTGACAAGACACAGCTATTTCCAGGCTCCACGTTTAGACAACACAGAAGGTGGAACTCACTGGCCCGCACATAGGTGTCTAGCACCAGCTGACAAGACCTAGGTTATGCTGGATCTCATCCATCTCTTGCCATCACAGAAGGACACAAGGCTCCACGTGGATGTTTCAGGCACTAGAAGGTGTCCTCAGTGTGTGGACAACTGAACAAAGCCCGAAGTTAGAAGAGTAATTATGCTGCTTTTAGCTTTGAAAACATATTTGGAAGTACGTGTATTATAATAGATTATATACTTTGCCCCCTGCAGTACTAGAACGTACTGAAAGAACTCCACATCATGCTTAGGAACACAATATCATTAGAATTAGTTTCTAACCATGTTTTCTTACTTGAGCTCATCACAATGAAGGCTGGCCATTGCAGTGGAACCATTGCTGTTTCCCTGTGGATAGCTGTGAGTTGGAACCAGTGCTAGAGATCAACTCAGCGCTCTACAGTGAGAGCAGTCATCGGCATGAAAGGTGTGTGTTTTGGGGGCCTGGCACACGCTGGGACACATGCATGCACTTTGCTGCTGTATAGAGTGTCGGTGATTTTCCTACAGTTCCATATGGATCCTATGGACAATTCATCAATTACAGGGCTTGGATCCAACTTGAAAAAAATGGTATTGTTATACCCTTGGGGCTCAGGGAAGTGAAAGTAGGGAAGGTAATAAAGCACATGGTTTTTTGTGTTAGTAAAACACATCTGGAAGGATTTGATTTATTTTATTTTTTTAGTGACTTTTTTTGCAGAGGAGAAGACTAGCATTTATAGGTTTCAAAAACCAGTGTGTTTTAAGAAGGGAGTTATACGATCTGATACTGGAGACACTGCAGACAGGAGTTAGAGGTTTCTGAGAATACGGATCCACACGTAATTTCCTCTAATACTTCAGTTATCATCAGAGCCAAAATCCACCCTCTTAGGTAAGGGGTCAGTTACAGCTCTGAGATCACTCCAATCACACCAAGAAGGGTTTTACCCTTATGATTTTTGTCCTAAAGCCAGGTTTCTGTTCTATTCCGAGAATACATGCTGATTCTGGTAGCCGTGAAGATTAGCAGCAAGACCAATGTAAAAGCTCTCTCTTACCTTACTTTTGCATACCATAAGCCTATGTATTCTATTGCTAATTTCATTAGCAATCACCCTCTTCAGTGAAAAAACCTCTTGTCTCCATGAGAGCCTTTTGCATTTCCAGTAGCCGGGGTTTGTTAGGCGGCTGAAGACATTGCGGTCCTGCCGGCTCTGAGCTGCAGGTGGCAGAGCTGGCCCAGCCAAGAGTCCTCCCCTGCTTACATGCTGGGAGCACAAAAGAACTGCAGCCTTTCGGTCTTTCAATGCCTTCTGCATTTTAAAGAGACTTCAGTGGGACTCAAGCCTTGCAATACTGAGGCGGTAAGACTGACACCATCACCAAGCCAGTTGCTTTCAAGCAGGAGACCTATCGTGCCAGTAAGTGCTGGGCAGCCAATGAGTCCCAAAGTCTACCAGAAGAGGGAAGTTTTGAGAACTGTCTCTTCCCGTGGTTACCAGTTTTGTCTGTATAAGCACAAGTTTCACTAACCACAATTGAAAAATGGAATTCCTCAAATTTTCATGTAGATGACACTTAAAAATGTTAACATATGATAGACAACAGCAGTTTTTCAGAATCAGACTAGCAAGATGAGAGTCTTTCCTGAAGTTTTACTGCCATTTAGTTTTAACTTTTAAATGTTTTAGTTTTAACTTTTAAATGCTCAAAACTTCTCCTGGTTGAATATCTGTATTAATCACCTGCAAGTGATAGGAACTGTTGCATAGTCAGAGCTCACAGAGATTTACAACCCTCCCTAAAAGTGACAAAAACCCATCTGTATGGGAGTATTAGTCCCTGTCTAACGTTGGAAGCGAAGTTGGACCTGGAATACACCATCCAGCTTTGAAGGGGTTCATGCTTTGTTTTAGAGTTCATTTTTTACCCTCCACAAAGACTGTGAGCTATTAACTAACAAATCTGAACACAATGATGTTTTATTTCTATGCTGAAACGCAGTCTTCCCTCTGCACACCCTGTATGTGATCCAGAGAGCACGGCTCCAGCTAACGCTGCCAGTGAAATTCTGGCCCCAAAGCACTTCCCCATGAAAGGTCCCATTGACTTCAGTGGGGCAGGATGTCTGAGAAGACCTGAGGGGTCTCTGCACCCTGTTTCACGGACATCCACAGATACGTATTTCCAGAGTTCCATGAGATGCTGCTGATACATCTGCGATGAGGAAGGGGGACGGGTTATGGATATTTTCTCAGCCCCTGTGAAAGAGCTGTACCTGGAAGCCTGACTTCCAGGAGTGGTGTCAGAGCCCTGTAGAAGCGCTCTGCTCTCCCGGCAGCGTGGCACGGAAACGGTAATGCTCTGCTGCACTTAATATGGTTTATTCTTCGGTGGTAGAAAGCGGGAAGGCTTAGGGCCGAGTTTAAATTTCTCTGCTTATGCTTGTTGGTTTTTTTTTTTCAAAATTAATGTAAGTCTCATTCCTCTGCAGAACAGAGGGAGGCATGAAAATTTCCTAGGGACATATTGCTGCTTCTTTCCCTGGCCGGCTTGCAACTCACTGCTCAAAATAGCTTGTGTTTTTTAAGAATCACATGTGAATAGAGAACATTTTCATCTTAAAAACTGTCTTTGTTTTCCATTAAAAACATGGAGATATAAATGAGAAGCGTTTTGGGATTTTTAGGAACCAAAAGAAATTGAGGGGGTTTTGTTGGTTGAGTTTTTTGTTGTTGGGGTTTTTTTTACATACTTATTTTTCTGGAAGGGATTGCTTTTGCTTTGTTCTAAGCTCTTGCCCAGCATGTCAACTCAAATATAAGTCTCTTCCATCAGTGCATTTCAGTGGATCAACCATATCCATGCTCCTTCCTGATATGATAAACTTTAAGCCAAAATAAGTGGTTTTGAGATCTCCATCACTCAAGATACTACTCTTGCTACCTGCTCTCACTTTTTGAAGAGCCACTGCACACTCTTGCCAAGATGTGGACACTAACAAGAAATGTTGATTCTACATCCTGTGTAATTATATACAGGGAACAAATAAATAATCAATTTAGCATTTTTGTAGTACTTAGGATAGCAAGCAGGAAATTCAGTAACCACCTTGATTTAAATTATAAAAATAGTTACTTGAACCTGGCTATTCAAAATCCAGTCTGCACGGGCTTGTTTATTTTAGTAAAACCTTAAATGATCTTTGGGACAGAATGAAAGGGCAGCTTTTAACTCCAATAGCTTAAGTAGTCTCATACCACAGCGTTCTCCCTGACTTGTGACTACTGTTCTCTCCGTATTTCCGCTTCCTCCTGTGCCAGAGGTTTTTAAATTATTAGTGTAAAAACAGATTGAAGTCCTTGGTTTTGCTACGTAGGTAGGAACAATACGAGCTTTTGGTACCCAGAAGGAAGTAGGAAACTGCTTGGAAATACAGTATAGGCACATCTATCGCATTTACTCCTAAATTACATTCATTTGCTTTATCCAGATAGTAATGAAAAGGTTTAAAAACTGACACCGAAATTTATTTCCTTAGCTCTTGACTTAAAATCTCATTGAGATGAATGTGGTCACACCTCTGAAGGAAATTGTTTTAGACTAGTTTGGGCCTCAGCAAGACAGCGCCTCCTCAGCCTGAACTTGGCTCATATTTTAAGTACATCGGCAAAACCATATGGAGTGGATATTTTCTTAGCTTTAAAAAAAATGCAGAAGCTCACTCTGCAGCACGATTCATAGCAAGAGCAGATTCTGGGACAAATTCCATCACCTGAGATTAACTGGGTCCAGGGCACGCTTAATAGCCATCACTCCACACTGGAGAAGGTTCCATGTTTTGGTCACTACTCACCATGCTGAGTCAAGAAATATTTATACTTATAATCACCTAAGAAGCTAGGAATTGGAATTCTCAGCTTAAAGCTTGCAATATTAATGATCATTAGCATCTACAGCTTATTATTTATTAATTATACAATGCCAGAGATATACACAGATACATTACAAACTACTGAGCCCCTCGTTCTAAAGAGATTCCTATCTCAACTAGATAAGAGGGAAAATACTAAGCCAGGAGTAATTTGGCAACAGCAAGGTATGCACATGAAAACAACAATTTCATGTAGCTATCTACAAGTCCCTTGAGGACTACTGATATATATTTAAATGGTTCTCACATGTTGCCTCTTGAAAATACGGCTGTTTGGCTATGCAGATTGCTTGCTGCACATTAAGCAAGATGTCATTCATTTCACTGATAATTTGGTTATTTAGGAAACAATATAAGATCAATTCTGCCACGAGGTTCCTGGAATCCAGCGTTTCTTTCCCGTGTGTTGCCAGCCCTGCAAGACGCAGTGGGATGGCACGCAACTACTGAAGCTCCATGCTGGATTCACTAGTAAACACTCAGCACTCCGTAATGTTTATTCATCCTGTGCTCTGCCCTGAATGCCAGTCTAGGACTCTCCAGTTCCTCACTAACACCCAGAGGTAGCAAATGATTTCTCAATAATGCAGTATTCAGCTGCTCAATTGCTCCCAAGCTACATAGCTCATCATGTTTTTACACTGCTCTGTATCTGCAGCCATTTCAATTCCCAGCAACAGGGAGAATGGAAAGAAACAGCATTCATTTCAGGTAAGGCTGAGCTTAAAAATAACACGTGTTTTTCCGGGCAAATACTATGAGTGGGTAGGAAACAGAAACCGTTCTTAACGCAGCACAGCTATCACCAGCACTGCAGATAATTCTCGTTAGTGTGTTGGACCCCAATTTAATTTCTGTCTCTCTCTCCTTCCCTCTCAATATATTTAACATATCAGCTAGCTAACAGCTTCCACCAGTGCCCTCTCTGCCCTCTCCTCCATGCACTCTGGAGCAATGAAGGTGATTATGGAAACTCTTCTAGCTTTTGTGGCCATTAATTCTGCCCTTTTGTGTGGTGGCATCAGCGACAGCATCAAACCCATTCACCTGGTCAGCAAGGAACCCGAGCTCCTTTACAATTCAAAAACCTTCTCCCTCCTTCCCTGCATCCCATGTGGGACTTCAGGTTCCTCACTCCCTGCAGAGTGCTCGTACTACCTAAAGGTCTCTGGGTTCAACACTTCTGTAACCAGAAGAGCATTCCTGAAAATGCCCCTGTTCTTGCAGGAGTGCTGCTGAAATGCTTTTGGATAGCTGAGCACTCTCCCCTGAGGAGAACCTCCTTTGAGGGCCTCCTTATTGTACCAAACTTAACATTTCTTACACTGCACATGAGCAGTCCTAGTGACATCTTCAGTTTACATGCAATGACTGGTGTAAACAGCTTCAAGATGCCACATAACGAATGCTGAACTGGACAGATGTGCTCTCCTTTCCCCATCCAAGGGGAAGCACTCAGACTGGAGCTGCATGTGTGCAGAGGAGTGTGACATCTGCCTTATTTAGTTATCAGTTTGGCAGTACTCTCATCATTACAGCATGTGCTGGAATGAGCTCTGTTTCACAATACTCTTAAGCATTAAAAAAAGTTTTAGGCCTTCCAGTCATTGCTGTAACTATTTGATAACCCCCTCCCTTCAGAGTTTTTGGAAAAGTAGCCCTTTTTACTTTCCTTGTGATTTTCCTTAATCTTTCTTTCTAATCTATAGTTTATGGGTTTAGAAAGGAGCTCTAGTGTTTGTATTTGTGCTTCTCTCTTTGAAGTTTTAATACTGTTTTTAAATAGATTTTTTTCTTTTGGACTTTTTGCAAGAACTTTGCAGCTTTAAATTTTTCACTTTTCCTCTCATTACCCAGCCATTACAAGAATGTCCTTTCAGTAGATGTTCTTTTTCCTATTCATCCTCTGTACAATGGGGAGATGTTTTGAAAATCCCTTCCTTCAACAGCATCACACAAGTCTTACAAACTTTTAATATTGTTTGCCCCAGCTGGGCTCATGTCTTTTCCTACTTCCTACACCAAAGTGAACAGTGAATGTAATCTGGTTCCTTTCCTTTTCCCCTGATGACAAATCAGGCGAATATCCACTTGTATTATCAGTTTCAGTAATACAAGTGGATATTCCTGGAATCCCAATGGCAGAGGCAAATTGCATCCAGTTGCTGTACATACTTTCAGCCAATGAAAACAAAAGGACTTGCAGGAGAAATCTCATCTTCTTCTTGATGGTCCTAGTTCTGAGGGCCGTTGACAACCTAGAATCTGAATAATTCACAATCTAACTCTTCCTTGTGGACCTCCTAGTGCAATCTGGCCTCATACAAAGTCTACAGATTGATGTTTTCTGCAATGAGGTCGACCTGCGTGAGCCTTCTCCTTGAGCAGAGATCCTAACTGTAGAAAAGGATCAATACATCGAATCACAGGATTGTATCGTATCCAAAAGTCTTGTACAGCCCATCATATTGTGTGATTCTTCTCTCACAACTACCTGTATATTCAATGATCGATAGGCAAGATTTGTGTCTTACACATCTCAGATGAGAATTAAGCCCTTAAATGATTTTCAGAGACCATAAAATTTATCTTTGTAATTTGATTTAACATTAGTGTTAAATTATATTGCAAAGTGCATGATGTTGACTGCATGATACAATCCTTTATACTGCATTTGGTATTGCACTGAAGATCAGTTTCAGAGTTCTTGTCGGGACAAAATTAAATCTTAATGTAAATCAGAACAGATTCCTTGCTTTCAGCCTAAACTGGATTTGGATGGAGTTCTACCATCATGTGGGGCTTAAGGCTGGTCTGTAGTAATTTAAAGGAGGACCTAAGCACTTTGGACCAAATATTTTTTATGTGACCTTTGTCCTGTGAACTGATCTCTCCTTTTTTACATCAGATTACACGTTATGAATTAACACAGAAACCCAATAGAACACAGAAATTAACACAGAAACCTGTTGGTTTACCTCACTGTGTTTCGGTGGCCTGGTGCAAAGTACATGACATTTGAAAGCTTTCTTAATTTCATTTTCTCTAGAGAGTTCAAAAATCATACAGCTCACAATTTATTCTCATTTCATTATTATTGCCTCTGCTCCTAACACAATCACCAATTTAGTTCTTACACAGCAGCAAGTTAAGAACAAAGGAAGGGTGACTTCGGAGACTGTTGTGCACTTCAAGAGCAGTTTGTTCCTCTCTTATTCTTTGCCAAGTGCAGATATTTAATGGTGAGAATTCCTTAATAACCCACCGTCAGAGCCAGTATCTTTAGGAAACAGCATCGGAAAGGTCTATTTCCCTGTTTGCCATCTCCCATCACTATCACGTGTGATGTTGCGTGACATTTCCTTCCCCTCCGTTTCTCCAAAGGCAAACAAGCTACTATTCAGCAGTTCTGAGTCAAACCCTAACACCTGATATTTCTGATATGCAAACTGTTGGCTTTTTCTATTTGTGCAACAATGAGACCTTATCAGTTTTGCCACTGTTCATTTTGACTATGAAATGCATCCACTATCACTCTTCACCTGTGTCCCTGGCAGCTCCCACAGGTTCAGATGGAATCCCGTGTGTTGTTTGCCTTGTTCAAACTATGGCTGATCCAAAACAAATCACAGCATTATAAGAAAAGATCAAGAGTGCAGAGACTGCATTTGAATGCTGACAGTTTTCACTGCGCAGCTGCATTACAACTTGGAAATAAGTTTCGGAATGTTTTCAGGGCGAAGTGCTCTGGAGACAGCAAATGCTGCCTTAACAGTACTGAAAGCAGAACAATGGGAGAGGCTCGGAGTGGCCAAAACACAAGTCCAAAAATCTAGTGGTGCAGTTGAAGTTTTAGTTCAGTGGGTCATTTTTTTGAGGTTCCTTCGAAATACGTGCCACAGATGGAGACATTCTTTATTCTGAAAAACAAAACAACGCCTTGGCCTTTGATTTTACCAACCGACTTTGGTACGTTGCACTATTTTCAGGTTTCTTTGTACAAGAAATCGGCTTTCCTTCGTACACTGGCTGCACATGAAGATTCATACATACTGAGGCAGTACCACAACTATGATTCATCCTTCAGACTAACGTGTACATAGCAGCTCTAATCTTATTTACAACCATGCAAAAAGAAAGCTTTTTCCAGAGTATAAGCAGCTAGCTCTTCTGTGTCATGAATCTCTTCCCCCGTTCGTACAAAATCCTCTTGTTTCTATACTGCAGCTCAAGCACAAATGCAGTGTTTTTCACATAACCAGTTCTATTTTTAGCCTGAATTGTAGGAAGTCTGCAGCATTAATAAATGGAAGAGAAGTACAGAACTACACCGCATGGTAATGTGCCAATGCAAAAGCTAGCTTGGCCTTCGGCCAACAAACTGTGGTTAGATGTTAGAGCAATGAAAGTAAAAACACCACTTCTAATGGAATGATTAATAAGCTGACAAACTTCCATGCATTTATTTCAGACTTTTTGAACGCCAACCTTATTAATACCAACAAATTCTCTATTATATTACTGGTATCTCTCAGCCCGAAGCATATATATATATATACACACACACATATATAAAAGATGCATTTTTATATATGCAATTGAGTTTTGCTTAATTCTGTGTTCAAACAGAACGGACCAATATAAGAAGCAGATGATTCTTCACAGTGCAGAGCTTGACATAGGACAAAAGGAATAAGGAAGGAGCTTGTCTTTATAAACTAATAAAGTAACTCCACTAGACACTAAACCCATTGTTTCATTATTTTCTCCCCTATTGACTCTGCATTTCCCTTGTTTTGTACCAAAATTATGAAAGCAAAAATCCTCCAGAGCTGTTACATAGAGGACAAAAGTTCACAGTTCTTACAGGGACGCAGAGTTTTCTGTAATCTCTCCACTTCTCACCCAGTCCACAAACTTGTCCCAGCCCCGTTACACTGTGGACAGATGGATGTTTATATAAAAGACCTTGTGCCTCAATAAAATTCCATTTTTGGGTTATATAAAAACAGCAATTACTGGAAAATGGAACTTTTTAATTAAACGTATTCGAAGAAAGTAGGGATTAATGACTTTAAAGCAGAGAGTATTTAATGCTTGCACTCATAGATCATCCACTAGTGAAGCTGTATTATCACCATCAGGCAGCGATGCTTTTAACTACTGATAGCGTGTGCATTAATAATGCTTAAACTGTTTTCATAAAAATATAATTAGCAACACAACTAATGTATACTCTACCTATTATTAAAATAATGTTTTAAGAAACTTAATTCACAGCAACATCCTCAAAATTAATAAGGATGCACTTGGGATCAGGCTAGTTGTGGATGGTCCCTTGGCCCAGTGAATTGTGGATAAGCTGCATTTTGAATCTTTTTGGTACTGCTGACATAGAAGGGCACAGTTCCTGGTAACTGCCCCAGAAAAATGTAATAACTGTCCATCTGATTCGCTGATTTGTAGGCGGGAAGGAAATTATTTCTCTGCACTTCAATTAAAGCCAGGCCATAAAACATGAGCAAAACTACGTACTGGTTCTGAATTTGTGCCTGCACAGATCAGAGCCGGGGTTGTGCTCATCTTAAAAACCGAGCTCTGACTCCATTCTTCACACGGATCAAATACTATATGGTCAGTGCAGAAACCTCCACACAAAACTCAAACGAGAAAAAAAAAAGAAAACAACAACATTAGGTTTGTTTTTCTGTTAAGAATTCTATGCAGGTACAGCAAAATCAATACTTTTCCTCTGACTGTACACAGTGTACTCGAGCTGTTCTGTCAGGATCTATAAAAAAAACAGAGATGGGATTTAAGGTGGGTGGATCTGACGGTCAGGTGGAGGAATAGAACATGGGCACGTGTGGCCCACGCTTCTCCCAGCACTGTGGGGTCACAGTGTGTGGCGATGGCTCTGCCTTACACCCCTGGCTCACACACATGCTCATCGATCCGTCAGTGCTGCAGAGGTAGTCCCTGGGGAGACACATCTAACATCCCCCGCCGAGAGGGAAAAGTGCCATGACACAGCTGGCCCAGCCAAGAGGGGACATCCAGCCTCTTCCCACCCGCTCCACGCTGCAGTGTAGCATAGAGAAAGATGGAGATGTACCAGCCATACTGACAGTCGCTATGCACTTAAAAAAATTGGATTGCCCAATCTGCGTGGTATCTTAATAAATTAGACACTGGATCATTCAACTGCCTTATAACACAAGACGCTGTACCTCAAGTTCACCTCCCCTGCACTAATCAACTGTGACGTGAAACGACTAAGATCCATGCTCCCTCTTCCCCCATGTATGTAAAGAAATGACCTAACAAGCAAATAGGAAAAAACAATCCTCTTAACCCTTTCCCTGCATCTGCTTTTCCCTCCCCTGTCTTTTACAAGCCCGTCCTGCAAGCCCTGTTCCCTGAGACGCACCAGCGGCATCACACACTGCTTGGTGTGGCTGCTGCCTGGTCTCCGTGGGTGTCTTGATATATCTGTGCTGAATTTCTGGCTTAGTTGTACAGGTGAAATGGAAAAAGGAGAGAGAGCAATAACACACAATTGTTTCACAAAAAGAAACCTTTCAATGGTTGTCAAATTACTTAATCCGCAGACTACTTAGACGAATAACTGAGCTGCCAGTTGAAAAGGAAATGTATTTTCTGGGAAGTCTTTCAAATGCATCCATTCATTTGAAGTTCTCAATAACAGCAATATTGAAAAGGTCTTCTGTGTGCGTCTCGGTGCTACCAACTGCACTGCAGCATCGCTCTCCGTGCCGTTAACTGTGCCACTAAGGTTGTGCTTCAGCAGCACAGCAGCCCTGGTGTTAAAGCTCCTGGGTACCAGTGATGCAGAGAGCTGTGTTTGCAGAAATTAATTTGACCCGTTCCAATTTTTTTTTCCCAAAATATTGCACAGATTTACTTTTGTATCAGCACACTTCACGCCAGACAAGGAACCTTCTGCCAATTCTATTCCAGCACCAGATCAGCTTTTGCCCAGCACAAAGAATAAAGTCAGGCTAAATTCCATTACAGAAGTTCTGTTAATGTAACAGAAAGGTAATTTTGCTCCCATCTGATGCAGGCTAAGCTTATATGGCCTGGTGGTCCACTGCATGAGTCCATTACTAATGAGCATGGAACCATAGACTTATGGGTACTTTTATGCTCCCAGTCATGGAATCACAGAATTATCAGCATTGGAAGCAACCTCTAGAGATCATCCAGTCCAACTCCCCTGCTAAAGCATGATTGCCCAGAGCACATCACTCAGGGCTGCATCCAGGCGGGTCTTGAAAATCTCCAGAGAAGGGGACTCCACACTCTCCCTGGGCAGCCTCTGCCAGGGCTCTGACACCCCCACCATAAAGAAATTTTTCCTCATATTTGAATGAAATTTCCTGTTTTCCAGCTTGTGCCCATTGTCCCTCATCCTGTCACTGGGAACCACTGAAAAGAGTCCAGCTCCATCCTCTTTCAACCCACCCTTCAGATAATTGTGAGTACTAATGAGGTCTTCCCTCAGCCTTCTCTTCTCTAGGCTAAAGAGTCCCAGTTCTCTCAGCCTTTTCTCATCAGGGAGATGCTCCAATCCCTTAATCATCTTCGTTGCCCTATTCTGGATCAAAGGGGTAAGGCCCATTTTCCAGCCTTCAGGTAGTGTCACAGGGCAGCCTTGTGTGCACACAGCCAATCTGCTAGCTGCCAGCAGAGGGTGGCCCGAGTTGCACTTCTTACTGGAAACCATCCCTTGCCCAGGCTACTCTGGGAATGGTACCAAGACGTGGCCTGAGAGTGAGTGAGGTGACACGGGACAAATTGAGAAAATGTGCCAGCAGCTCACCTGGGTGGTGAGCCATCCCCTGGACGTATTTAGAAGATGTGTAGAAGTAGTGCTTAGTGATGTGGGTTAGTGATAGTTTTTGCCAGTGTTAGGCTGATGGCTGGACTCGATGATCTGAAAGGTCTCTTCCAACCCAGATAATTCTACTATTCTATGATTCTGTATTTATCTGCCAGCTTTCATCTCAGTGACATAGCTCTGGTGTACTAGTGGAAATGCAGCCAGTGAAACTTATACCAGGAGCATTGCCTACCTAATGACAGCTACAGGTCTGATGACAGGGATGTCCTGTTTGCTTTCCATGGCAAAGAGGAACTGGAATGGACAGACCCACGTTTCTGTATTGGAATTTGAAATCTGTGACTGCCCTGTCTATACATCGTGGATGCACACAGACAGTATGGAGCAGTCCTGCTACTGCTGGGGATGGTGCAGCTTTATTTTCAGAGTGGCCACGGTGTCCCCAGAAGCTCACAAGACCCAGTGTTTTTCTCTGGAAACTCTGACCAAAACAACAATTATTATTTGGCTATTTATTTATAACAAACTACTTAAAATTTACGTCTTCTTACCTGAGCGAGGTAATGTAAGTTTTACTTCTGGTACAGGATTTGGGTAACTTTGCCTATGCTAACACATCGATTTTCTTCAGGCAGTTCAGTGCTTTTAGAGAGCAAGGACTGATTTTGAACTTTTCTGCTAGTGTGATCACAGTAATGTATCCTCTATCTTCAAAACAGCTTTTTAATGTGTTCCAGCCAGGACTGAAAATATCACACAAGTCACAGAACAATCGTCAAATTCTCATTATCACCACAAGTGTCAGGAGAAGTCAGTTTTATGGGGAAGGAGTTACTGAGACCTTAAGATTCCTGTGGTGTTTTCTTTTTTCTTTTTTTTTTTTTTCCTTTCCCTGAGAAAATAGCCTCCTGGTAGAGCATGCGGCATCCAGAAAGACCTTCCAGTGGTTCCCTGAACTACTCTGTGTCCCATCTATATAATAAGGAAACTAATAATTCCATAATTCAAAATGGGTACTGTGAGGATACTTTCTGCTCTTGCCAAACACCAGTTACGTCTCAGTGAAATGGAAGGTACTGGGCTCAGTTTGGCAGTAATTCAGTAAAATGTAACGGCCTATGATATACACAAAGTCTGCCTGGATTCTCTGTTGATGCCTTGTGGCTTTTAACACCATCCATCTATGAATCAACGATGCTTTTATCAGCAATTTTGAGGTGTTTGGATACTATAAGAACTGAAAATTAAACTATCTAAACAGTTACTACTTTTACTGCGTTTAAGAGACCTTTTAATTTTTACAGTAATGTTACAAAATACTGCCCTATTAACACCAGAGGAGAGCACATAGAAAAATCTTTCCCTCTTTTTTTTTTTTTTCCCTGCAGCAAAACCAGATTTTTTCAGTTCTTTAAGATGGGGCAGTATTTGCAGCTCTTATGTGTCATCTCACAGAGGAAGCCATTTATCACCAAGTTAAAATTCTGTGCAAAGGCCTTTTGACTTCCACAGCCATTATCTTTTGTGGCACAGATTGTTAAGTGTAATTATTACCAATTAAATAAGTAATAATTCAATTAAGTTTTTTATAGCAATTTATATTACAAGGGAAAAACTGTAACTTCCAATATTTAAGCAGTCTTGATGAAGAGAAATAAACACATATTTTCAGTGGTTGAAACGGGTTGGTATATGCTAATACACCATATGACACTTCAGAGAGAGGCACCAGCACTTCCCAGACTACCGGAATACTGGGATCTTTTTTCCCCTCTATTACTGTTCCTATGTTTGGCAACGAATAAATCCAATATCATCTTTTGATTGTTACACATATTCCACAACAGTATCTGAGCAGCTGAGTTTCTCAGCTTTTGATCATGTTTTACAGGAAAGCATCCTCAGTAGCTTTATTGATCCAAAGATGAGCTGAAAGGATCCAAATGCCTCTCACCTGCTCCGATCAACACAGCAGATTCTTAATAAACAGCTGCACTGGCTAACCCATCTAAACCACAGTCAGTCTGTGGCTGTGTCCTGATGACTCCATCCAAGCCCAAACTTTGCAGGTACTTGCAGCACCCAAGCACGTTTGAAGAACCCGTGTTTCTTATTCTCTGCATAATTTCCACACTTGCATTTCCTATAGTTAAATAGCGATTCCTATCGGGGTCTGAACTAGACAGAAGGAAAAGCTCCCCAATTCCTCCACTCCTAAACATGGCACATCAAAAAAAAATAATCAGATCTCTGAGGTCTATGAAATGACATCATTCTTCCTTCCCTCTCCTGGCTTCAGACTTGTAAGCACCCAGATTTTTGATTTCATAGCTTTCTGAAACAATTTTCTTTTTCCAAATGTATTTGAACACACAGTCCCATGCGTCTACTATTCTTTCCCCTTCTGATAACTTGGTTCAGCAGATGGTGCAAATGAACTGGCATATACAGTGTTTGCTTAATCCTGTGTTCCTTTGAATTGCTGTTTTGAGACTAATGCAGCTACTTTATTATTGTGAATTGTCTGCATTATGTCCTTGCCTATGTTGTTTGATTTATCTTGTTCTTCCCGAGTGTGTTCATTCTGGGAGCTGATGATGAAGAATCGTACAGCTTGGAGAGCCCTTTAGTTAGCTCAACAAAAGGTGGAAGCTCTTGCTAAGAAATCTCCTGAAGTCTTAAGAGATGACACAAGGCATAAAGCACAGCCAGAGCTAGAGATTTCCAATCACCCAAAATATTCTAAGATTGAATGGGAAAAGTATGAGATCATTAAAGCATGAGTTGATTGATCAAGACATGAGGATAATTTAGTCTGCACTGACCAGCAAAGCTTTAGCAGGAAAACACCCTTTCAGACCCTCTGTTCTTGAGGTTTTGACTAGTTTTGCAGACTGCAAAAGAACCCTAGTGTCAGTGTTTTGGGAAGCAATATGCCATACGCACCAGGAAGAGAACATTTATGGTATAGAGAACATAAAAAATGCTGATGTTTTTGTATTCACTAGGTACGCCCCAGTTTCCCCAGCCTTTCAGTAATCTGTGGGTAAGTGGAGAAATGAGTTAAACTCTTCTCCTATGGAGAAGCAAGAAGGCTGCAAGTGTTTGTATCCAACCATATAGCCTGTGATTGAATAACCCATCAAATACTGAATACGCTGCGACTTAGGAAAAATCTTGTTTCAGAGACATTAGTACTAAATGACTTCTCTCTCTCCCACCCTCTCCCAGAAAGCAAGGCCAGAAGAGATCATATGGAAGCTTTAGGAAGGGACAGGATCCATAGGACACTACACTAAGGCTGCTGTTTGGTGGTAATGCCAGCTTAATAAACACCATGCTGTCCCCACTGTTGTGCAAGCCTAGGCATTTGTGTGGCTGTACAGCTAACCAACTGGGGGAACAGACTTGTCAAAAAAATAACCAAGAGAATAGGCAGCATGTGGGCAGAAATGTATGGTTGAAACTGGTGATGTGGGACAAATGCTGCTTAAGAAACTGGTACAGACAGCCAATCCATGTGTGGGTTTCTGAAAGCAATTGGAGAAGATTTTCTGCATGGTGATAGACAAAGGCTTTTTTAGGACCGTGTTCCGAGCCAGATCCTTGCTGGCTTGTTTAAGCAAAGCTATCGTACTTTAGCTCTAATTACTGCTGATCTCAGCTCCTGAGAAAGGGTCATTCTGGAGAGGAGACTGATAGTACTATGGATGCTTGTGGCTCTGAGGTCCAGACTCAGAAGAGCTCTCGGGGATCACCCTTACCCAACTATGGATGGGCTGCATAAGTACAATGACATAACAGCTGGCAAATAAAACTCTTTGGCCAGAAGCCAGGACAGATGACAACAGAGAAAGCTACATTTAGTTCTACATTGCATTTAAATTTCTTGTTATCTGTTTATGACTCTTCTAGTTTTCCCAGTAGCCAAGTATGGTGAGGAGGAGAAAGTGGTTTTAGAAGAACCATTTTCCTAATGGAATTCCAAAGTACAGTAATTTATCTGTCAGGTTGAACTAAAGCAGGTTTTCTTCTTATTGTGACAGGAGCTGACCTCTGATCCTGACAGAGTAGCAGCACTGGGAATTCACATTCTTCCAGGGTCTGGTATTAGAGTACCATGTAAAATATTAGGGACATATAAACAGAGCATGGATGCTCAGCCATTTAATTGGCTGTGTCAAATTATTCCCTGAGCCTTGATACTCTATAACCTTGTATTCCGTCTGATCCAGAGCGTAACACACTCTCGGTTCATGCCAGGATGGGAAGAGGCTGCATGTGGGCACAGATAACATTAAATCTGGCAGAGGAAAGCCCATCTTCTAGGCAAAAGATAATTTTTTGAGGTATTCCTGCAACCGTCCCTCATGCAGAAAGGTCAGCTTGTGTCTGGATGCCAGGGTGGGGAGCACCAGTGGACTGTCAGCTCTGTTGAGTAATGGGGGCTTCAGGCAGGGCCAGAGCGAGCAGCTTCACCCTGCCACCACAGCAGAATCTTTAGCCAGGAAAAGTGCTGCATGTTTGCTATGAGATGTGTAAGAGGTCTGAATCAAACAGTCAAGGAAGAATCAAAATCACGAATGCTCCCTATCATTTTATATGGGAAGATCAAGCAACACTCTCTGCTGCTCACAGAAGAAAAAAATAGATAGAAACTCTGTGACGGTGTCTAGGTAATACTTTGAGCCACCTAAGAGCCTAGCAGTGAAAAGAAGTGCTTTTTTTAAATCCTTCTTATTGACTGTAAAACAGTCCAAGGTCACCAATAAGCAAAATGAAGGCTCAAAATACCAACTCCATGTGTAGACTTGAAACAAAAGTTAAAATTATATCAAATCAACAATAACTCATTCCCATGGTGTTCCACCTGCCCTCATTAGGTTATACAGAACAAATGTCAAAGAGATAACATACAGGAAAAAGGTGTTCTTCTGATAAGGAAAATAGCTTTGTAGCAGTTCCTTTGGGGGGAAATAAATAGTCTTCCTTCCCTTCTTTTAAAACCAGACCAGCTGATCTATTACTAGATTTGTGAAAAGTTTCACACAACAAGGTCCTTAAACTGCTGTTACACTTCATTTGTGTCTTGGTAAAATAACGTCATAAGGTCCCAAGATTATTATCTCACCATGATTTCCAGATAAGACTTGCAGTTTACATGTACAAATACCTTTTTCCTAATTGCTAGCGCTGCAAACTCTTGCTTGGAGTTTGGAAGTCAAGCTGTGTTCCTTCTGCCTCATATATCACCACAATAAAACACTGCACTCAGCGCTTAACAATTCTGTTGTAAAGTGCAACTCAGAAAGGAAAAAAACCTCTCTAACCTTTGCAGGCCACATGACTTTGCAGCATGAACAAAAGAAATCAAAGAGTAAATTCTTACTTTACTCAGACTGGCATATTCAAGAAGTATTCATGAAGGAGGAGCTGGTATTTTTTTGAGATTTTAGTCCCATTTTGTGGGCCCAGATGCACACTTCCAAGTGATAGAGGGTCTCCACAGCATTCAGGAGCTGTGTTTGCATCCTGGAAAATGTTGTGTTATGTACCAGAGGGCATTGTGATGCTTGGCTGTTACACGCCTGCCTCCAGCCTAGGCAGCTGGCCTCTTCCAAAGGGGCAAGTAAAGGTATTTCTGTCACTCCTACAAGTGTATACAGGAGGGGAGTAAAAAGAGACAGCCATTTCTCCTGCTAGCTGACAGAGCAGATTGTTATTACCAGCTGCAATCCCAGAACGCAGGAGAGCAACAGTAGAACTTAAAGAATTGGTACACACAAGGATGTGCTTGTGTTACTACAGAAAAAAAATGGAGTGGAACAGTGGTAATGGAATCAAGGAACAAATTAGGAAAGCTGGTCTTAAGCTCATTCTTGGTCTATGACCATGGTAATACCACTAAACACATCATCAGGAAAAAAAAAAAAGGATCCAAAAGTGCCTACTTTTAAGCATTCGTCTCCAAGAGTATAAGCCACAAAAGTTCTGCTGAGACACCTGTGTTTCACCTGCCTTGGTTGAGTTGAGCCAGGCACATGCTCAACCAATTCAGAAGTCACAAAAACCTGTGCTTAAGCCTCCGGAAGCCATAGCAACTCTAGTTGTATGGCTAAACTAAACACGTCAGAGCTGTTCTCTGGCAGCCAGGCCAACTGGCAGGGAATTGCCCACCTTCATAATGTTAAGTGTTCTCATATACAAAGACAGGAGACCACCTACAAGTTGCCTTCCAGCAGTGGGCACACCAATCCATGAGCTGTGCCCAGGAATTATTTTAGTCAGTAAAGCAGTCCAGGGACAGATCTAAAAGAGTATAGACATTGCATTCAGGTAACTCTGAATATTGCTAAATGCTGTTTAATATACAAGGATGGACATAACCTATGGGTCTTGGATGAAAAAATGAGCTCTAAGTTTGACAGATCTGGATGGTTAATTACACAGAAGTACAAGCTGAGTAAACACAAGAGCCACCACTGGCACCTTCATTCCAACTGTCTGTTCAGTGGCTCCTCATTAAAAAAACAGAATCCTGGGAGCAAAGACTGGAGCACATAAGTCCTCATTCTTAGTCAGTCATGCTCCCTATCAGCTGAGACAACCTGGATCCTTTTTGTGCTCTCCCTTCTGACCCGGGGAGCCATGCCCTCCTAGTTACATCATGATACAGCTTCAATAGGTTGCTCACAGCATATTTTATTTTTTTAGCCCGTTCACAGTGCATCAGCCCATGAGGCCTTGAACTCCCTCAGGTGAAGGAGGACATTGACACATATGTCAAGATTTCTGGGCAAGGGTTCTGGAATACCAGATAAAGCCAGAAATCACTTATCACCTGCAGTGCTGTGCTGTAAAAATAAACTGTGGCTGGCTGAAACCAGCGTGGCACAGATCATAGAATCATAGAACAGTTTGGGTCAGAAGGGCCTTTAAAAGTTCATCTAGTCCAGCCCCTCTGCAATAAACAGGGACATTTTCAACTACATCAAGTTTCTCAGAGCACCCTCCAACCTAATTTTGAATGTTTCTAGGAATGAGGAATCTACCATCTCTCTGGACAGCTTGTCCCAGTGTTTCACCACCCTCAGCATAAAAAATCTCATCCCTGTGTCTAGTATAAATCGTGCCTTTTTCAGATTAAAACCATTACCCCTTGTCCTATTAGAACAAGTCCTGCTAAAAATTTTGCTCCTATCCTTCTTGCATGCCCCCTTTAAGTACTGATAAGCTGCAATAAGGTTTCCTCAGAGCCTTCTCTTCTCCAGGCTGAATAACTCAATTTTTCTCAGCCTTTCTTCACAGAAGAGGCATTCCATCCCTCCAACCATTTCAGATGCCCCCCTGCAAACCCATTCCAGCAGGTCCTGTGCTGAGGTCCCCAGAGCTGGACACAGTACTCCAAGTGGAATCTCACCAGAAAGGAGTAGAGGGGCAGAGTTAACTCCTTGGACCTGCTGGCCACTCTTCTTTTGATGTAGTCCAGGATATGGTTGGCTTTTCAGACTGCGAGCACACATTGCCAGCTTTTCATCCACCAGTATCTCCAAATCCTTCTTGGCAGGACTGCTCTTAATCCCTTCATTCCCCAGGCTGTACTGATACAGGGGCTTGCCCCAGTCCAGATGCAGGACCCTGCACTTGGCTCTGTTGAATCTCGTGAGGTTCACACAGGCCCACTTCTCAAGCCTGTCCAGGTCCCTCTGGATGACATCCTGTCCCTCAGGCATGTCTGCACCACTCAGCTTGGTGTCGCCTGCAAACTTGCTGATGATGCACTTGATCCCCCTGTCTACATCATTGATGAAGATATTGAATAGTACTGGTCCCAGTATGGACCCCTGAGGGACACCATCTGAACGGATCTCCATCTGGAAATTGAGCTGTGGATGCTCTGGATGCGGCCATCCAACCAATTCCTCATCCACCATCCTCATGCCTGTGGTGTCCCAAGCAATGACCTCTAGTCAAAGACAGAGGTCTAACTGAAGGCTGCAGTGAAGGGCACAAGTCTGACTGTAGCTTTATATCCTTCTGGGTACCCTAAAGCTCCTCACATGTACAATGGGTATAATGGTTTTGATAACAATATTGCTAGAATAAAAAAATATAAATTGCAAAAAGATAAGATACTATGATGATGGGAGTGCAGGCAGATCTAGATTTTTGGGGTCTATAGAAAATACGAGAAGGTGTAACAAAATCCATTGTAGGAAATGGCTTTACTATGCTAGAACTTTCAGGCACATTTTCAATGATGTCATGAACATATACTTTAGTAAATGGACGTGGATGAACTTTTTTCCCCTCTTCATAATTATTTCTATTTTATAATAGCTGCAAGATCCTGCAGGCAATGCATTTTTTTCTACTTTTTGGATGGCTGAAGTCATCTGTTTTTCCTGATGCTACGCATTTCATTCAAGGTGTTCAATACTGATAACCAACCACAGGTGCACTCCCTGTACTTTCCCACCGCCTCAGAAACACACTGCCTAAAATGGCCCAACCAATGGGGAGGTGGGGGTGAGGGTGTTCAACTGAAACTGGGAAAAATACAGAATTTTATATTAATACGAAAATATCTATGTGATAAGCAAAACCCCAAAAAAGTCATCACAGATTAATCCTTTCTGGGTTTTGTTTAATTTTTTTTGAGTACTCCCAAGTGGGAGGCTGAGTTGTTCATTACCAAAGGCGTTTTCTGCACAATCACAATTTCTATGATATCCTATAGATTCATACAGCATTATTTATTAAAACACAGAGAGTCGAGTGTTATTAAATGCACGTTTCTGACAGCCCCTGCAGACACAAATAAAGTAGCTAATGAGAAGGAAACCTGCCCATATTGCCTTATTCCCAAGGCACAGATCATCTTTAAGCTGGATTGTGATGACAAATGGTTGTTTTCACCTTTACAGACATCCCCTTCCATGATTACACATGTAGATGAATACCTTTTTGGACTGTATCCATAACTAGCTTCAGACACTGTCTCAAGAACTTGATGCCAGCCTGACTAGTAGGAAGCTGAACAAAGACGAACTGTATTACTTGTTTGGGAAAGCATATGCTTATGTGCCTAAAAGAAATGAGTGTGAGCAAAATTTAAGCAGCTCACCTTTTAAAAGCTTTGTCAAAGCAAGCTTGAAGAATATTAAATGCATGCACTTTTCCTCTAAGATTTTTTTCCCCACTTTGGCCTGATTTTTTTATAACTCAGTATAATTTCACTGAAATCAAAAACCCTCTTGGAGTTGATACCCTCTGAAGTTCTTTCTAATCTAATTCTTGTCCAGAAAGAAACTATAAAAGAACTAAACTTTAGCAATGAAATCAAATGCTGGAAGCTAAACATGTAAGCTCCCTTCAGGTTTGTGTGAGACTATAAATTTGGGGGTAAAAGCTGGCATGATACATCCATCTCAAGAACTACTAAGCAGCCACAACTTCCATGTAAACAAAGACATTATCAAGGACCAATAACTGCCTTCAGAGCACGTGTCAAAAAAGGTTGCTTTCTTCTTTAATTGCACTGAATAGAAATTGAAAGGAAAAAAGCCTAAAATATCATTCCAAACCAATCAGTGCTAAAACAGTATTTTAGTTTACATTTTGAGCCTTGCTACGATATCTCTGGTTTTCTATCCTCTTCAAAGAAATGGTCTTTAGCGGAGTTTGGTGCAAGAAACGTGGGAGGATAGAGCAAGCAGAGAAGCGAGAGCATCTTCACAGACAGCATCCTTCCCAAGCCCCCTGGGGGGCTACAGCGCTTTGGTTTATGTGGGTAGATTTTGTTTCTGCTGCTTTTCCTCTTGCTTCACATATTTCGAATCCCCGCTGCAGTTGTCAGTGAGAAGCAGAAAGCAAGCTCTTGAAGCTTGCATGGTCCTGTTTTTCTGGTCTAGAAGGGTGTCGTGGTTCCAGCTGGGATAGAGATAGTTTCCTTACTAGCAGCTAGTATAGTTCTATGTTTGGGATTTGGGATGGGAATAGCATAGTAACATATAGGTGGTTTAGGTTGTTGCTAAGCAATCAAGGCTGTTCTGCTCCTCACACCACCCGCCACCAAGTAGACTGGGGGGGCCTGAGAAGTGGGGAGAACACAGAGTGAGGACAGCTGACCCCAACTGACTTAAGGGATATTCCCTGGCATGCAATATCATGACCAGTACAGAAAGCTGAGGGAAGAAGATGGAAGGAGGGAGCGTTCAGGATCATGGTGTTTGTCTTCCCAAGTAACCGTGACATGGGATGGAGCCCTGCTTTCTTGGAGATGCTCCTGGAGAACACCTGCCTGCCCACTGGAAGCAGGGAATGAATTTCTTGTTTTATTCCATGCACAGCTTTTTCTCTGCCTATTAAACTGCCATCTCAAGCCACGAGTTTTACCTCATTTTCACTCTTCTGATTCTCTCCCTCATTGCAACCAGGGGCAGTGAGTGAGTATCTACGTGGTTCTAGCTGCTGGTGGGGGTTAAACCAGAACAAAAGAAGGCAGCCTTTTCCCTCTAAACTGGGTTCATAGTCTGAATAGTCTAGAGCAGTGCATAGCTGCTCCCTGTGGTCTCAGCAGAACTGGGCTGATTAGTAGAGGCTTGCCTCAGAGGTGAGGATATGACAGTGTCCACCTGTCCTTTGCTGCTGTGAAGTTCAATGATTAGTCTGATTATGTTCATACCCTGTGCTTCTCTAAAGGTAATGAAATATATAAATACCACAGGAGGAGCTTTGCACATGCTAAAGTCAGTGCTTTCTGAGATCCTATTCCAGTTTGTGTGCTCATGTAATTGAAAGCAGAATTTTTCCTTACCATTTATTATAGCAACAGGAAGCTTATTTTAGGTAGCAGAGTGGCCCACAGTAGGAATCTACATATTAAAATAAGACTATAGAAACCAACCTATACTTACACCAAACTAGAAGGAATTTGAAGAAGCTGAGAAATAAAGAGACCAGATGGTCTTCAAGATACATCTAGCCACCAAGAAGGTGCGCAGAAGAAACAAAAAGTGTCATGAATACCATTTTGGTGATAACATTGTAAGACTCCAAGAATACACATTTTGTTCTGAATCATTTTTCATTCTCCTTACACTGTTAGCTATCATAATGAGCAAGCTGTAGTTCATGTTCTGCTTCTTATTGCAATTATTTTCATAAAATTAATTCCTTTTAAAAATTACATTGTTCAAGGGCACTTAGCAATAGAATATATGATATCTCTCCTTTGTATAGCTGAATATTTCATCTCACACTGGGAAAGAAAATCAGTAAGGCATCCAAGGATACACTGGAATATCCCCACAATATTGGGAGAGTTCTGAAAAACAGACTTGCTATTAAATAGACTATAATATTTCAAATGACACCATAGCTCTAATACATCTTGTCAAAAGCTAATCAGTGGAAAGGTCCGGTGTAGCGTTCAGAAGATTGACATTTTACTTCCTTCCCTTGCATATCACTATCAGAAGATTAGTCCATTTTATAATTCATTACTTGGATTGCAAAGTCTCTAGAAAGAAAACTTGTGCCTTCATGTAGAGCTGGGATCTACATCACACTGTGGTCCAGAGCGGCAATACTCCTGATGAAGCTGGTGCGGCGAAGCACCTGAGAGAGACACAGTCTGCTCTGGAGGGTTCTGTGATCTCTGCCCCATTGCCGGCACCGCTTTGGTCAGACAGTGCCTGTGTTTTCCTTGGAGGTTTTGATCCAGTATAGCTGGGTCCAATCCTGCTTTATAAATGCGATGCTATGATACCCAGGCTAAGGCATACGGCTCTGGGCTTTTTCTTTTTTTTTTCCCACATGCTTCGTACTTACTTCAGTAAAATCATCTTATCATGAGTAGAAATGGTGCACAATCCTTTAATTAAATCAGCTCTAAGTTTTGCCTGAATGATTAATAAAAAGAGAAAATTCTCTGTCTTCCTATGAAAGCACTGTTCTTTTGTATTCTTTCATTCTTTTCCATTCCTAAACCCTTTCTACAAATCAGATTCCCCAAGTTGATATTTGCTCCTTTGGGCCCACCTAAGAACTATAATCTGTGGCTAAATCAAGTTAATTTTCTTTTGTCACAAAACTCCAAAACAAAACAACAAAACCCCAAGCAATAAAATAACCAGTTGTTGTTGTTGTTCATGAAGCATGGCGTTTTCATGGCTAAAATTGCCCAGGGGAATGGAGAAATTAATTTCAATAAATTGGATTTTATGGGCATAAAAGACCCCTGAATAAATGAAAACCTATGAGATGACATTTGGATCAAAGGAGATACACCCATTGACTTTAATGGATGTTGAACTGGATCTTTGATTAATAAACTGCCTTATTATCAAGTAGCACTGAGGCAGCAACACCACCTGGAAAAGGTAACAAGGCACAGGATTAAGGAATCAATTTGGGGTAGGGCTGAATATTTAATATAGCACAGTTGTCTAGCTGTGCAGAACACAGTACCAGAAATGACACAATTCAGGTGGAAACCTTGACACCTTGACAATGTCTTCTGCGTCCTCTCTGCTCACAAGCCTCACGTATGCACCAGCACAGGTTTGGTTCAGCGCCTCTGCTCAATGGCACAGCTAGCAGTTCTCCACGGTACAGCCTACAGGTCTGCCTCAGGTGAGGTGAACACTAAAGCTTGGGCTTCTCTTTATCAATTTGATACACCCGTTGATATTTCCTTCAACAGAAGGCAAAAGAGCTTTGCCTTGCTTACAAGGGAAAACCAATGCACAGATTTGCACGTTAATGACCACCAGACAGACACCAATGTTCATATATCTGTACACACGGCAGTGAAAAAGCTTATGAAAGTTTTCTAAGAGGTTAGTACAAATGGAGAATATTTGCAATTATTCAGTAAATTACTAAACAGTATGGTTCATAGGAAACCTCAAAAAAAAGTGTGTGTTCCATTTATACCCATATGCATGTATAGATAGATAGGATTTTGTTTTTCACTGAGAACCAGTGCAATAAATCAAACTTTTTCTCTTTTTGCTTGTTTTGTTTTCAATTAAAGTTTTGTAAATTTTGGTAATCTGGTATGACCAAGAGTCTGCTCTACCTTGTAATGCTGAAAGTCACCAGTCACTAAACTGAATAGATTTATAGCAGTGTGAGGCCATAATAGGTCAGACACAACGACTACGATTTTCTCAGATCCAGAATTTAAAAAGGGAAATCTACAGCTTAGGATCTGTAGGATTCCCCAGCACTGTCCTGTTTTCTCCTTTCAATGCTGGCAAATTTGGAGATGAGGTCCAACTCCAAGACAGATGGCAGGTGATATGAACCCATACATGTCTCTTCCCTGCCCAGCACAAGCAGCGCTCGGGGAGCTATTAAGGGTGGACAACATTTGGCTGGAAAGGACTAGAACAGTTTTTTCATCATATCGGTCTCCTGACCCAGCTCTGACAGTGCTTGCACCAGTACAATGAAGGTGAATGGAAGACAAATTGAGCTTTGTGTGTGCTGATCTCTGGAAACCACAGAAACCCAGGACTATTATTCACTTTGGAAACATTTCCTCTATTTCACTACTTAGAGTCACGTTTGGTTTTTCAGGGTGTCCTGGTTTCAGCTGGAATAGAGCATGACATCTATGGTATGGAATCTTCCTTTGGCCAACTTGTCCTGTCTATGTTCCCTCCCAGCTTCTATGGGAAGCTGTAAAAGTCCTTAATATAAGCAAAACTTAGCAACAACTAAAATAATATGTTATCTACGTTAGTCTCATACTAAATCCAAAACACAGCAGCTACTAGGAATAAACTTAACCCTATCCCAGCTGAAACCAGGATATAGGGTTTCTGTTGTGCATATAAAATGGCTAGATTACAGCAGAAAAAGTGGGAGCATATGGACAGACAATATGAATGACAAAGTGGGGAGGCATCCTTCACACAGACAAGGATCAGGGCATCACACAAGAAAGATGAGAGCTTTTCAGGAACATCCTAGAAATAGGACCAAACTCAGGAGCCCAGAACAAACCTTCAACATATGTAGACGTGGAAAAGTCAAATATGATCTTAAGATGCATCAAAGAAGATCTCTCCGTCCAAGAAGGGTAAGCAGTAATACCTTTCTACCTACAGAAAGAGTGGCAGAGGAAGGGGAAAGGGACAAGCAGGCTAACCAGTGAAGTTAACTACATATAGAAAATTATTAAAATAGATTATATGACCTAGTTTGTGATATCACAATAAATAGATTCATGAAATAATCTCTCTGAAGATTAAAAACATGAGGCTGGGGGAGGGGGTATAGGATTCACTTTCCCAAGCAAGAGCAGAGCACAAGGCTGCTTTCGGCAACGAATACTTCAGGTTCTAAAATAACTGCTTCCAAGAGCAGAGATCTGAACCACCAGCTTTGTATTAAAGCCTATTTCTTGACCTCTTCTGAGCACCCACCCCTCCCTGCATAACAATTTGCACCAAACACCCATGGATATTCAATATTAAACAACTAATTAAAATTTTTGCTGTTTTCATTGCTTTGAACAAGAAGCTGGTTTTGGCGTTTTCAGGTCTTCATACAAATCATACCTCTGCAGCTCTCATTCCTAAACTTAATTAATAGTTATTATTATTTATGACTGCACTGCATACTAGTCCAAGCTTTAATTTGGTCTTCTAAAAAGAGAGCCTGTGGCTGTGTTCTTGGACTTTTTTTCCTTCATCTTTTTTCCTTTCCGAAATAACAGTATTAGTTCAAATCTTGTAGCTTGTTTTTATATGGCTAGTGCTTTGTCTTTGTCTCTGTTTCTCTTTTTCTCCCTTTTACCCTTCTGACTTTTTTATTTTTAAACTGCTCCAACCTAACTTCATTCTGGTTTCTTACTTGTGGATGCTTCAAGGACTCACATCGCTGATTATCATCTTTCCATTCTCATTAGTCCAGACCTTAATTTTATTTCAAAGGTCAGATTGTCTGTATGTCCAGTGGGCACGGTAGCTGGCTTGCATTCATACACAATTTAACTTTCTCCTAAACTGATACTCAGCAGCCTGGTAGCACCCTTTGTGTGAAGACTGGACCTTACCATCTCCAGAATACCGCTGAAATTTGCTAATTCTGATAAAATCCCAATTTTTTCACTAATCACTTGCACTCTGTTCCCATTCCCCATTTTTCACTGACTCCTGGAATTCCTGCTATCCACAGACACTGAAATCTGTTTCTGAGCCATAAGAAGCAGAAGTGGTCATTACTGCACCAGCTCACTGTACTCTGAAGCCTGGTTAAAAATTGCCATCTGATTTTTTTAAATGCTCTTGGCTTTGCTCCAACTTTTTTTTTTTTTTTCTGCTTCTCATATGCCACAATTCTCCCATCTATAAAACACTTCATTTGTTTTTATAAAATGATAAAATGCTTAGAGACCAATGGATGAAGAGCACACCGCTATTACTGTTAACAACATGAACATTTCCTTTTCAGCTCATGTCCTATCCACAGATTTTTTCAGATTCCATCTTCTCTTCAGAACATTTCTAAATTGGTGCTTCATTCACTGGAATGGGCTGCCCAGGGAGGTGGTGGAGTCACCATCCCTGATTGTGTTTACGAGTAGATTGGATGTGGTGTTGAGGGATATGGTGTAGGGGAGAAGTAGAGTAGGGCAGATGGTTGGACTTGATGATCCCAAGGATCTCTTCCAACCAAAATGATTCTATGATTCTATGATTCTCTGCCTGTCCTGTCTTCTGCAGCTCTCCCTGAAGATTCCTGCCTATGATGGAATAGCTCTTGATACAAATATTCTGTGATGTTGTGTCTTTATTAAAAAAGTGAAAAGCTAACATTTGACTGCACGAGCTGTTGCAAAGAATACATTTCTTCTCATTTATTATTCTGAAAGTAACATATAGCACTGTCTGTAAAGCATTAGATGCATAAAAGAGAGGAACAGAAACCACTGTGATCATTACTAAAATAAATGCGAAGAAATTACATTACCAGAAAACCTTGGCAGAATCAGCTAATTATAGTTGGCACAGATAGATTACAGATAGCCAGCTATAGTCATCTGAATCCCTCTGTGAGAAACCTCGGTTTTGACTGCATTTTCCTGGGAAGAGCTGCCCCACACTGAATTGGTTTAGGTTGAAAAATTCCATCATCTATAGGAATAAAATCTACAAAATGTTGTGTCTGCTTTCAGCATCTCCAGTTCTGAGGTTTCTTTAAAATTTTGACATCTTTCATAGGAAAAGCTCCAGAATGATTAAATGATCCAAACCCCTTCCTCTGAGCGCTTGTGAACCCGTAATAAAACTTACTCATAGCCCTTAGGATGCAGCACCTGGCTACATGGCCCAGTACCCTGTTGCCCTGTCACCCCCCATTCAGTGCACGGCACAAGTAAATGCAGTTGCTGTGTGTAGGACCGCATTCCCTCCTGCTGAAATGTGGTAGAAGCATGAAATAGGGAACTGCAGAGCAAGGAAGGATGAGCTTTGAGTAAACCCATGCTGCTTTAACAAACCTACCCTGCCCCCAAGCTCTGCTGTGGTACTAAGTCACAGCAAAAGCGTTTTCACCGGTGTGTTTTCAGAAAGACTCTTCTGAACTATATAGCTAGCCTGAGACAACAGATGGCATATGACAGCAATGGTTTTGTTATGAGTGTATGGGATGAGATGAAATTCCAAGTGCTCTGCAAAATCAGGCCCTTGCTTTCTCAGAACAGCCACCTCCCCTTAGCTGACCCCTCCCAGCACCCCTGGTTCTCATCCGTGTGCCTCAATGCCACACTGGGAATGACAGCCCCTCTGCAGCCAGGAGGTGCCATGCAGCCCACAACACCCGCAGCTGAGGACCTAGGAGTGATACTACAGAAAAGCCTCCAAAGAAATGAGTAGCACTGGAGCACTTGCTGAGTGAGTGCTAGTCATCCCCTGCACCATACGCGTCGGGGAGGCTGTGGGAAACCCAATGCATGACGATGGCACTAGAAGAGGAGACTGAGGCGTGACCTTATTAATGTTTATAAATACGTAAAGGGTGAGTGTCAGGAAGATGAAGCCAGGCTCTTCTCAGTGACATCAAATGATAGGACAAGGAGTAATGGATGCAAGCTGGAACAGAAGAGGTTCCACTTCAATATGAGGAAAAATTTCTTCACAGTGAGGGTGACTGAACACGGGAAGGGGCTGCCCAGGGAGGTTGTGGATTCTTCATCTCTGGAGACATTCAAAACCCACCTGGACGTGTCCCTGTGTGACCTGATCTAGGTGTTCCTGCTCTGGCAGGGGGATTGGACTAGATGATCTTTCAAGGTCCCTTCCAATCCCTGATATTCTGTAAAGACGATGACATAATGCAACTCACAAAGGGAAACGAATTCATATTGCATGGAGGACCACAAATACAGCGTCTCTCTTCCCCGAGTACCTCTGCATCCTTAACATGCTTGTATGCAATCCCTCTCCTTCACTAAAGATACACAAAGAGCAGTAAAATATTGACCAGCGAGCTGCCACAAACCGGTACGCATTAGGAACAAAAGAGCTCACAAATATTCATATCTTTTCCATGCACGAAACCGTATTTAGAGAAGCACATTTCCCTGCACATTAAAGGAGGATGGTGTATGCCTGTCTATTTTGCACGTGCAAAAGAAAATGTTGCATACACAATGGGTATACATACAATTGACTTTTGATTGCAATGTAAGTATTGCCTTTAGAAAATTGTGTCCCATTAAATAATTCATATTATCCTCCTAGCAGAAGAAATCCAAAAGTGTCTAGTGAGGAACTAAATTAGTGAAAGTGGGAATTCAGAAAATATTGTCCTCTGTGTTGCAATAGTAACACTTTATTGTTGGTTTATACAGAAAACAAACAAATTGGATAATTTCTAGCTCTGATAAGCCTTGCTTAATACAGCCATACAGGATGTGAGGGGAAATGGGAGTGTGCATTCCCCTGCCTAGATACCTCTCTTGACGCCGAGCAGGAGGGCTCTGCCACACCAGCTCTCACTTTGCAAAGGGCAGATGCAGATTTGGCTCCATTAGCACCGACAAACTGGCTACCAGAGCCCCACAGCATGGGAAGGGCACAACAGCTACTAGACCTGGGGAACAGCATGAAGAAATCGCTCCAACCCAACCCGTGCAAGACAGCAGAAGCAAATTTGGAAAAGCTGCTGGCAAGATACAACTATAAATCACGGTTTAAGCCAGGTAGTCCTGAATAACTGACAGGAGGGGCTGGCTTTTTTTGTAATGTCAGACATTTTGAGGGAATAAATTGTTTTATAGAAGGCAGCAAGAAACATTTGAGCTCCAAATTGTGAGTAGTGCTGCTGGTATAAAGCTACTGTTTTTAGAGCACATTCAAATCCATTAGGCGTTGAAGATCTAAATAAAATAGCTGAGCACCTAGAAAATTACATGGAAAAAAAATAAAGGAGGTAATGTGTGGGGACTGAATTATTGTAGCCTGGTGAAAACTGTTCTTCTGTTACCTCCATCTTCAAAATCCTTAGAGGAGTCCTGTTTGTTCCCAGACTCATATTGACTGAGACTAGGATATAGGTCTTGGCCTTATGTGATAGTTTTTAATATCTACTACTTGATGACTTGATGAGAAATTACATTTTAAAAAGCTTGATATTAATTTAAAACCTACAAGGTTTTGCTCATTATTTCTAAGACAGCCTATTCAACTCCTTGTCAGCAGCTACAGCAAAGTATGCTGACCCCATTGATGAGGTAATCAATTATGCTGGAACAAAACAAACTACTAACTAGAAAGAAAGGAAACCTTTGGTTTTGTACAGAGCCAGAGAAAACAAGGAGAAAGAGCATTTGGCAAGGGACACAGGACAAAACATTTCATTTCCAGGTTCCAAGGAGATATATCTTAAATTTGTATTAAATATGATTCACAGACTAAATGTTCTTCTATGCTGGAACGCTTCTATAGCGTTACTTGGAGTGAATGAAGACAAACCAGGGCACCCATCCAATGCTGTGGCTCTACAGGCATGTGGCACTCTGGAACCGGGGTTTACATGCCAGCAACTGCAATTATCCCAACTAGCGATGATTTAGCATTCTGCAATATCTGGGGTGTAAGAAATCCAGGCTGTACCTTTATATCCCAACCATCTCAAATCCAGGTTTACATTCTGCCTTCAAAGAGACTGCAGCACAGCTTGCTGCTGTGTGCACACTGGAGAATAAAACTGATTAATTCTGCCCATCAGTGAAATTTTGGCTTACGAATATCGCAAGCCTTTGCTATGTGCAGCAGAAAAAAAAAAAAAGAAAAGAATTTTTATGCTCGGTTTCAAATCCTTATTCAAAACCATGTAACACCGCTAATTACTAAACACTGGGAAGACTGAATAAAATATCATAAAAAGCTGACTTAAAAAAAAGCCAATCCAACCCAACCCCAAAGTAAACCACCTTAAAACTAAGTGCATTTAATAGTTTCTTTTTTTTACTGCATGATTTCACAATCCCAAGTTCAGAATAGATTTTTATTTTAAAATTAACAGAAGAAAGTAATTGGAAAAGAAGTAAATCAAAATGGACATACATCATCTAATACAGGCTCCCATGATGAGCTGAACATCTGAAAAAAGAGCAGAATGATCAATTCCTCACCACAAGAAAGAGAGGCACAAAGATTGGCTTGGGGAAAAAAAAAAAAAAGATTTCCTTTTGGAATCACCCCAGCAGGAGCCAGAGGAATGTCTCTGCCAGAGACCTGATGTTGTCTGTTAAGCTAACAAAACTAGTCTGGAAGAAGAAAAAAAAGTAAGACTTCATCTTTTCATCCCCTTCCACTTCACTGCTCATCTCCCTAGTGCTTATCTTGATCCCAGTTTTCTTTTTCTGAGGATTTTATTTCTCCCCCCCCCGTCTTCCTTTCTTCCTTTTTTTTTTTTTTGATGCTGACAGGGGGAGCAGCATGGGTGCCTGACGCCAGCTGCGCCCTAACACGGACCCTGCCTTTCTCATTTGCATTGTCACATTCAGCAATTACAGAGCATGCCACAAAGGACCCAGAAGGGGTCAGGGTTAGAGAGGGTGCTGCAAATTCAGCATGGCCTCAAGGAGCCTTGCGGAGGATAGGGACCAAGTATTGTGGCTCTTGCGGGCCAGCCCAAAACCTCACCAGTGTGTCTGGTCATGCCAAGGGGCTTACAACCTCATGCCACAGGAGAAATAAGAAAGAAAATATGGAAATTGTCTACCCACAACAGCTGCTTCCTGCTCAGTTGGCCATGAGGGTGTAACTGGCGTGACTGAGAAGGAATCCCACATTGGGATGGAGAAGCTAGTAAATCATGGCATAGACAAGTGTACTCTTCACTGGGTAAAAAACTGGCTGGATGACCATGCCCAGAGAGTTGTGATCAATGGGGCGAAATCTGTTGGTGACTAGTCACCAGTGGTGTCCCTCAGGGCTCAGTTTTGGGGCTAGTCTTGTTTAATATCTTTATCGATGATCAGGATGAGGGGATTGAGTGCACCCTCAGAAAATTTGCAGATGACACCAAACTAGGTGGTAGTGCTCATCTGCTTGAGGATAGGAAAGCTCTACAAAGGGACCTGGACAGGTTGGATCAATGGGCCAAAGCCAATTGTTTGAGGTTCAATAACGCCAAGTGCCGGGTCCTGCATTTCAGTCACAACAACCCCATGCAGTGCTACAGGCTTGGGGAAGAGTGGATGAAAAGCTGCCCAGCAGAAAAGGACCTGGGGGTGCTGGTGGACAAATGGCTTAACATGAGCCAGCAGTGTGCCCAGGTGGCCAAGAAGGTCATTGGCATCCTGGCCTTTATCAGGAGCAGTGTGGCCAGCAAGAGTAGGGAAGTGATGGTGCCTCTGTACTCAGCACTGGTGAGGCCTCACCTCGTGTTCAGTTTAGGTCCCCTCACTACAAGAAGGACATAGAAGTGCTGGAGCGTGTCCAAAGGAAAGCCACCAAGCTGGTGCGGGGTCTAGAAAACAAGTCCTGTGAGGAGAGGCTGAGGGAACTGGGCATGCTTTGAGGAGGCTGAGGGGAGACCTCATTGCTCTCTACAGCAACCTGAAAGGAGGTTGTAGTGAGGTGGGCGTTGGCCTCTTTTTTCTGGTGAATAATGACAGGACCAGAGGGAATGGTCTGAAGTCGCAGCAGGGGAGGTTCAGATTAGATATTAGGAAGAAAGACTGGTCTGAATAGACTTTACTGAAAAACTGTTCAGGCACTGGACCAGCCTGCTCAGGGAGGTGATTGAGTCAGCATCCCTGAAGGTATTTAAGAAACACGTAGGTGCAGGATTTCAGGGCATAGTCTAGTGGCCAAGACTGTAGGGATTTTTTGTGTGTGTATGGTTGGACTTGGTGATATCACAGGTCCTTTCCAACCATGACGACTCTGTGATTTCTGGAGAACATACATGCTCCAGGATGGCTACATACATGCTACATACATGCTCCAAGTGTGGCTACAAAGATGTTGCCAAAGCACAACAATCACTCTCTGTACCAAACCAGAGTCTAACCTGAGTGTGAGAATACAATATACACAACACACACACAGTATTCTTGTATTTATAAATGGAAGAATTCTCACGTAACGTGTTATTCTTCTGAGGTTTTATACCATATTCTT